>CM035787.1:29696120-30181120 GCA_020466265.1 Siphamia tubifer | reverse complement strand
ACAGTACAGCTGGTCCTGTGTAGGAACTGGAGGAAGTTCTCATGGCCTGAGCCCTCATGGCTGGAGATGGCCAGCTCAACCAGCCGGGCTGAGTAGCAACGCCTCAGTTTACACAGTTCCTCCCTGATCTGCCGGTTAAGAAGCCCGTAGAAAAACGGGTTAATAGCAAAGGATGAATACGCCAACCATGTAACTGTTGCCTCCAAGTCATCGGGGATCTGGGGTGTTGTATAAAATGTAAGATGGAGGTGGAAGGCAAAGTAAGGCAGCCAGCAGATCAAAAACTGACCCACAATAACAACCAGGGTGAGTGCAGCTTTACCACCTCCAAAAGGCCGGTCACGCACAATCCTATGTGGGGCGTTGCGGGTTGTGATGATGGTTGTCTGGCTGTTTATTGAATCAGAGCGGTGCTTTAACTGGCTGTTTGTCCATGACGGTAGAGGTCCATGCTGGCGTGCAGCTATGCGGGCCACTTTGTAGACGTTACAGTACACAGTGAAAATCACTACAGCAGGCACACAGAAGCAGGTGAAGCTGTAGAAGATGGAGAAGATCCGTCTGTGGTCACTGTGGCTCCAATGCATTAAGCAGTGTGAAGCACTGATGGAGCTCAGGCTGCTGTAGGACGGCCAGCCAAAGACAGTGGACAGGCCCAGCACTGCAGACGCCACCCACACCATCACCACCACAGCCATAGTCAGCTTCAGCGTCATCTTGACCTCATAGCGCATGGGGTGGACGATGTAATAGTAACGCTCCACACTGATGGCTGTGATGGTGAAGATAGAGGCAGCTATGAGGATTACATTAAGGAAGACGTAGATCTGACATTCCAGCACGGTGAACACCACACCAGCAAAGTACGGAGAACTGGAAATGATCCCAAGAGGCATGAGCAGGATGGCACACAGCAGGTCTACTGCACACAGGTGGCAGACAAAGGCAAACTTCCTGAGATGAGGGGCTTTCATGACAACCACCAGAACCGCAGTGTTGGCAAGAAGAGCCAGAACATTCAGGGTCACCATGAAAAATATCCCTGTTAAATCCTTAAAGTAGGACTGTGGGTTGGGCAGCGTGCCCAGGTGTCTGCTGGGTGCTGAGGGCATGGGTGCCCACACTGTGACACTGTCATTGTATTCAGGGGTCACAAGTGAACTATTTTCATCCATGGTTCATAGTAAACCTTTTAAAGTGTACATGTGTAGTCCAAAGTCTCCCATTTTTTTAAGGATCCATCAGATCAGGCATTAAATGGCAAACTCCTGTGTTGAAGAAAACAAAATCAGTCAGAACAGTACATTAATATACTGGTAAAATCATCCTCATTTTTATCATATAAGCCACACTGCATGAATCATAAGGTAACCACCTGTCTGATTTGATGCTTAACGTTTCTCTATGCTACCCAGAAATCTGACTTTAAGGCGGGACCACCCAGTGGGATATGAGTGTAATGACAAAGCCTGAAGGTGCCCAGGAAATATCTAAGGCTCTGTGGAACACCTTCAGAAATGTCCAATGTTGGCCAGGTCCTTTATTGACAATAGAGGTGAAGATGTCACTATACTACCAAACTCATTTTACTGTCTCTTCATTATATTTCATAACATAACTAAAGAGGCTCTTTATTTAATGCCAAAATTAAAATGTATATAAATTAAAGTTTAAATCTTCAAATAATTCATAAGATACAGCTTCAGCAAGGCATAAGCTAACATACATATTTTCAAGGTGATGTGAAGTTAATCAATAACTCTGCAAATTTGTGGGAAAATCTTAAAAGGGATTTTCTCTCACTGAGGGAGACACATCATCAATAGGAATAATTCATGGAGGACACCCTGTCTCTCCTCCATCCGTCCCCATCCTTTTGAAATGAAAGATAATGAGTGTGCTTGTTTTAGCAGCTGCAGAGATCTGGCTGCATTGATTAGTATGTGTTCAGTGTCACCCAGGGTGCACCATCAGAGAAGAAACCTTTACCAGGACAGTCTCTAACACAACAAATGTGATGTCCCTTTACTAAAAAATGTCCTAATCAGAATGTGTTTACTGTATATTTTAGTTCAATACTGTGGATTGTGGACAATGTTTCAATGTGCAGTCATCCTCCTGTTGGTTTTATTGATTTTTTTTTTTGTTTGTTTCTGTCCTGATTTTTATGTGCATTCCCATAAAGGTATCTGCCAATCTTCAGCTGATAATCAGGTTCCAAATGTATGACTGTGGCATATGCAGTGTCCTAAATACATGTGCTCACGTTCTGCCTGTGAACCCCCCCCCCCCCCCAACACACACACACACACACACACCACCACTATAATCTCCTGTGGTAGATGCTATTGGCATGCTAGGCTGGCATTGGGATTTATTCACATGGAAGAAGCTAGTACATAAGTGTTCTCTCACATATTATGTAAGTTTATCCTTATTTACAAAATGTTGCAGTTGCTGTATAACACATAATATGCTATATTCTTTAAGAAAGGTTTTTAGTTTTTGCTTAACAGAAACTAGTTACCATTTTCAGTCAATTGTTCCATTTGCAGTTTAACAATTGAAAAAAAAAAAAACAACTATGAACTATTAATTGAGTTTTGATACAAACTTATCAAATAAGACAAATATAATTTACACATTATTTTACATTAAAATAAGGCAGAGGACATTATGCATGTGTTTAATCCAGGGTAATTTTAATCTTGTCCTTTCTAATGATCCTTTCAATTATGTTAACAGCTTTTTTTTTTCCTCAAATAGAATTTTTGGTCATTTTATTTATTTATTTATAGTTTTTATTATCTGCTGTCCTCATTTTGTTGATAAAACCATTCTGGCTCATTCCCTCTTTCTGTTCCAAACACTGTTTTCATAAAACTTTTTCACAGTTATTCGTTGGCCTTTTTTCAACCTCTGACACAGATAACAGATAATTAATTGATAATTGATACCAGATAAAAGTATTAGAGACTACAGTTTCAGTAATCCTCTTTGATAACCCATCATTTCTTATTGGATGCATATTATTTTAAAATAATCTGTCATCATTACATGGTCACACATTTTCTTGTAAGTTCTTTATGATAACCACAAGGTACAATTGTCTTTTACTCTATGATCTATATGCAAGTCTTTTTTTTGTGAATAAAAATAACTTACCAAGTTGCCTCTCTCCTCTTTGGTTCTCTGACGTTAGATACTGCAAAATGATACCGCACTCCTGAATCCCTGAAAGGCATCAAACTCAGTGCTCATGTGTTGCTTCCAGATGTAAAAGTACAGATCCACTTGAGCTCTAACAGAAATTCAACTGCCTTATAAGTTGTGATGCACACTGGGTTTTTTTTTAGAAGTGCTGTCTGGGCAGAGGGCTCCATCGAGGACTGATACCAACACAGAGGTGATATGATGTGAGTCCACTGACACAGCACAGCTGGCTGGAGGCAGAGGAAGGGAGGAGCCAGTTAATGGTGATTGTTTAAATCACATCTTTTCAAGAGAGGATGATTCCGTCAGATGGCAGCGACTAACATTAACCACACACAAACACACACTCATCAGTCAGTATGTGGCTGTGACTGTCACACACTGTCCTCTGTGCTTCTGCCTTTTACACATGTTCCTCTATTCTCCTCCACAGAGCTTCTAGCAGAATAAGAACACTGAATTTTAGTAGCAGGCTAGGCAATTCATTGTACACACAGCTGTGATTTCCAATATCTCTTATATGAATAAAGTTATCCTCAGTTGTTTTTTTTTTGTTTTTTTTTACTTTTCAAAAAAAAAAACAAAACATCAAAATGGTCTCAACCTTTTTGGATCCATGGACTTCTTGCAAAAGGGGATGAAACAGAGCTCAGTGCTGACATCTGTTGGTTCACAAAACAACTAGATTTCCATGAGACCATACTGTACTTAATTATAATATCTGTAAGAAATGGCAGAAAATTAAAAGTACACAGTATAATGGTCCTAGAATCTTCCCCTTCTCCTTCTATTATTGTTACTGTTATATACAAGACACTGTTTTTAAAAGTAAAAGTATTATCAGGAACTTGAAGACTTGAAGAGTAAAAAATTATTGTAACAAAAATGAATTAATGGGTGAAGCTAATACTAAGTTTTCTAGTAGTTGTGAAGTTAAGACTTTATTTACAAAGAACATATCTACTTGAAACTAGAATGCTGCTCAAAATGGATCAGATATTAGAATTGGGGATGTTATCAACTGCTCGCATCTCTGCCTGAAGCTCAGTCACAAAAGAGACTTCATCTGAGAGGTCTTCAGTTCAATCCTTGTTCCGTCTTTCCTCCATGGAGTTCATAAAGTGATTCATAGTTATTGTGCTGTGTGCCACATCTGCATCTTGAAAGTCTTCATTTCTACAATATATTGATCAAAATTAATAGCAATACCATTTACCCTCAATTTTAACCTATACAAGCTCTGCTCTTTCTCAGCCAAAATTCATATTTCAGATACGTCTGTTATGAGGCCTGGTAAGTCATTCATCTACCCATTTTCTGAACATGGTTTATCCTCACTAGGGTAACATGTAGCCTATCCCAGCTACATAAGGGTAAAGGGTGGGTACACCCTGGACAAGTCACCAGTTTATCACAGGGCTGACGTATAAAGACGAGGGTATTCAGAGTAGCCAATTACCCACCTTTGGATGGTAGGAAGAAGCTAGAGTACCCACACAGACATGAGGAGAACATGCAAACTTCACACAGAAAGGTCCCATCCCCACTGATTGGTGTTGGAACTGAACCAAGGACCTTCTTGCTGTGAGGCACAAGTGCCAAACACTGCACCACAGTGTCCCTGGTAACACTTCCTTCATTAAATTCAATAGTTTCATTTTGTGAAGTGAGCAAACGTCAGATAAATAATTGCCATTAGTAATGAGAGAGGTACAGCGTACTGTGTTTAGGAACAGCAGTATTCCCAACAACATTGTTGGGAAAAGGTGATTAACTGGACTCTTCAGGTGACCTGTACTTACTTGCACCAAATCCAGTTGAGCTGATCTTTTATTTTTTTCATTAGACCACAAGATGTGCTGCCAGTAGGTTGATGGTTTGAACCAGTTTCTGAGTGTTTTTGCCTTCTACAATGTTGGGTAAGTCTATGAAACTGATCCCTAAAAACAAGATAAAAGGGCTAAAATATTCAAACCAGATGTGAATTAATGTTATGAAACAAGTCTGGAAGCACCTTGATCTATTAAAAAAGCAAAATAAATAAAGAGAAATATGATAAAAGAAAAACCATTTTTCAGGTAAAATACATTTTTAGCTTATTTTTATTAAAAATGCCACAAAGACATAAAAATAACATGCTATTATTTTTTCAAATATAATTTTATTCTTTCACATGTACATTTTTGGAATCAGAATAATCATGCAAGGCAGAGTGTTTCACAAAATAATTGCTGGTGCAAAATCACTCGTGATTTGAGTCTCAATGGGCAGATTCTGCATGTAACGCCTGTGGACACGATGAGTTACACATGAAACTTGGAATGAGACTGCCCATTGATGATAAAAAACATGTCTGGAAAAGAAAAACCACTAGGATAATCACATTTAACAGTGTCTTTAGGCATATGTTAAGACCATTTCAAGCACTGTGTTCCAGATCAAATGCACTGACACCGAGGTAGGTTTTCATGTCCCAATTTTGGTCCTATTTTTTGACCCAATATTTTATCAGAAATTCATTAATTTTGGGATGGCTCAGAGCACACACATAGTGTGTGTGTGTGTATGTACGTGTATATATATATATATATATATATATATATATATATATATATATATATATAGTGAATGTGAGATACACTCTCATATTCACAACTGCGCAATTTAGATTAACCAATTAACCTGTCAGTGCATGTCTTTGGATGGTGGGAGGAGGAAACTAGAGTACCTGGAGAAAACCCACAGACACGGGGAGAACATGCAAACTCCACACAGAAAGGTCTGGTGTGGGAATTGAACCAGGGTCCTTCTTGCTGTGAGGTACGAGTGTTAACCACTGCACCACCATGCCGCCCAAAATGAAAGAGTTAGATAATGCAAATGTCAGGGATGACTGGAAGACTAATTATTTTTTGTCTTAAATTCCCATATGACAAGTGATTCCAAGAAAATGCAATGTCAAAAAACATTAACATCACACAAATACACTCATCAGTCAGTATGTGGCAATTACCACAGGGGAAAAAACAACACTTCATTGTGATTATGACTCTAAGAAAGGAGAGCAAGCAGAAAAACAACACAAGTATAAAGGTTTCAAAAGTGTATTTTATTATATTATTATGTAACAAAACACAGCAAAAAAAGTGAGTTGTTTCATAATCATTACAGTATTTTTGAAACTTCAAGGAACACAGTGTCACATAGTGTGATAACAGCAGATTAGAGCTGAAATACCTACAATTTTTTACCATTTCAAATGGCGTCCTTTCACACACAAAGGCCAGCTACATAACTATATCAGCTAGTATACGTGCTTTACAAAGACCAATTTCATACATCAGTTAATTAGATATAGACAAGCACTACTTCAATTACAGTAACTCAAATAAGAACACTTACTTTTAGCACATGTGACTTTGTGTAATGCTGATTATTAGCCTGGTTTGGTCAAGTTACAGTCAACAGTGAACACATTCTACAGACAAGACAGTTTAAAAAAGTAGAATCTGAAAAAGTGTTAGAAAAAATAACTGAGTGCTAGATTTCAATACTGAATAAATTAAACCTGGAAAAAAGATGATGGTCTGTCACACAACTATCAGACAATTAAACTTGTGATAAACAGATACAGGTGAACTGTTTTCCTACATTTGAAATGTTATAACTGAGGTTCATTTTCCATCACTGGATTTTCAGGCAAAAGTGACGCATCTTGGCAAAAGCTTTGATCATTAACAACTTTATTTTCAGATTTGGTCAACCCCAATCTCTTCTTTAATAACTTGTCTTCATTATTCAGCTTTGTCCTGATTGCGGTTTTTATTTGGCTACTATCAGCGCCAAATTTTGCTCCAACGTGCTCTGAAAAGAAGAAGAATAAAAAAAATAATAATTATAATCTTTCTTCAACATTAACATTCATTGAGAAGCACTTGGAGAATGTAACCCACACCAAGGTTGATACATTCCAAACCAGGAGGATTATGTAAATGTATGCATTTATTTTGCATTTAGGAAGACAAACTATCCAAAGATACCCGAGGTGTAACTTTAAAAAACAAAAAAAACTTGTGTATAAAGTCTTGCAAGATAATGAAGCTTCAACTGTGACCTTCAATCTTTAATCATCTCCAACATTTTCTTGCACTAAACTTCAAACCTTTATTTATGTGGTGAATTACAATCAAATGATGATAATGTTTGGACAATGTTGGCCTGTGTTAATAAACAGGCATTTGTAGAATTGCATTAAAACATTTCTTTCCATTAATTAGGGATATGAAGTTTAACATTAAAATATTGTATTGATGTATTTAATCGATAAAATCACATTGGTGCCCTAATGATTCATATCAGCCATATAAATATTATACAAACATAGACAACAACAGAAACTATAGAAAGGTAAAAAAAAAAACAAAAAAACTAGTTCCTGCCACAAAAAACACACTTTTAATAGAAAACAAATTATGGCATATCATTTTGGACTATCATTACTGCCAGATTAGAAAAGTTTAAAGTCTATCCAAAAGGTTTAAAAAGGAGTTAATAAAGAACTCCAAAGGGGACAAGCAATAAACATTCAGTTCATGTTTCCACTTTGATTTTACTTCAGTTTGGATTAGGTGGCACCCATAAGGTGGTGGTTTTATCAGAGCTGCAAGTAATGAAAGACTGGAATAATTGGACATAAAACTGAAAATTTGATGTGTAAAATATGTAAATACTAAAATGCCTTAGACTCAAAGATTAGTCTAGTCTCTTTCAAAACCTCACTGTTGCATGACAAATTCACTTTTTGTATCATTAGTGTGGAGTACAAATTGGATAATCATGAAAACTATTCATTTTACAAAATATAAAATATTATAGAACGTATTCAACCACAAAAAAAAAAAACCCTGAGGAGGAATATGCTTGGATATTACCTTCATTTGTGATGTGTGTGCGTGTGTGTGTGTGTGTGTGTGTGTGTGTGTGTGGGTGCGTGTCTGTGTTTTCTGTTTTTGCAAGTTTTGGAAGTGCAAAAACAGAAAACATAAGGATCTGAGAGACAAGATCCAAACTGTGATGTCCAACAGAGCATCTCCAGAACTGAAGATTATGTTGAATAATCCTGGTCTGGAGGGGCTAGACCTGACCAAAAGTGGACTAAGGAAGGTAAATCAGATTACAAATTAATCAAGCACCTATAGGGAGTGCTCAACAAACAAATGTTATAATGTCCAGGACATAAAGGATGTGCTGCCACTGCCTCAATGCCAGATACCATTGTACCACAAACATCTATGAAGTCGAAGCCTCAGGTCAGAACTATTTTTGTTAATAACAGAGGAACTTCCACAATAATAAAAAGGTGCTCTCAGTGTTATGTCCTCACAGATGATTGACTGGGTTGAGATCTTTGCTTTCTTGGACCACTTTTGGTACAATCTAGTTGCTGTAGGCCAGGAACACTGGTGGTTTAGCAGACTAGCCTTTGCTAGAGTCACTCAGACCATTGCATTTTCCCATTTTTCTGCTTGTAACATACTAATTTTGAGGACTAAATAGCCCCTTATTTCCTAATCCTTCTCCACACCTTGAAAGAAGCCATGGTGACCAAATGATTCACATTAATACCCCTTTATTCATCAGTGTGCGGTTGGCCAATTGGTGTATATATATTCATGTAATAAATAAATAAATAAATTTATGTAAATCTTTGGTGGTATTACATAAGCTGTAATGAGAAGTGCATATTTCTACATACGACTGAAACTTGGTCAAATCATCAGCTGATTATGTATAAATGAAAATCTGTTCATGTTCAAATATTGCATGTACTGGATTAAAACCGTCATTCACATTATATATATATATATATATATATATATATATATATATAATTTTTTCCCTATCCTTGACCTTTGACAAACAGCAGTCACAGTTGAGTCAACAAGTCAAGACTATTTTTCCACAATTTCAGATATTACACTGCTAAAAGATACTGTAAAATAAAACATAATGAGCAGCTATAATGCCAGTGGATGTGCTTAAAAGTAAATACCATGAAATATGTTATAGATCTTACCGATTATACTCCTTAAGATCTCAGGTGGGAGTTGAGGCTTGTGGGACTCTTCTCCAGGTAAGGTATTCCTCCGGCCTTGCAGAGAATGTGTGGCCAAAGTTTCTCTGTCGAAAAGTATCATGAGCAGTGCTGACGTGTACTTCTTATAGTCTCCAATTTCTGCAATACGCTCATAAAGGTTTTTGGGAACTCGAAGATTCTCCGATAGATAGAGGAAGGCGTGATCATCCTGAGGGCAAAAATATATGTTGAATTAAGATGCTTTAATGTCTGAAACCACCAATACATGATGTGTTGAAATGTTTCTAAACCAAGACCATTAAAAAACATTTAAACAGAAGCACAGGCATTCAGTTACTTAATTTAAGATATAACATTTATGCGAAGAAAATCAAGTAGTGCTCCTGAAATGGATCTGTTCTTAGAAAACATTATGAGCCCTGACCTCAGGGATGTTATGAACTGCTCTCATCTCTGCCTCAGGCTCAGGCAGAAAGGAGACATCATCCTGAGAGCTCTGTAGTGCAACCCCTGTCTCTCCTCCTTGGAGGACATGATCCAGAGTGACTCGGAGTTCATGAGCTGTGTGCCGCATCTGCATCATGAGAGTGTTCATTTCTGCAGAACATATGTCCAAAATGAATTACAAAACAAGATGGGTTCAGGTAAACAATGCATTTTCACATTAAATTCAGGGGGAAAAAGCTGAGAAAAACACCTCTAAGAAATCTCCTCAATCCAAAACTTTCTGACTCAGTTCTTTTCAGGTGTGGTGTTTCTTAAGATGTTTGATGCTAATTATGAAGAACATGGAAATGAGACTGGACTAAACAAACACTCACATACTGCTGAGAATAAATAAATAAATCTTTACTGTCATTGCACAATCATATAATGAAATTGGAGTATTGTTCCACATGGTGCAAAGAGAGGGCACATAACAATAAATAAAAAATGTATAGGATAAAAACTGTGCAAAAATAATAGTGTGTAAAATGTATGTTTTGCTGACCAGCTAGCCATGTCCAGACTTGGTCATCAATTACAGCTAATGATCCGCTATAAATACTGTTCCCAAGACTTTTTGGACCTGAACATAGTCTGTAAAAAAGCATTTAATTTACAAATTTAAATATATATTTTTTCTGCTCAGGACGGGATGTGCCTATTCCTGTCCGTCCGCAACATTACAGGAAAAAACACTTTATCAACTTCCAGAAAATGTGTTAGAAAGATAAAGAATGGACCTCCATCATCAAACCAATTGTGTCATTCAATTTAGTAGGTCGATAAAAAGGGGCAGATGTTGGACTTGTTTTTCAACTAATTTAATAATTGAATGCCTCTAGCTAACTTAGAGGTTAGTGGCAGAAATAAATAAATCCATGATGCTTTCAATTCAAAAGGGTGGAGGTGTGGCTCAACTACTACAGTATAAGGTTTTCCACAATAGCATACAGACACTGTGATTAGAGAAAAAAGGTGAAACTGTGGCGTTTGTAAGAGTTGCGGGAAGTCAATAATGCTACAATAATTCCTTAGTTAATCTATGTTCTTTGGCAAAGTGATGATGTTGCAGTTGATTTTTTAAATCTTTGTTTTGTTTTTTGAAATCTATCACATGCAACAAATCTACTAGAACTAAGTCTATTGATATTGGCAGGCATAGGGAGAATACAGCTGATATGTAAATAGTTTTAGTATGATAGAAACCAAAATCTGAGAAACACAACTCAGGATATAGATCTAGAATTAAATGTACAGAATGTTTACACTATCTTGACGTTGATTGATTGGCAGGTATTTTCAGACTAACAGTGTGATGCTGTCATATTTCCACCCACCTTTCAGCTCCCTCAGCTCTCTCTCAGCCAAAATCCTACATCTGCGTTCATATTTGAGTTGTGCCTGCAGTTGCTCTATTTTCATGAGGAGACTGATTGTGTCTGTTCTGATGCCTGGACTCGCAACATTTTCTTCATCAAACTCAATCGTGTCATTCTGCCAAGTGAGAGGGGAAAAAAAATCACATGAACAATTCCTATTAGTGTCACATCTGATAAGTGCTGTGTTTAGACACCACAGGTTACATGTCTCACCTCATTGTTGGGAAAAGGTGAGTAGCTGGAATCTTCGGGTAACCTGTACCTGTTCTCCGTTGGATCACATCCAAATTCCTGGTTGTCTGAACCGATCTTAATCATCTTAACTGGGGGTGGTGTTGGATTCGTCCCTGCCTCTCTCTTGGGTGGCATAGGGTTCATAATCTAAACAATTATAGTTTGCTGTGGTTAGTAAAGTCATTAAACCTTGCTTTTATATATAATATGTAGAATAAACTTAATGAGGCAAACTTTTTTCAGACGTGACCACATCGTTTATTTTTAACTCGTTCATGCAAAACTAAAAAGTTAACTCTTTCACACATCGCTTCCCCACCCCCTGCCTGCACAACCCCTCCTACTAGCCTCCAGCTGGAACCTTTGAGTGATAAAAACTGGCTTTCTGCACATTATAAATGTGATATTCAGTGCCAGACATTGTAGATGAACCTCACCTGGTCGATATCCTCGACCTCAGGAAAAAACGGTAACGACCGTCTCTGAGGACAAAGACTGCGCAGTAAATGGAAATACTGCGTAGTAGAGGAAGTAGTAGTACTACTGCAGTAGTACAGTACATGGATCCTGCTACAATCAGGGCTAATTGTTAACAACTACGCAAAATGTTTCGGGTTAAATATGTGTGAAATGCTCCGGTTATGTGTAGCTTTCACTATATGTGATGTACTTGTATTAAGGATTCTTGTGTGTTATGATTTAAAATTTTAACAATTATACGCGGAACAAAACTGCCTAAACTTCTTCCCCGAGGGAAGTATTTTTCCACAGTACAATTTCCTGCTAATCCAAAAGCACAATTCAACCAATAGAGACGTTGTATTTAGATAAAAGGCGGGATGATGTGCTGCTTGATTGAATATCAACCAATCAGCGCCTGAGTTCAAACTAGCGTTCATTTCCTAGTTTGGTTGGCGTGTACCCATGTGGGTTCAATGTTGACTTACCTCAGAAGTGGAGAGTGAATAACTGTCTACAATTATCGTTTACTTTGAAACGTTGTTTTACACGTTTCATCATGTCGTCGTCATTCTTCATAAAGACAAAGCAGAACCCAAAATTGACCAAAAAAGGGAAAAATGTAGCTGTGTCAAAACGAAAGGTAGGTGAACTGTTAGCAGGATAGCTAAAATTAGCTAACTACCAGGTGGACTCGCTAGGAATTCTGCTGTCTGAGTGTATCATTTTATTTCAACATTAAATATTTTAACATAAAATACTAATATAATCCCCCTCTGGTGTAGAATGATGGCGATTCAGCTGGTAAAAGCAAAGCACCAGCTAAGAAACTGACCTCGAAATATAACGAGGAGATTTCCAGCGAGTCAGAGACAGAGAGGTGAATCTCCTGTGTTGTCACAAGCAATTATTCACGATGATCTTCGTTTGTTATCCCAAAGTAAAACTATTGCTATGCGGATTTTTATTGCACAGTTCTGCTGAGCCCAAGAAAAGACAAATCAACGAAGATTATGGATATGATGAAACGCCACAGGAGAAGAAACTTAGATTAGCTAAACAGTACCTTGAACAACTAAAGGAAGAGGGTAAGTTTGTTTCCACTGCAATAATCCTAAAATTTGTCTGTTGTGGACACTATTAATTCTATAACTTTCCTTCATCAGAGGAAAAGAAGGCAGATGACGAGTCATTTGAGTCTGATTTGATTGCCGGCAGACTTCAGGAACAAGTGGTAAGAATGATTCTCTATGCCATACATTTATTGAAGACACACTTTGACATAAAGTCTATGGCAAAGTGTGTCTTCAATAAATGTTGTGAATAAAAAATGTGGTTTATTAGTTGTCACTTTGTATTATATTTCTGGCCAACATGCTAGATATTTGTGAAGGGGGACAAATATTTTTTTTTTCCTTGTCATGGCTTTTGTGCTATACAACCTATATCGGCGATGTGTTTTATCTTAAAATGTAGTTTTGAGTGTGTATACAAGACGTATAGCGTGTGAATATGAGCTTATTTGGCACCCAAAGTGGTGGGGGGGTTGGTTAATTGATAATATTTAATTGGAAATGCTAAGTAAGGTCGACTGTAGGCTGTTACTTTTTGACTGGAAAAATGTGTTAATCCTTTTGTTTATCCCACCCATTAGCTCGAACAAAAAGGAAAGCTTCAACGGGTTATTGCCAAAGATGTAAGTATAACCGCCTTGACTTAAATCACTACTAATTATTAAATTTTTTATCTATCAACACCGTTTTTTTAAATAATTAAAATAAATGTAATTTTAGATTCTGCCACCGGATGCCTCAGAGATTCGAGTTTTAAGAGGACACAAACTTCCAATAACATGCCTGGTCATTACTCCTGATGATAAATGCATCTTTTCTGCTGCCAAAGACTGCTCAATCATCAAATGTTTGTATACACTGAATTCATAGCAAGCAACTATTTTTATTTTGGCCATGACAATGCCTGGAAATATTCTCCAGAGGGTCATTTTGTATGTCTTTATTAGCACAGCTTTTTTCATACACTTTCAGGGGATGTTGAGAGTGGAAAGAAGCTGCATACAATACATGGTGGAAGGAAAGGTACAGAAGATCGGCACATTGGACACACTGCCCACATTCTGTGTATGACCATATCATCAGATGGAAAATACTTGGTGAGTAGTACTCTTGGCAGTATTCTTTTATTTTTTTTCAAACATTGTTCATTTACCATAGTATTTGGTGTTGCATATTTTCAGGCAACAGGGGACATGAATAAGCTGATCATGATTTGGGAAGCTGAAACATGTAAACATCTATACAAATTCACAGGACACAAAGGACCTGTGTCTGTAAGTTTCTTTTCTGTTCTCAGTATAGTACGTTTTTCTTTTTTAAATGTTGAGAATGTTATACGTATCTGCAGGGTTCTTGTAAGCTATGTCAAACGTTGGAGTTTTTTCCTTTATATTTCTCTTTCAGGGTCTTTCATTCAGGAGGGGAACTCATGATTTATACAGTGCTTCTCATGATCGTTCAGTCAAGGTCTGGAACGTGGATGAAAATGCTTATGTCGAGACTCTGTGAGTAGGTAATCTGAAGGTCATTTCTGCTTCTGTCTTGCATTTATCTTCACATTTTTCCATGCTTATCAAACTCTGTAGCTTTGGGCATCAGGACGTCATTACAGGACTAGACAGCCTGAGTCGAGAGTGCTGTGTGACTGCAGGAGGAAGAGATCGCACTGTGAGAGTGTGGAAGATAGCAGAAGAGTCGCAGCTTGTGTTTCACGGTCACGAGTGAGCTTCTGTTTCTTTTACATTTGTACTAGTGAGTTTGAATACCATTGTGAGTCCAGAGCTGAGCAGTGGAAAAAAGTTGAAAATGGTTACATGATTCATCTTTTAGCTTTAATTAAAATAGACCTCATGCTCCTTCAACATTTTTAAATTCAGAACTGTCAACAGCACCTGTACCTGACATCTTGGCATAATATCTGGGGGAGGAAATTGGTAGTTTAGCAATTTATGGGAAAAGGTTACATTTAGCTGCTTTAAGGATGTAATACACATGGAGCTGTGATTGTGAAATGGGAGATCACAATATAAACATGCATGATCGTCAGTCACTTGTATTGCAATGAACTATTTTGACATTTACTTTGTATGTAGGCTAGCCACAGCAAAATTCTCTTTGTTTAGTTTAGGAAATTAATCAACTTTGACATTGTTTTGGTGCTCTTAATATTATTCCATATTGTAGTTGGTTTAATAAAATCCGGAGGTGTTAAAAGGATTGCCTGGAGCTGAATCATTCCACCTCTACAAATACCTAGTGTTTGCAGCCCAGGACTGATGATTGGATATTATTGCATGGCTTATATTTTGACCAGTTAATGCTTTGGACTATTAGATTAAAGCATCATTGAGAAAATGAGTGAAGGCTATATTAATAGCGTGACTGTTATACAGCAGCCTCTGATAATCTAATTTTTCACTATTTTTCTGCAGAGGATCAATTGATTGTATTCAACTCATAAATGAAGAGTACATGATCACAGGAGCTGATGATGGGTAAGGCTGTAGCTTTCACAGTAATGCCTGAGAGTCACATTTGTTCACTGACCTCAATGTTCTCTTGGATTAATTCATGTTTCTCTTTTGTGCCCACTCCCAATTTTCTGAAATGACCTCAGCTCTGTGTCTCTTTGGAGTGTCAACAAGAAGAAACCTCTCAGCACAGTAAAGCAGGCTCATGGTTGCCATGGTGATGCAGGGCTGGAGCAGCCTCATTGGGTAGCTTCAGTGGCAGCACTTCAGAACTCGGATACCGTAGCCTCAGGTGCCTCTGGCTGTGAGAGTCTTCCTTACCAGCTTTTTACTAACACACTAAAGCGGTTCAGTCATCTCATATGAATGCAAATTTATTTAATATAACAAATTAATATTGCTACAAACTCATCAGTATGTTAATTGAATTATGTTGGGCCTAAGCTGTTTTTAAAATAGTTCTCTGTCTATTGGCACTATTAACCACATTGTCTTCACTGCAGGTTCCCATAATTCACAGATCCAACTGTGGAAATGTGGGCACAATTACAGAGGTCTGGAGCCTCTCTTCAATGTTCCTGTGGTGGGTTTTAATTGGCTAACTTCTCTATAAAATTTGCATGTTCTCATTTTATTGTCCACATTTCTACCTTAGATTGCAGCAGCTCATACAGGTTCTTAAAGCCATTTTGTCTCTTTGTTTTCTCTTTCAGTCTGGGTTCATTAACAGTCTCAAGTTTTCCAGCTCAGGCCATTTCTTGGTGGCAGGTGTTGGACAGGAGCACAGGTAATGGAACTAATCGACACATTTCCATAGAGATGATCTGGTTATCCTGTTAACTTGGCATATGCATGTTCATCCTCCAGTCAAACATCCTCTAGATGGCAGTGTTGATCCAACACTCATCACATCCCAGAGGTTTCCAGTGAAGCCTCAGTATTTTTAGTTTAACCGATGGTCATTTAAAATGAGCCTCATCGCTGGATATGAAAGCTTAAATAACATCATTAAGATTATAAATACATTAACACTTGCTTCTGTCTAATGATTTTCTATGATATTGCATTTTTTAATGTAGTTTAATAAAATTTTTATTCACTTAAAAGATATTGCATTTGGAAAACCCCCCAGTTTGTTCATGATTTACTTTTAACTGATCAAATGTTCTTTAGTGAATAGTATCGCTCCAAAGCTTTACAGAAATATGAGGATGTATTTAATGTTGGATTAGAACTCTTACCTCGCTACTTCACAAATTAATGACTGTCCAGATAATTCATGTTTGTTTACATTTTTAAAATTGCTGTGATGTAGGAATAATCAGACATGTTACATATGTATTTAAACTAACGTGTGGTTTATCACTTCTGGTGGAAGTGATAAACCACATGTATGTGTAGGTGGGTGGGGGTGTGAAGCAACTGCTGTCCTTATCAGTTATTATAATATTTACCCGTTACCTCTAATTGTCTGTTTTTGTCTCTGTAGGTTGGGCAGATGGTGGAGACTAAAAGAAGCAAAGAATGGGCTCTATATTATTCCTCTGAAGAGGAAACTGCATAATTCAGACTCTGCGAACACAACTGAACAGTAGACTTTTTTTTTATTATTATTAATAAAATTTAAATAATACATGTTTTGTTGTTGTTGTTTTTCTTGTAAGAAATTGAATCATGTTTTTTTAAACCAGTAAATGACTTGCTGGTACTCCTGTATCTAGGCGACTCTGTTCTCTTTTGTTTTTGATCAGTGGTCTTGTCGCTCCAGTGATCAGAGCGGTGCAGGCACTGTGAGGTCTGTGTGATTGGGTCATAGGTGAGGACAGCTCAGTCAGACTGGAGAAGTCATTGTGCACAGTTGACTAAGGCTGCGTCCCATTACTAACACATCCACTTCACTTTTTTTTTTGGAGTGGACTTCAAAAGCAAGTCATCCCTCGAAAATGAAGTGAGGAGTCTAATCTTTCACTACACATTGGGACACACTCACAAGACTCGTCTCCTTTATGTCAAACTTTGATTTTTTAAATTTATTTATTTATTTTTGTCTGCAGAATATGTGCACTTCAATAGAAAAAACCTTAAATATATATATATATATTTGGCTTCACGTCGGTACATTTTGTTTGTGCTATGGACTGCACCAAATCTGAAACTGATTGGCTTCACAGGAGGGTCCCTTATGTCTGTTGAGGAAATTGTTTTCACAATTCATAGCAAAAGAATGTTTAATTTTACATTCAAAGGAATCTATAAATAAAAATAAGGAAATTGTATTAATTGATAATTCTTAACTGTGTACATAATGAGGGTTATTGCTTTCATCTCAAACATTTTTCATATTTCTGTTGGACCAACTCTTTGTACAGTAACTAAGAGCAGATTGGTGATTTCATGTGGCAGTGCATCAATCTTTCAGTTCCTCAGTTTCAACATATTTCAGGGGAGCAGGAGCTGATGGAGGTGACAGTTCCCAGAGGATATGAATGTGATTATAAAACATAGTTTTTGCACTTTCTTCAACTTTCCTGCAGGTGTCATCTTCAGACTAGATGTGACTGTTTTTCACCTTCCTACACTTATGTGTTGAATTATTCATGTAAATTGACATAAGAATGGTAACTATAATATCCTTTTGAAACCACAAACAATCTGTAGATTTGACATCCACATAACTATTAAAACCAGATATTGGGTTTGATTCGTGTTTATATATTGGAACAATAAAATGTTTGATTTTCTCATCTGATATATTAACAGAAAAAATATGAAGTCCTCTTTAACCCTTGTGCGGTCCTTCGTGAAAGGCACACTGGCTGTGTCCTACAATCGGGTCTTAAAAACCCAGATTCCAAAGTTCAGTTCCATAGACTCATCACCCCACCCCCCAAGGATATATTACTGTTTTCAGTAGTAAGCAATGGCATCCTACAGTACGTATAAAAAGGTACATTTGTGAACCACCGGGTCTCTTTGACCCGAAGGACCGCACAAGGGTTAAGGATCTATTCTAGTAAGGATTAAAAATGTTAAATTGTCATGACCCTTTCAGATCTCCTGAGGTGAAAAAACTTGAGTGCGAATGGTGAGTTTTAAGAGGTTGAAGGGGGTTTAAGTGAGAAAAAGGGGTGGACTAATCTAAGTAAAAATGAACTAAACTACTTTGAGGCTAATGCATCTCTGGTATTGTCAACTTTGAATTTGTCTGTGTCATCAGGGAATCCACTGATGTAAAGATCTTTCATTATATTCAGGTTTAGATGGAACAAATGTGGACACATCCTAGACCTGACACCATATAACACTGCCCCCACAGGCTTGTACTGTAGACAGTAGGCATGATGGGTTATCGCTTCATCCCCCCTTTCTCCCCCTATCATGATGAAACAGGATCAGTCTGAGCTCATCAGACTAAATTACCTTTTTCCATTGAAAGACAGTCCGATCTTTATGCTTTTTGTCAAACTGATGCTTGAAGAAATGAGAAGCCACTCACTACATTGGTTTAAGAATTTATTGCAGCTGAAACAACCACTATTGCAATTATCCAGTAGAATGATCTGAAGTATTTGCTTGCATCCAGGTGGTAACTATTTTTACTCTAACCTTTGTATATTCAGCAAAAAAGCACATTACAATAAGATAGTACAATACCTTGTCTTAACTCTGTGACGGGGCCTGTTGATTTCACTGGATTCTCTCAGGTGTGATCACACATAAAATAGGGTCGACCCCATTTCCTCATTGAAATAACTTTTTCTCTTCCTCACTCAGTTGTTCTGAGAATAAATTAAGTACAAACAATTCAGTCAAGACACCTGGGAAGTCTTAGCTGTAGTTGGTGGTTGTCTGAGAGGATTATAACGTTCAAGAATACAAGCCCTGAGCTCCAATTTGTATTACAGCACATTTAAAATCACGCTACTACTATACTACACATCTGCTCGTGCCCTTTTCTACATTAAACATTAGAAGATTAGAAAAAGCTGTTAGACTGGGGATTTAGAACGAGACTTGATTACTGTCTTGTAACAGCTTGCATTTCAATCCAAGTCAAGGAATCAGACCCAAAATGCAGCGTGAATGAATCTTTTAATATTAAAAAACATTTTATTTACATAAATTACAGAAACGCACATTATTCCATTCAACATCAACATGTCCTTTACTGTATATTTTCTACTTCCCTAGTTTTCACCACGTTCACTATGGTTAATTAAATACTTTTAACAGAAGGGCTAGATTTATTATTCATAGCTTTTTTCATCATTATCTGAAACATTTGGATATAATCACATCACTGTTAAGGACAAGATAAGAACATCCTTTTGTTTTGTACAACACTATTGCTTCACAACCACCCATTGGACAACAAGACTTCTGAGGACAAGGCACAGTGCATTTAATCACATCTATTTGTAAACTGAGGAAATCACAGCATATTAAATCTATACAAAAAGGCTTTACAGTTGATACACGCTGCCCGTTGTAGGAACGTCTTAGAGCTTTCACAGTTAGAGCTATCCTTGTCCCTGTCAGTCAGTTTCCCCAGTCAGGGTTATCTCTGCAGCGTGTTGGATGGCACCGGGGCTCCGTCATACAAGGCCCTGTTATAAATGGAGGACGACTGACAATGGGGTGTTTTTTTTGTGAGTAGATAGGAAACTGTTTTCACAAAGAGGATGTTGTAGAGTCCACCACCTCCCGGCCATTACAAACTGCTGGCACATAATTAGAAGCCGATCCTGAGAAAATAAAACCAGTAACAAAATGTTTGGTTTAATTTACTTTTGGAAGTGAAAGACAAAGTGATGTGGAAAAAAAAAATCATGCAAAATGATAGTCACAGGTAACACAAGTATGCACTGATAAGGGTTTATAGATTAATGATTAGTTCTAAGTTCTTATTTCAATGTATTTTTTACTTCAGCTCAGATACACATATTAAAATATTCTGGTAATGTTGGACTGGAAACTATTTGAGTCCTGAAGTGTAAATGCTGTGCTCTGTTCCATATGTATCAGTATATTTTTTTCTGTGAATTAGTCACCACGTTAGTAATGAGCTTTAGACATGCTGTCATTAACGATAAAAAAAAAGTATAAGCAATGACTGCATTTTAATTGGTTTGCCACTGGAAAACTAGAAGAGGCAGAGAGAAACTTTAAACCAAAATCAAAACAAATCATTCTTGTTTTTGTCTCCATTCTCCTGATTTATGTGAAATAATAAACAACATGGAGCTGTACTATATGGCGTATTTTGTTTGTTTTGGAAAGAGTTCAGGTAGGTAGGTAGGTAGGTAGGATAAAAGCACTCTATAATTTAATGCAAATATATACAAGAATATCCAGTTATAAAATAAAAACCACTAAATGTACAAAAATTATACAGATGTTAAAGCATGGAAATAAACAAGTGGACTAACAGTGAAACTGCACTTCCATTTTATTATACATTGAATAGCCTAATACTAGAGCAATGAGTGGCATGTGTTGTGAATGTTGATACCTTTAGAGTAGCTGGAGCTGGGAGCAGAGGCAGAAGCAGACACTGTGGCACTGAAGCGGTTTGTTGTGACTCTGAGTGTGGCCACATTTTTCTGGGGCTGGAACAGGATAATATGGATCTTGGGAGCAAAGAGGCAGCCGAGAACCACAGAACCACTCAGACTGACCGAGATACACATGGTGGTGGTCTGAACCTGACAGGAATGAGATTGCACCAGTTTTTATTTCTCAGTTCACTACAAACAATTCACATGTAATTTTGGAACCCTGTAAAGAAATGTGTGTTGGTTTCTTGGACTTTAGTCATTTAGTTTGGAGTGGAGAAAGGCAACACAAATTATATAATGTATATATATATATATATATATATATATATATATATATATATATATATATATATATATATATATATACAGCACAGAGGTACTACTCATGGCTGCACAAGAACAAGCCCTGAACACCAGAGCAATAGAGGCCGGGGTCTACCACATCAGACAGGACCCCAGGTGTAGGCTGTGTAGAGAAGCCCCTGAAACAGTCCAGCACATCACAGCAGGGTGTAAGATGCTGGCAGGCAAGGCATACATGGAGAGGCATAACCAGGTAGCGGGCATACTGTACAGGAACATCTGTAAAGAGTATGGACTGGAGGTCCCAGGGTCAAGATGGGAGAACCCCCCAAAGGTGACAGAGAACAAACAGGCCAAGATCCTGTGGGACTTCCAGATCCAGACTGACAAGATGGTGATGGCCAATCAGCCTGACATAGTGGTGGTGGATAAACATGAGAAGACAGTGGTGGTGATAGATGTAGCAGTCCCCAGTGATAGCAACATCAGAAAGAAAGAACATGAGAAGCTTGAGAAATACCAAGGGCTGAAAGAGGAGTTAGAGAAAATGTGGAGTGTGAAGGCAACAGTGGTACCAGTAGTGATCGGAGCACTAGGGGCAGTGACCCCCAAGCTGGGAGAATGGCTCCAGCAGATACCAGGAACAACATCAGAGGTCTCTGTACAAAAGAGCGCATTGCTAGGAACAGCTAAGATCCTGCGCAGAACCCTCAGGCTCCCAGGCCTCTGGTAGAGGACCCGAGTCTGAAGGAGACTATAATGTATGTATGGGGGGATGTGTGCGTGTTATAAACAATTAATGATAATACATTTTATTTAGAGACATATTTAAGGAGGCTTGATGTCACTGTAGCTACAGAGTTGTTAAAATAAAATAAAACACAATTAAATTCCACATATGTATATATAAAACTCATGGGTACATATAATGGCAGAATTGGGATTTTGCAGTTTCAGTTACATGAACAAAACACAAAACTGATAAATGAAGCACATTCATTATTAATTATTAGTATTTCATAATAAACATATAGGTTGTATTTTTAATTTTTGTTGATCAAAACTACTCTCCAGAACAATGATCGTGAGTTCACAATTCAGGAATTTTTCAAATTTTTTAGGAATCAAAACCTCTAGTAATTGAATTAATTTGATATAGTGCAGAGCCCTGAGCAACAACGTCTTCCATTTAGTGGTACCCAGCTGAACCAGACCCACCTCACTGTCCCATATAAGAGCCACTAAAACCATAATAAACATGTAAGAGCCAGTGTTTGGTTTGTCTCTTCTTTTTTTGAGGAGGTAGATAAGTCCAATCAACATTCAAACATAGAGGATGATAACACACATGAGCAGAGTTCCACCCACCAAAACCCAGAAAAAGAAGCAGAGGCAGAAGTGTCTGCTATTATAGAAGCTAGAAAATATTAAAGAAACATGGTGAACTAAGACTCATTCCCACTGTAGTTACAAATTGTCATTATGAGGTTGGTAAAAACAGTTATTTGTAACTAATAAAAACCTATTGGCTATATTATATTGAATTTATGTGCTTACATCTGTGTAAATCCTCTAAAATGTTATTAAATCTTTAAGGCTTTTACCAACAGAACTCATATTCTAGTCATAACCTGTACCTTGAATACACATATCCTGTTTTTATTGTTTTTTCTACTCTCTGAACGCCTCTTTGGCCGTTACTTTCATCCTCTTTACATAAGCATTTGGTTATTAAATATAGAAGCTTGCATCAGTAAGCTTATTATTGCATATTACAAATAAATATTCATAGTGGTTGATTTATTTCTATATATTGGAATGTCCTTTTAGTTTTGGAATTTCATTGGTTCATATGCATAATACAGCTGGGAAACGGATGCATGTTATTTTGATATCTGAAACACTGTTATGAAATGCAGTCATGAAATGGACAGTTTCATTATGTATAATGAAACTATATGTAGTTTTGATATGTATAATATTTGTATGTTTTGTGTTGGATTGTTTAGAGTTTATTTTGATGTGTAATAAAATACATGCAAGGTATATTTCTGCTGCTGTAATTGCCCTTAGTTTATCCTACAAAACTGATAATTTCTACTGGTGCATGCTGCAGTCACTACAAAAACAATAATCTGTGATGTCCTGTTGTTTTTCATGCAGTTATTATTTCCGAATTATTTGAGACACTTCCATTTTCAATTATGTATGTGTGTCCAAGTTTTAAATTATTTATGTTAGCAATTCTAATGTGCATATGAATATGAGGAATTATGTTGGATAAGCACAGCTGCTGTCCTGGAAAGTCAGGGCTTCGTTAGTCATATTTCAGCTGCTAATGTGAGCTGACTGCTGGGGTCATCTTCCTGAGCACCATCTCTTCCCACCCCACTGGTTACCCCTGCAGTCCAGGAACTTCTATTTGCAGAACCACAGCATGAAGTGAAATCCCTCCTAAACACACCACACAACAACAACACTGCAGAAATATGAGAACGGGTGGAGAAAAAAAAAAAAACACAGCTGCGGGTAATCTAGCTTTACTGTTTGTTTTTTTTTCCATCTCTTTTAAGAGGGCTTTGTACTGACTACTTCCATTTAACAGCTTTTTATACCACGATTATGAAGCACCAATCATGTCACATGAATCAAACTGTGTGCTTAGTTTACAGCAAATAGAATAGGTTTATCTTCGCTGCTATGAGTTTTGTTTATGCTAAAGTCATAAAAATGGATAATAATTGTAATGAGTATAGAGAATTACCATGTATTGTTGCTACAGTGAGTTTGATAAACAAAGAAGAGCAAAAACATGAGGAAAAATAAGGTCTGGGAAATAATGGGTTCATCATGATTCACTGGGCAGCAAAACTCAGCTCTCATTAGAATAATTCTGCACCATCCCATCCTAATTTGAAACATAGCAACACAGCTATTATTACTGGTGTCACACAGAACCTAAGCAACAAGGTCTGTGTTGTAGTGCCAAACCTTTCATTCTTTCGATTACTCTGCATGCTTTATTTCCAGTATGAAGCCTAATGTCCTACACTGTTGAGCTGCTCTCATAAATCCCACTGTGGATCAGGAAAGGTAAAGGCTTGTGGTTTATGGTTTGGGTGCCAAAAAAGCTGATCACAACAGACATGAAAAGCCTGAGGTGCCTCGTGATGATACAAAGCTTGTGTGATCCTGGACCCCCCCTCATCTTGTTGCACAACAAAGGCCTCGTTCCACACCCTGACCAAATGCTGTGGCAGTAGCCTTGAGTCAGCCTAAGGCACCGGCACTCATAACTTACATGGTCTGTCAGTTTTATATGCTTTGTTTTGTCTTATTTGTCTTGCTTAATGCTACACGGGATAATAGATTAATTCCTCTAGCTATACATTTTAAACTTGGAATAAAATAAAAATTGAATATTCTCATGTTTTGGCCTGTAGTAGCTGTACCAACAGTAATGTGTATGTGTATATGCATATTTAATTTTTTTTTTTAATCTCTCTGATAATAGTTAAAAGCAGCCTTCAGCTTATTGTGGAAAACTGCATATCTTTATCCCAATGTGACAGCTCTGCAACAGATATGTTAAATTTCACCTGATTATTCACAAGGCAGTGGCACCAAACAACCCTGGACTCAATGCCCATGCTTACAGTCAGTGTTCCTGCAGGTCATAATACTGTTCACTGAGTTCACAAGGGGCCAGCTTTGACTTAGTCGTATCACAATCACTGTTTAAATAAATCTCCTGAATTTATCTTTTGCCCTTAAAATGCGTCATTTAGCATTTAATAAAGGCATGATTCCATGAATCACTTTTACTATCATTAATTATTTGTATCCGAATATTCAGGTTTGAGCTGTCTCCACTATCTTTGTTCTTGTCTTGAAAGATACTTCAACTCACATGAAAAGAGAACTCAGTCTTTCATGAGGAGTCTGGGTGACAGTAATCAAATAGAATGTGAAAGTGACATATTTTTTCAGGAATTTCGAGGACACAAGAGATAGACGTTTGTAGCCTGAGATTACATTATAGAATGATTCTAGAAATATATCTAATGAATACTTAATTGATGTTTTTAAAAACACATTTATAGATATTTACCCTGTAGTCACTGGCAGTGACGTAGAAGATGGGCTGAAAGGCGAGCCAGATGATGCAGGTGGTGTACATGGTGAACCCAATGAATTTGGCCTCATTGAAGTTTTCTGGGCACTTTCTGGTCTTGAAAGCGTAAACAGTGCAGAGGATGATGAGGATGCAGTTGTAGGTGAGTGACATGAGCATACTGGAATCCCTGCAGTTGCATTTAAGGGTGACCACATCTCTCCTCTCTGGGCTCACCTCCTTCCGAACCCCTGGCACCTCTACCAGAAGCCAGATCACAGCTGCAAGCAGCTGGCAAGAGATGAGAGCGCCACAGATTGCTACCTGGGAGGCAGGGCTGATGAAGCGAGGCCGCTGGGCTCCATCCTTAACCCCACTGAAGATGCGAGCAATTCGATTGGTCTTGGTTAACAAAGCGGAGTAACATACTGCAAATGAGGTGCCAAGGCCAAGCCGACGTAGGGTGCAAACAGCTGTAGAAGGCTTGGTGATGTAGATGAAGGTCATGCTGTAGCACATCAACACTCCCAGTAGCAGGATGTAGGAGAGTTCACGTCCACTTGCTTTAACCACAGGAGTTTCATTATGTTTGAAGAAGAGACCAATAACTGACAAAGTGGACAGAATACCGAGGCAGGAGATGGTGACAGGTCCAATGGCCCAGGCATCCTCCCATCGGATATATTCTTCAGGCAAATCATAACATCCGGTTAAGTTCTCCAGAGGCCACTGCCCGAAGCTGCAGTCAGCACAGGTGAACTCATCATGCAGGTATTGGTAGGGCTGACAGGGGATACAGATCCAGCAGCACACATCTCCAGGTTGCATGCTCTTTACCTCATTCTTCCTACAGGGGTCACTACACTGAGAGGTGGGTGGTACCAGTGCATGCCATGGCACCATGGTAGTGTTCAGGGTCAGGTTCTGGTCCCAGTAACCAACCTTTTTGTACATGAACTTGCCGTCCTCTTTGTGATAATAAAAGATGTTGTAGCGGCTGATGCTGTCTCCAAAAGAGTCAAATCGCACCATGTTCTCTGTGTCTGGAGGTCTGAAAGGAGCTGGAACAAATCAGATATACAAATCAAAACAGATCATTCCTCCATGTGCTGCAGTACAGTTACA
This sequence comes from Siphamia tubifer, assembly GCA_020466265.1. Taxonomy (NCBI): domain Eukaryota; kingdom Metazoa; phylum Chordata; class Actinopteri; order Kurtiformes; family Apogonidae; genus Siphamia; species Siphamia tubifer. The sequence goes on along the minus strand of CM035787.1, from coordinate 30,154,608 downwards.
CAAGTTGGCCAAATTATAAAATAAAGTTTTACAACTATTTTGGTACATAATGCTGTGCAATTCAACTCTGAATTTGTGTTATTTTAGTTAATCTAAAATAAGATATTCATTCATGAATGGGATTCTCAGAATAGACTGTTCCAGATATGACCAAACATGCAATTTTATGGATTATTTCTGTCAATTGAATAATTACAAAGTCCTTTTTCAGTGCTACAGAGGATGTCATTTGAAGTCTAAATCCAATTCCATGCTGATTTACAAAGGCTGTGGAAATTTTAATCTACTGTTCAGCTATTTATAAAATTCATGAGTATCCACACACATTTAAAGCATTACATCTATTAATCAAGTTGATATCTTTGCTTCTGTTCACTTTTCTAACCTTCAAATTTGGTCTTCAGGATGAATTCCTTGTAGAACCTTTTCCCGTTACCTGGTTTCATGGCATCACAGACTTTGGATGTGTTAGAACATACAGCTTGTCTCATGTTATGCAGAGCGTATGCCATGGCATAGACTGCATTTACCACAAACATGATCTTGGACTCTTGCTCAAAAGTTCCATCTCTTAGACTGTGCTCACTGCAGCCTGGTTGCTGGAGGTTGCAGTTGAAACGGAGCTCCCAGAACTCTTTGAACCATGGGTTTCTTGTGTTTGTGTATGGGTTCAGTTTCGTAAAGTAGTCTTCAAACTCTCTGATTGGGTAGGAGGCCAGCTCAATGGTGAAAGCTCCATCTGCTGCAGTCTCACTGCCTCTCACCACACTCTCCTGAGCCCCCCATCCATCACTGGCCACCCAGGTGAAGCTAACATTCATTCGTGCAGCAGCCACCAACAGCTCACGGGCATCTTCACTGCGTGTGAACAGAATGACCACCTTAGCGTTGGACTTTTGCTGCAGGGAACGGATCACATTCTCGTATCCCTGGCGGTTCATGGAGCGGCTCACCTTGGCTGACGTGGCAATGCAGATTTGGCGAGTGCGGGCCTCCTGCTGGAAAGCATCAATGCCAGTCTCACCATAATCACCTTCTGATGCGACCGTTGACACGTAGGTCCAGTTAAAGTAACGCAGGATCTCAGCCATGGCTTTGGCCTGGTAGAAGTCAGGGGGCACAGTGCGGGCAAAGTAGTCATAGCGAGTCTTATCACTGAGCTTTGCACTGGTGGAGGCATAACTAATCTGAGGGATTTGGAAGAGTCGCAGTAGGTTGGCCACCTTGAGGAAAAAAAGGAAATATTTTATTAGAGTCAGTAGCTTGATTGCTGAGTGCAGATTGCATGGTGCAGATTATTTTTGGAAAGCATTTTTGTTTCCCATCGATATACATCTAATCTGTTAAAGTATAACCCTTCAAGTGGAGTGCTGATGGGTGTCACCTCCATGGAGGAGATTGGCAGAATAAACAGGAACAATCCGTTGTTTATCAGAAGCTGTTAACGCTGTCAGAGAACCACAACACCATGAGTGGCACAAATCCATGAACAGATTGTGGTAAATAACAACAACAACAACGGCACAGAGATAAGAATTGTATCAGTATGTTGCACAACTTGTGCTATGTTCCCTGGTTAAAGCTTTGCTGTCTGCATAGTCATTAAAATTTGCCAAGAGTTATGATGCCCACCTTAACCCTAAGAAATACATTGACTTATTGGAGACAATCGCTGGATGTGCTGATTTCAACAGGGATGGCTAATAATCTTAGACTGAAAACTCAGCAAGGCATCTGTGTTGCATTCAATCCTGCTGAAATAATTGTGCCAAAGTCACAACATAAAACCATGGCAATTATTTTCCCACACAGCATTACAAAACTAACTATGACAGGAGGCTGGTGAAAACTTGTCATTTTCTTCAGAATTCCTCATGAGACGCTGTGGTGATTAGTGAATACCCAAGAGCTTTAATATGACTATCTCCTCCCTCAGGCATCATTGTATGCCTGGAGGCATACCAAACAATGGCATCCCCATGGATGTAATTGCAACCTTCCACTTTCACACTAAGTTCTATTAAAATACTTTTCTCACTTACAGCTCATTCATTCTGATCCTGAACAACTTTAACAGAGTCATCAATCTAGTTTTTGATATTATGAGTCACAAGCATTTTACTGCATTCATGATCTGAACATGTTTCTCAAGATTTTGTTCATGACTACATAGTTGTCTATCTAGATACCCTCATCTTTTCTTGCCATGAACAGGACTGATTGAAAGTGAATCATCTGTCAACATGCATTTGTTGAGAAACAGTAACAGCAAACAACCTGGAATTGGAAATGGAAATGGAAATGTGGGGGGGGGGGGGGCTCTGATTTCTAGAGAAATTACTGATGTTTACTCTGATCTGACTATAACTGCATGCTTAAACTCCTTCAGCTAAATGTCCCTAAAGATAAATGCCAAGAGAAAACACAGTGGCACTACAAGCTCTTGAGGGGATGAATGAAGTAAATATGATATATTTAGACAAGCGTACTGCACTCAGCATTAGTCCTCTCCAATGTCTCAAGAAGAATACAAGGCAGAGATCTCAATAAATTACAAACTGGTAGACATGATTTAATTTGTAGGTGCATATGTAAGACTGATTAGATTCCTGTTTACAGCACTAATTTTATTAAGATTAAGATTTCATTAAGATTCCATGGATATAGAAGATGCCAGATGCAGAAGGTTAACATATGAGCAGTTACACTGAGCCAGTCAGTCACACTTGTATGGTAACAAGGTAGTTTCCTCTTGCAGGATTTTCAGACAGACAGTTGGCCTTCATCAATAGATTCTTGGAGAAACTTGACAGCACACCTTTCAGGATGGTATTGGAGTGTGTGACAGTAACCATATGTTCATCCTCATGCAGGGTTTCACTCTCACTCTCTTCATCAACAAGTCAGATAAGAACAGCCACAGCTGTGGTTAAGATATTTCATACAGTACTTTGCTCTGCACTGGTGTTTATTGTAGAACTGTTTATATTTATGCTAGTCATAATCATATCTGCTCTTTAATTATAACTTCCACCTGAACCAAATCTGAGTGAAGACAAAAAATACTTTGCCTTTCCTCTCCAACTGAGCTGCAGCGAAAACAATAACTGAGACTGCAATTAGATGAGCTCTTCATTGTCGACTGGTTTAAAATCCAAAATGGTGCCTAAATGTGACACAGCTCAGATCATGGATATCTAAAAAAAATAATGATAATTGCATTCACACTATATACACCTTATATAAGTAGTTCCTGACTTTGTTTTTTGCTCATGACCCCATTTTAACATCACATCTTTCTGGTCACCTCAGACATTCAAAATATAGATGTTTTTGGCTAAAAATGAATTTGTTTTTGATCATGTCATATTTTGTTATACTACGTACAGAGGCAGCTTCTATTTACAAGGCTGTCAATTAGTACTGATAGTCGTACTTGTTTTAAATCAATTACTGCAAATTTCAAGGGACCCCATTTGAATTCCAGGTGACATCACATGGGGTCCTGTCCCCAAGGTTGAAAAACTCTGCCTTTTGTCTTTCTTTTTCACAGTACCATGCTGCATAGTTCAAGTGCATAAAGACATTTTCTCAAGACTGCTCCAACTCCCTTAAAATGTCCTAGTTGTGGGAACAATAAAGTACTTCTATTCTATTCTATTCTATTAAAACATACAGAAATTCTATGACTACTTCTGTTGTGAGAAAATGTCCAGTAGCAAAATTGCAGCATTTGCAAATCATTACAATAATTACAAAGAATAATGACCTCATAACCATTACAGGTTATATATCATACATTACAATGATCATAGCAGTATATTAAGCAGTCAGGTGTTATTTGTGTATAATCATTTAGAGTGTTCATTAAAAGAATGCTTTCGTACAGTATTTGCTCATGAAGAGATGCCACAGTATGGATTCTTCCTCTGGGTTTCTTTAAAGCACGACTGTCCATTGGGAATTTCTTTACAGTGTACGTGTCATGCTGTTTTCTATATTCAGTGCTGTGATTGCATAATTGCTTATCAGAGACTATGCAGCCATACAAATACCATATGGCAAGAAGAAATGTCAAGAAAAAGGGTTTTAATCATATCTTCTTTAACATTCAGTGACAACTCTTAGTCCACATCAATTGTGTCTCCATCTTTGACTGATCTGGTCATTGTTGCAGTGAAAGGGTCACTGTGTGGTTTTTAGTGGCATGTTGGAGTGAGGCTGGAGATTGCAAACAACTGAATTCCACCACTCTGACCAATAGTTGTCACAAAAAATACAGAGCTTCCTCATTAGAGTCAGTGTTTGGCTTGTCCTGTTGGTTGTTTAATTAAGGGGATATTATGTAACTCTGGTGTAATGTACCCTAACAATGAATACCACATACTGTGAAACAGGCAAAAAGGAGGAAACCATTACTAAAATACTGACATTACTATAGTTAAATATTCTACATCTGCAATCAGATTCTGCAGTATCTTGCACACTGGTCCTCAAAGATGAAATATTTAGCACTTTTAAGTCCACATAAAAGGGATATCATATATCATAATTCAGCCCTCAAGGTATGTAATTATGATCTCTATCTCCAAGTAAGGTTGTATTTTGTAGCTAATAGATGGCATCAAGCCTTGGTGGAAGCTGGCATGTTTAAAGGAGTGATATTTAGATCTTTTTAAACTAAATTTTGCATTTTATAACATTTCCCACTGCTCTACATGAACTGTAACTGATCTGCTTTGGTTTGAGTTCTTCATTAATTCAACTCCACAAGTCAATTTTCAACCCCATTTCTGAGTAATGACACAAAAAAGATTGTTTTTAGCGCTGGCCCTTTAAATGCAAATGAGCTACTTCACGCCCCACTCCCTCTAGGTTGTTGACTGTGTTCCTCTGTCCCATTCAACCACTTATGTTTGTTAATACAACCAATAACTGAACATTGTTGGTAATTGGCTTGAAGTTTGGACATATGTTTAGTATGGACTACAACTCCTGCTGCTGACAAACAATTACGGTGTACTCGGAGAAATGTTTGTCAGATGTCGTTACCTTATATGTGCAAATATTGTATCATAACTAGTTATAAAACACAACAAATTAAGAAGGAATTGAAAGCAGTTGTAGAATGCCAGTTGATTTTTTTTTTCCTGGAATGAATATAAAGATAAATTTGCAACACTTGAAGGGTTCAAATTTAAACTTTATGAGCTATTAAGGTTCAAATACACAAATAAATGAGCCAAAGACTAATAAAAGTGGGTTTAGTAAAATATGATCCCTTTAAAAATGGACATAATTTGACATTGTGGCATAATCACGTACCTGTAGAAGAACAGTTTAACACTCATACTGATAGGATTTCCTCATTTGTCTGCAAAGACATATCAAAGTGTTGACGAGGTCATATCATCCGTTGAGGAGAGTCTTTTTTTTTTGCCATTAAAGATAAAAGCTTGTATATGAAAGGGATTCAAGCACTGCAGCGCCATTGAAATAACAGTGTGGAGCTCAAAGGAAAAAAATAACCCACACATGGCCGCAAACCATGAGGGCATCTCAGTAAACTTATCAGCTCCTCAGCCTACCCTTATTTTCATCAACATGGAAACAAATATGGTGAAAGATTTATCAGATTTAAGTCTTCTATGCTTCTCAATGTGTGATTATGGCTGGTTTTCATCAACTGTATCACAACCCATGAGTACTATGTATAACCTAACATGTGTTTAGAGCAAGGTTGATGGCAGCCTCACACCAAACTATCACACTCACACATGAACTGTCATTAAATAAAAAGTGGTATAACAGTTTTATGAAGGTAGACTGTAGGGACTGTTTATATTTCCAAAGCAAAGGGAAAAAATGAAGTCAGAAATGTGAGAATGAAGAGATGTGAAAGTCAGGCATCTCACTTTGCTTAAATACAGCACAAGTTTAGAGTTTAGAACAAGCCATTTGTTTTAATACTTGTTTAACTTAACAATCATTGTAATAAAACTAGAAGATAAAAAGAAATACATGTATATATTAATGTGCTGTGGTAGCCAAGGCTAGTAAAGAAAGACAGAAAAATATAAGGGAACTGGAACATAGGCAGTCTCTTACTCATGTGTCTGTCATGATTTTTTTTCTACATGGAAAGTCCATCTGTATGTCCCCGAGGTACATGTCACGCTGAGCCCTACAGTAAATGCAGTAGATGACATGCAGAGTTAGACTTCAGTATGTACACCAGCTCAGCCACTTACCAATGGCCCACACATGCACTGTTATATATAATATATATTGTGCACACTACAACTGGATTTATTCTAGAATATATGAATTTTGACTGCAAAAAAATAATAGGATACTGAAATTCCCAAGTGTGAATTATATATTGTCTTTAATGAATGTTAGTTTATATAAATATAGATAATATGTGTTTTATCCAGGTGCACCAGTGTCTAAATTCAGAGGCAAATTAGGATTAAATTATCAGTTTGACGTCTAATTAGAATGTTTTGTTTCAAAATAATTATCTCATAATGCTATATAATAAACAAAAACAAAAACAGTCGCTGTGAAAATAGACCTGCAGTTGTATTAGGTGCAAAAAAATATAGTTCACTTTTGGCACATGATAAATTATTCCTGTAGAGACTGTCTATGACATGTTTGCATATTGTATGAAACACTCTAAGCTTTGATCTCAACACTTTCACGAGAGGAGAAAGCATCAAGGCTAAATTGTGCTATAAGCCAAGATGACTTGAGAGGCGACTGAAACCACATAAAACACTCGTGTGATTTAATTGATGGTGCAACAACAAATAAGCACACAAATGTTAAACTTTAGTTGCATGTTTGCTGCTCATCCATGTAGATATAGTTGGTTTTTACATGGAGGAAAACTCAAGGTCCAAATACAAACATATTTCAGTAAGTTGGTCTACACACTGCAAACTGTATTTTTCTTTACACAGAAAACAGTGTAGGATATTTGTTTTATTATATATATATGTTTCTTATACACATCAATATTGAGTTCCATCATCTTTGTAAAATATATACTCATTTCATTTATATACTATCACATTTTTAATCTATCATCAAATCATTAATCTGATTGTCCACATATTCAATCATTACTAAGCTGTTGTAATGCAAAAGCTTCCATGATTGGTTTCTTGCTAAATAGTGAGTCTGCATTCACAATACACCCCCTATTAACCCTGAGACTGCTGTTTTCATTTACGTTCGACGCATCTAATGTGCATGTGTTTATACATTACTAGCATTTAGCCATTATTATATTGTAATACTCAAAAAAGTTTGATTTGGCCTCTCAAAGTAACATTAATTTCTAAATAATTGTTGCATGTTTTATTCTTTACAATAAGACTCTTGTATGCTAATTATCATGGGAGATACAAAACATACTAACTAAAAAGCAGAGCAAAAAGCAAGATGTGAGATTCAACAGAGATCTAGAAAGTAAAGCAGTGACCATTTAAACTTGGTAAACAGTGACCCTGAAAACAGTATTAATTATTAATAATTAATAATCTAATAATAAACAATTATATTATTAGAATTCATGTATCAGTCTATAGCCTCTGAGACCTTAACATATATCATATGTGTTGGATCCTGAACCCATGTTTTAAATGAGCAGCTAAGCTCAACTGGATGGTGTAAGGAAACGGTATATAATATATAATTATAATCTCATAATAACAATATCTCCTGAAGTACCACTAACAACATTGTTTAATATGTGAATGTCCATAATCTCATATAGACTTTGTACACAAGTGATCAGGCAAGAGAATTATTAAATACATACATACATATGTGTGCTGAAAAAGTGCAGACATCCACCCACACAACAACAGTAAAGAACTCACAGTCACCCCATAAACTACACACACACACACACACACACACACACACACGAACACACACTGCAGAAGACTTTGAAGACACTAAGAAAAGCAGAAGCTCAACAAATAACTGTAATAATATCAGTGGTTGCACAGCAGTAATATAATTCATTTTACTTTGATTGTAGACAACACAAGCAAGACAGGGTGTTTTTTTTTTTCTGTTCATTGAGATGTAACTTGTCTCGTCTCATCATCTGAACCTGCTTTATCCTCACTAGGGTCACAGGGGTCTGTGGGGGGCTAATCCAGCTACAACAGGCGAAGGTGGGGTACACCCTGTACGAGTCTCCAGTTCATCTCAGGGCTGAACATATATAGACAAACAATCACTGTCACATTCACACCTATGGACAATTTAGATTAACCAATTAACCTATCAGTGCATGTGTTTGGATGTACCCAGAGAAAACCCATACAGACAGAGGGAGAACATGCAAACTCCACACATAAAGGTCTGGTGTGGGAATCGAACCAGGGTCCTTTTTGCTGTGTAAGTGCTAACCACTGCACCGCCGTGTTGCCGTGAGTTGTAGCTTCTCCTTAATATACCTCCTTCCTATAATTTCCTGTTGACCATGAGAATGACCTTTCAAACCATTCTCCAGAAAAAGCATTTTTGTCAAAGCTTTGAAATATCACTTTGAGAGCATTTATCAAATAAGTGTCCAGTAATTTTAACTGTCATTGAGACTGAATTGCAGTTCACCTGTCTCATAATCTGAAAGCTACAAAGAACAGGGAGACTTTCTAAGTTTCTACTAGTGATTCCATGTGAACAAAGAGAGAAAACGGCATCTGGAAGACAAACAGGGTGATGAAAACGGCATCTTCCAAATCAATACGCTCATAATATTATTGACTGCATGGGTCCTGACTCCAACGTTCAAGTTATTACAATGTTTCCCATCATTCTGAATGACATTCTCATGTGTTAATTAGGAAGTGGAGCTGTGTCCAATGAATGTGCTAAAATTTCCAGTTCAAAAATAACAGTTTCTGGGAGGAGAGAGCTGGAAAAGGAGGGGGAATCAGCTAGAATATCACATGATAAACAAGATCCTTTTGAAGTTAACACCAAAGCACGATTTTTTTTTCACCCGTTGAACTCTGTGAAGACAAAACCACAATAAAGACAGAGTCCTCGCGAGTTCCTCTGTTCGACACATCAACAGACTTAATAAACTACAGCAAACCAAAAATATAATAACACAGGACAGATAGGAACTGTTATAACCCACCAACTTCAAATTACAGAGGACCTGCCCTGCAGCTGAAAAATAGTGTTTGTCTTAGGGTCTTATAGAATTCAGAAAGTCTTCCTGGGTATACATGTTATGATATTAAATTTTTAGAACACAGGCTTCTCTGTACGTTTTGGGAGAGCGGTTATATTGTCATATTTTTCTTTTCATGTCCTGCTTGCTGAACTGTCCAATAAGCAATTTCACAGCTCTTTAGTGGTTGTAGTTCTGTGTTTTTCTTTGTGTGTGTATGAGTAATAAATTACTGAAGAACATCTCAGAGTTGAGCTGTGTTTTATATGAAGTCCACAATGATACCTAAGTTGTGAATGCACCTCCAAGCAAAATAAAATAATTCATTGTGTGGTTGTGTAAATGTATTTCAAGATAGTGATTCTTTCATCCAACAAGGAGGTTCTGTAATCACTCACTTCTGTCCATCCCTGTTTGGAGGATTATGTAAAAACTACTGTGCATTGTTTATGAAACTTGGCGGAAAGAAAAGGTACATTTAGGAGGCGACAAGGATCTAAGTATGATGCCTTTAAAAAAATAAAATGGAATAAATGAACACATGTAACTTGAAGTGTTTTCTCACTTATACATTGTCACTTTCTAATCGTCTTAACCCATAAACACCAAGTGCTACTTTTGCAGCAGTTCCTAAATTAATGTTTCTTCTTATTTCAATGATTTATCACCATTCATTGTAATATTAGTCTGTGTTTTTGCATTTCTTCAATACAAATCTGATGTTTTCTTATATTTAATTTACTGATCATGTAGATGTTCATAAAGATTCAGGTTATAGTTGATTGTCATAATATCAGGAACAGAGAAAAATTAAGATTAAAGTAACTTTTTTCCACAAATATGTCATTGATTGAACATAAAATAAGTGTTTCCATCAACTGTCATTAATTCAACTCTGTGGGTTTTACTGGTGAATCAATGTTGTAGAAGATGTCAGTGTTTCCATGGTAACTACAGAGCATCTGAATGTCCCAATAGGTCATATCTGATAACCATGAATAGATGACAAACTGCATTTTACACCATTTAATTACATAGATTTATAGAATTAACAGATCAGAAGTTATTAAACATTGTCCACTGAGAGATGATTTTGGTCCCAAGTGTTTGCGTCTTTAAGGGTTAATGTGCATATATAAAAAAAATAAAAAATTAAAAGAATTGGATAAAACTAAAATAAATGTCATATTCTGTCATTATTTCCACATCAGAGAAGTGCTAACTGTGTGGACCTGACCTCCTTCTGTATATATAAACTGTTCAGATGATAACAAACTAAATCACACTTATTAAAACTGTATTGCATTACTGCTGTTAGATCCTCTTAAATCCCACTGAGTCTTACGCAGAAAAAACTTGTTTGTACGGAAAGGATTATAACAATTGCTTTGTTCCCCTTTTGTGTGTGGCTGATGCTAATTTACATTCATAACTGTAAAACGCAGAGGCTGTTTGGACTGAGTCATCATTCATGTTCAATTCTCTGCATTTAACATCCCAGATGGCAATACAGGGTGTAAAAAATTCATCTGAGTGGATATAAGAAGTAGAACTAATACAGCAGAATGAGTGTGAGAATGATGAAAGCCTCCTAAAGACTGCTTGGCAAATTATGAAAGAATCCTTTGAGGTTGGAGAGAATCTGCCACCTCTAACACATCTTTCCCACATTTCATCCTTGGCCCCCCCTCACAGGCAGTGTCAGCCTCCTCTGCACTCACAGGTGGACGTGTCTCAACCAGTCAATGAAGATGCCCCTACAGATGGGAAAAACAGATCCTCTCAGGTTCTTTAGCATCATCTCTGGCATTTGTCCTCCTCTGTTCAGTGAAGCCCTTCGTCTCCACAAAGTGCCTCTCTGGTATAAAAAGAGACTGTGTTAACCAGTGACCTCTAAAAAGAATTCCACCGTGGGCTTCATGGCTCTCACGGTTCGATTCATTATAGTACGCTGGAACTGAAAGAGACTGTGGAGCATAGTGACAGTAGAGGTATGTATTCACATTCATACAAAAGCTCTCAAAGTTTTTTGTTTTTTTTGTTTTTTTTCTTGAATCTTTGTGAGTAGTTTGGCTGAAAGTCATTCTCACACATTCCTTTTTATGCTCAAGAAAACATGCTGTTCTTTTGTCTGGACTTTTAGTCTGTTTTAGTAGACATTAACAGGAAATGTCACTCAGAAAGGCTGCAACACTCAGCTTTTTAATATATCTGGATTTGCTGTAATATTTACTGTGATGATATAAGGATTTATAAATAAAATACCCTTTTTTTCTCTTTGTTTCCAAAGAGACAACAATAAGAATAAAAAGTTATTTGGTTAAAACGGGCCAATCTATTATTTAGCCGCTGGAATGTAGAGACATGATAGAAAATGTGAGGATATTGAGGAGTGAAAACACAGCTAGAAAAGATTAAAAACAAGTGTTTTAAAAGGAAAAATAAGGTGATTGAGAGACTGAGATGACAAGAATGTTTAAGAAAGACTGGAGAGGTTGAAATTAAACAGAGCAAAGAGAGAGATGAATTGATGTTTGTCCTGGGGAATAAAAAAAATGAGTCAAACGTGTGAGTAATTAAACATGTCCATTCACACTATCCAGTAATTACTTGTATTTTGGACAAGGACAGTTCCATTTTTAATGTAATTTTTTGATGAGAAGAAATGCATTGTAATGAACGGTAGAGAAATGATTACCAATGAGATATAAAAAATGTATTTGGCTGAGAAATGTTACATTTTTAATTAAACTGTTTTCTTATGTTTTGTGATTTATTGAATATCTCTGCTTTGAAAAATGATGTTATTCAAATGCACAAAAATTATGCATATTTATGAATCTTCATGCAGTTTATCACCATGTTTTAGCTTTTTTGTTAAATATTCATGTCTTGCTTACAGTGTTATCAGTGAGTCATACCGTATGTGTTATCGCACATGGTTCACCTGATTTAATTAGCAATACTGTTTTCAACATGTATTAAGACAAGGATACACTGATAACTGGTTAACTATGGTGTTTCATTTGTATCATTAAGTTCAAAGAGGTTTTTTTAAAAGTGCAAGCAGCAAATATCAATTCAAAATACTAAATACAAAAAAAATTATTCAAATGAAAAATATATGACTGCAATGAAAAATCTAAAATAGGTGCAGGCAAAAAATAAAAGGTCTCAATGACCTTAGAAATGTGTCGTACTGTAGGTCTCAATGATCACCTATAAGTGAATAATTTGTGTGTGTGTATGTGTATAATAAATGTGTTTCGAACTAGACTTAATGGGAAGTGTAACTAAATTATTCCTACACACTTTGTCTCCTTAACACTCAGTGCATCATGGTAATTATGGTGTGTGAGGGCAATCGGAATTAATTAATTATGCTCAGATGCATTGCCTCTGGCAACCTTTAATACGTGTGTGAAAGGTCAGCTTTCTTTGCAAGGCGGAAATGAAGTCGCTGACAAAGTGATGGATGCTTCGGTGAATGTTGATGCTTCAAACAGAAACATTCCAGGAGGATCAGTATTTCAGCCAAGACATTAAAGATGCAGAGTATTTTTTGGTAATTATCTGCCTGGCAAATACTTTGTGAGTGACTATGAATACAGATTTAAGCAAGTGAGTTTATCCACCTTTGAGTAGAGGATAAAATGAATGCATAAATAAATGTATGATTTAGATAATGATTGCAGGTTTTCTATGAGGTGAGGTGTTTAAACATTGCAAAGCCCCTGACATAACTGCAGGAACTGACTTCATTACCAAACCGTACTCGCTGCCTAGACTAATTAAACAGTTTAGCTTTATGAATTTTGTTATGAGGGTTATGAATGAAACAAGAGCACAGTGCCTACAGCTAAGCTCAAACCAAATCAAAACAGACAAATTCTCACCCCATTTGCATGGATTTTAAAGGATGAGTGTTGGGCTGAGAAATTCAGAATTGAATTTTAACATGATGTTCCTACAGTGTCATACACATGTCCATTGAGAGTAACAGAAAATTATGTGTTTTTTTTATTAGTAAATACAAATGACACTGGAATGTTGAACTTGTCTTTTTTTTAATAAGGCTGAATGTTGGACTTGCCAAAGCATTTACCTGAATGGAAACATCACTGTAGGATCCTCCGATCACTGCTGAGATGGCCAGAGGAACTTCATTTTGGATGGGTCTGGAGCCATCTGGGCAGATGAAGCCGGGGTCGTGTACCTTGGTAAGAGAGGCCCTGACAAAATCCAGAGACTGCTCCAGAGCATAGGTGTCCTTCGAGCAGGTGTCCAGGATGTGGGCCCCCAGTTGGAGACCAGGAAGGATGCGATCGCTGGAGTTAATTTCATCTAGTGCCAGCAGCATGGCTTCCAGTCTCTGGATCCCTCTCTCCTCATTGATCTTCCCACAGTCCTCCGTCCCATCACCCTTTTCGTGCACTGGAAACAGGCCTCCGATCACCAAGTCTCCATCAATGATGATCTCACGTTTGGCTGCGGGAGGTAATCTTGAGATGCTGAGCAGGACTCCTGGTATCAGCAACTCCAGCAGGAGCATGTGGAGAGGCAAGTAATGGACAAATTTGGCCAGCGACCTGGGGCAGAACATCACACTCAGCATGGCAAGATCTGAAGACGGGTTTTCGGCAGGTTGAAGTACAGAAGGTGTAAAAGTTCACAGAGTCTGGAGGAAGATGACTTTAGAGTCTTTTCTTATTAAGTGCAGCATGTTCAGTATTTCCTAGGCAAATAAGATGAATAAAAACAGAGTTAATTATTCAGAAAATTACAAACATGTTCAATGGGGAGCTTTATGATGGAGGACATTATTACTTGGCTGTTATGGAATGAAACAAAGCTGTTAAGGTATTTCACAAATGTTTCATTTTGATATCCAATTACAGGTTTGTCTCCACACAATGATTTTCAGAACTAGCTTTACTCTCTGCAGTTGTTCACCTATAACCTTTCAGTTATATGAAACAATCAGTGTAGAAAGTAATGCAGTTTATATCTAAAATCCCTCTTGCAAGAGGTTTTCCACAGTTTCTGTATAGATTTTCATTTTTTCAGGCTTAATGTGATCTATAGAAACGTTATGTTATTATTGTATAGTCTACACACCACACTAGTTTATCAGAGGGCTCACACCTGAATTTCACTCTTGTGAGTTATTTTGTGCAGGTGACAGTACATACTCTTTCTGGGAAGCCAATGAAACATAATCACTGCAGTTTTATTTTAGAGGTACCATGTCAAGTGACCGTATCAAACATTTCTAGACATTTAAGATGCTTCGTGGATGAAGCACAAATTTCTAGCTTACAAGGTGGTATCACATAGATGGTGGTTCTCTTCAATGGGTGGAGTTGCCATGGAAACATGAAGGGTAAAAAATAAGAGTTGGGCTGCAGCAAAGTGGGCAGTCAGACATGTATGCTAATATAGATTCTTATCATGTGGAGGTTACAGGTTTAGATTTCACACTGTGCTATTATGATGTCTGATTAGGGAGGCGGGTTAGTTCAGTCATAACATTATAAAAGACAGGGAAACAATCCGATTTCTTTGAAATACAGTCATTCATGACATCGCTGCACATGTCTAATTATAGACACTTTGGACTTTTGTCAATTTAAAATACATTTTTATTTCATTTAAATTAACATAGTACATATGTCAGAAGGAAATTGATTATAGCCTATAATTCTATAGGAAGCACCAATGATAATCACCAGAAGTTACTAGAAGATTGGCATTAGTAAATCCTCTGAACCTTTCTGTATATGCACTACAGCTCCTCTACCATTACTGAACAGCAGGAAGCTTATTACAGACTTTATCTAGTCCATTAAACATGTGTTTCTGACACTATAAAATTACTCAGAAATTTAAAAGTTTTTCTAAGATGATCTAGTGGTCATCGTTTCATTCAGTCACAGCGTGTCCAATTTTCTGTGCACAGAGGCAGAAAACCTCCACTGTGGGGTATGCAGGCAGAGCTGCACACACCAGCCTCTGCAGTAACAGCCGGATAAGTTCATCTGGTGTGTGTTGTGTATATGTGCAACCATGCTTTTACGAGGAGTTTTGAAAAATATTCTGTGACATCCCAGGGAGCAGCATGAGCAACAAACAGCAGAGAAAAAGGGAAGCAAAAAGTGTAATGAATGCTGACTTTCCCCCCAGATAAATATTACATCAGGTGTGGGTGGGAAACCTTGTGGAGAATTAATGAATCAATCCACCATTCAATCTGATGAAAAGGATTACATATTATACATGTATGAAGTCACAATGTAAAGCTTATCTTTGATCTGCTGTGTATCCCAGACAATATTGGTGCAGGTGGGTGATATTGCTCAGTAACATTTGCCCTATTATTAGAACCAAGGTGAGAAAGTAACTGAGAGTTCAAGATTAAGAGTCTAATTGCTCTTCTGTTCTGTCTGTTGGAGCAGATGGGGGCTCTCTGCTTGTAAAGACTAGGTCACAGTGTGAATTAATGGTGCAATAAAAAACAGCCAATTAGACAGACCTATGCAAACTAGGTCAAAATGAGTTTGAAAGTCCAGAAGAACCTGTCAGAAGCTTTTAATACATTTAAATAAGCAGTAGACAAGTGATATATCTGTGAAAACCACATTTCAACCTAATTATTTGACACACTTATTAAACAGGAAAAGTATCATTGGCTTGCATGAGCATTAAATCTCAGGCTCAGCTTAACTTTAAAGTATCTCCTATCAGCCCTTGATCACATCATTAAAACTATCTTAATGTTGAAATGGTTGTCACACTCGGCAGCCAATGGAGTCACTTGTTCCCCAGCTGTCTGTGCACAATATTCCCTCTGAAAGGCAAGTTCAAAAAGAAAAGCCAGTGTGCTTTACTCAGCTTTGAACCATCAGCTAATGCATTACTGCTCCCACTCAGCACTGAGAGGATTTCTCCAACATTAGCATAGAGATGCACCATTTCTTATTGTCTTATCCAAATACAGCTAATGTGTAATATATGACTCACCGCAGAGTCGCTTTCAGCAATGGTGGTGATTGGTACGTACTGTGTACTATGCACTTGTATCAACAGAGAAACACAATAACTTCTAGTCTCGAAGATGGTTTAAGGGGGTGAGGGCAAAACCTGATGCTGGTGACTAACCACCTTTTGGATAACGTTTATGTGGTCCACTGCTAAATAGATCTATTAAATCTGTCATTTAGGATGCAATAAAATGAGGATTATTTCAGTAGTTTCATGCATAACATTTTGATTTCCCTGTCAGATTTGCTTGGCACATAGCCCTTATGTGTGCACTTTTGTTAAATACTTGAATGGATATGACATGGCATTTAATTTAGTGTTTAATCCACTATACATGAATCATTAATCCTGCTGAGTAATAACAGCCTAAATACAGCACACAGCCCCCTGAGACTTCATTAAAATATTGCTTTCAAAATTTAACAAGATTAAAATAGATAGTATGATAATTTATGACATATCAGTGTCATTTTGTATCTTCGTTAAACCAGATATATTTTCTGTCTTGAATCTTGGGGACTGCATGATATTTGTTCAGAACAGTAAGTTTATATTAAACCTCAGTTTAACATCCGATCTTCACTGTTAACTACATTATCAATGCATGTTGTCATTGTTTACAATAGATTAAATAAATTACAAGAATACAATAAAATTAGAGAACAAATATTGCAGCTCTGTCTGCAGTGATGTTTTCTATCATTATCTCCTCCCGTTGGGACAGAGTTTATCCTTCCACCTGGACTTGTCAGCTGAAGGAATTATGATGCCTCAGTGGTGGCCAGCAGCCAGCTGATGGAGAATCTGTGCACAGATCAGTGCATCATCCCATTAACACTGAAGGATGACATCTGATTGTCAGCATGTTTATCTTGTTAAAATGCTTCCCCTGTCTTTTATTCAACTTAAGAGTGAAAAAAAAATGAACACATGAGAGATAAAGTGCAACTATGAGGGTGAGACAATATAACAACAGGTTGATGGATGGCAGCATTCAGCAAAATGTGATCATAACACTCATGAAGGTGCAGAATCAGGAAACACAAATGCAGCAGCCTGTTTTTCTTCAGAATATATGTATCCTGTATGAATATATTTACTCAAACTGAAACCAGCCTTCTTACTTTCAGAGTAGATTTGGTATAAAAAAATATATATATAATAATAAAAATCAATTAATTAAAAATAAAACAAATTACCAGAACTCAATACATTGGTTCAAAGGTGACAATTTGATACTGTGTTGAATTTTTGTATCAACGAAAACCTGTGGATGTGACTCCTCACATTAAGAAACCAAAGTCACAGTAACCCCTTTACTACACTCAGATGTCAGGGAGACTCTTTAACTGTGAAGTTTTTAATCCTGCTGTTTGTTCCCTGTCCCCTGCAAGTGTGTTATATGTGCTCAAGTTCATAGAGGAAAAGGGTTTGTTCAAATTCAAAAACATGCAAAGGAGTCTTCAGCAGAAAAAAAAACAGTCAGACATATGCAATAATAGAATATGTATAAATAACATCCATGATCCTTTGGAGTTAAATTAGATGCAGTTTAAATGCCTTACCTTATTGCTGCTGTGGATGTAGTATTTTTCTGCATAAACCAGCAGGTCTGTCTTTTCCACAAGCTGTGCGACAGTGACACCGTGAAGCTCTTCATGTGATGAGCAGACTCCAGATGTTGTTCACTTTGAACATGTTTGCCAGGAAGCTGGCTCTGTCCTTGGTTCTGAAGTGTAGTTTTCACATTGGCAAGTCGGACAAACTCCTCTCGGTTCTCTCCAACTTGTGCCTGACAGCCACCTTGCGCGCAAATCCTACAGACTGGAGCAAAAATACCGCCCAAGTGCTCTGTCATATGTCCACAAGCATCGGTTAAAGCTCGGAGGATTCTCCTATAGACCGCTGTATGTCACTGCCAGACGAAACAATCTAGACTAAATAGTGATCATGCATGTGTAGCTATATATATTTTTTTTTCTTTTTTGCATTGTTTTTCATTTAGATGAGTCTCTGTCGGAAAGTTAATTAAATTAAGTTGAAAGAACAGTTGCAAAATCTTCTTGTGGAAGCATCGGATCACACACATGCAGCCACTCTTCTCCTGCTCCTGCTGTGAATGGATGAAGCTGCGCTGTCGCTTCTCAACAACCTGACTATATAGGGTTTGTTCTCAAGGTAGTGGAGTGAGTTACAGTCACAACATCGACATAGGATTCAGTCTAAAATAATCACATCTAATGTACAAGCATATGTAAATATCTGTGCACTCTTTGAATTTGCAGGAATCGACATAAAAATGTGTTTTAACATGTTCCTAACTTGTCACGTTTTTTATTTTTTTTATTTTTTAAGTGGCGCATTTCTTTGTCTGATGTCAATCTAAATTTGAATGAAAAAAGACATCTTTCCTAACAGACAATTGTAAGAGCCGCTGCTCTTTGGCTAAATATAGAAAGATTACAGAGACAGATGATGAGCATCAACTTTTTTTTTTTTTTTGTTTTCCTGTATGAAGGTTAGTCAGCTCCTCATTCACCTCCATCTCATTAAAACTGAATCACACTCCAGTCGAGAGTCTCAGCACTTCTCCAACTCAAGAGTCACGTTTCTCTGCTTGTTTTTCTACCCAAAATGCAACATCCCCCACACGTAAAATATGAAACTCAGGAGAAAAAGAGAGTGTTGCTATGAGTCTGTTTAGAGTTTAGTCATAACTGAAGGTCCTAGATCCATTCCTATTATACATCAGTGTAATATGTTTAAGTATTTTCATATTTTATTCACTGTTCAAAAGCTTGAGGTAAACATAAACACCACAGTTATATCAAAGTAAAGATAACTAAACTGGTTTTTGGTAGCTTGTGTTCTGCACTCATATTAATGTGTACTTATTTATATTATCCCAAATATCATTTCATCAGTTGCACAAAGTGAATGCAGTGAGTTATGAAAAGCTTTGCTACACCAGAGCTGCTTATTTTCCTATCTCTTCTGCTGCAAAACCAGTTTCAATTATATTTGGAAAGATGTGTAGTCAGACAGCAAAATACAGTTTGTTCTGTCTGAATATTTAAGGACCTCCTCTTCTCTTCAACACACAAACACATCTCACCATTTTTCAGATGTTTCATTTTCAGACTAACAATAGCTACTTTGCAGTTGGGGTGGGGGGAAGAACTTTTCCTGTGTACAGTGGCAATTAAAATGACGAGCGGGCCTTGCCTGTTGCATAACTCCCATGGCTAACACAAAGGGACCAATTTTCTCCTGAAATAGATTTGTAGTTTATATTACAATAGTTAAGGGTATGTGGGTGGAATGCAGAGTTTAGATAGGAACATGCCAATTAATGTCAAGTGAAATTATAGAGGACAGATACAAAGTGTTTGTAGCCGGTGGTCAGTGCACATCCATCTGAATGCTCTTTTTCTGTTGTTGTTTTTTTTTCAGCCTTAATGACAAAACAACTGTTTAAAAGTTCACAGTTTGAGTTGTGAGACAAATTTAACACTGTTACAAAACTGTCCTCACAGTTCTACTTCCTTCCTATGGAAGGAAGTGAACAATACTTTTTGATTAGGCTGGTGTTACTACTTATTTCCTCTGTAACCACAGTACAACATATGTTTCCTGTGTTCCAAAGAGTATGATGATTTCAGCTCATTATAAATGTTCTCTTATATTTACAACTTCAGCCATTATTCAACCTATCAATCATAACAAAATAGTCTGCAGTCACTTCTTTTAAGAGGAAAAAAGTGAAGGAACGTGAAATATTGTAAATATATGCCTTACAAAAGAGCACACCTACCACTGTGACTGTATTCCACTTTGTGTCTTAGGGCTGCCTTTGAAAATGACCCTAGTCTGTATCAAGAATCTAATTTAAGAATCTACATAATTGTCCTTTTAAAAACACTATAAAGTGCATTAGCAGGCTCAGAAATCAGCCTCTTTGTAAGGGATGCTTCAAACACACAATTTTTATAGTAATTTTACTGTTTTCCTTTAAAGGACAAAGCTGAAATCAGGTTAGAAATCTAGGGGTAAAAATGGACTCAGACCTAAACTTTAATAGCCACATTAAATCAATAACATCATCAGCCTTTTACCATCTCAAAAACATTGCCATAATCAAAGGTTTACTGTCTAAACCAGACTTAGAGAAACTTATCCATGCATTTATCTCTAGCAGGTTAGACTACTGTAATGGCCTTCTGACTGGACTCTCTAAGAGAGCCGTAAGACAGCTGCAGTACATCCAGAACGCCGCTGCTCGGGTCCTGACTAGAACCAGGAAGTATGATCATATTGGTCCTGTGCTCAGGTCCCTGCACTGGCTTCCTGTCGTTCAGAGAATAGACTTTAAAACAGCTCTGCAGTCTGTCCATGGTCTAGCACCAAAGTACATCTGTGACATGTTGGTCCCATATGTACCATCTCGGACCCTCAGAACCTCAGGGACAGGCCTTTTGCTGGTGCCCAGAGTCAGGACTAAACAGGGTGAAGCTGCGTTTCAGTTCCATGCAGCTAAACTCTGGAATAGTCTTCCTGATGACGTCAGACAGGCCTCTACTCTGACAGTGTTTAAGTCCAGGCTGAAAACAACTCTGTTCTACGGTGCATACAACTGAAAGGGAATCCAACTGCACTCTTCTCTTTTACTCTATTTTAAATTCATTGATTTTTATGTTTTTAACTGTATGATTTAATGCATCTTAAATTTTCAATGTCTTTTAACTGTAATTGTATGTTTTTAACCTGCCTCTTTTCCATTTTTGTAAAGCACTTTGAGTTGCCCTGTGTATGAATTGTGCTATACAAATAAACTTTGCCTTGCCTTGCCTTGCCTGATTTTTTGCAGTTGGGGCCTTAATTATGATGTAATTTCAATTGTTCTTCTCAGCCATGTTACTTTTTTCTATTTTGATTCTTCTGGAGGAAATATCCACAAAACAGCATGTACTGAGAGTCGACGGCGCAGCGACTTGCAGATGCTAAATCAGATGAAATATGTGATATTTTCCATATACTACATGATGGTAGTATGTGTAATTGTATTGGAAATATCCAAGATTAGCAACATCAGTCATTTCCTTGCATTATCAGAGATTAAATTAAACATGATATTTTAAAAATGTTGTTTCAGTGCAAGTCAATTAGGCATTTTTTCCTCACAAGGGAAAAAAAAAACTAATGTGATGAAATCAGTGTTTTTAATAATCTGTGATGTGTCCAATACTGTTATAAAACAATGCAACATATGATAGGAAAGCTACTGTAAAAAATAAAACAGGTAACATCACATGTTCAAATTCCTATTTAAAATCCTGAAAATTCTTAACATTTTGGTCATTTTGAGCAGAGGTGCTTTCTGAAATGTATGCAGTAAAAACGAAAAACCACAAAAACAAGTGAAATTATTATTTTATGGCAGTTTTGGTATATGTTTATTTTTTTATTTTTTTTGCCTTACAGAGTGTAATAAATTAGAGGGATATAAAAGGATTAAACTACAAAAATAATAAAGACTTTATAATCCAGCAAAATTGAATTTAAATGTTCTTGAACTTGTAGTATAAAAGCATAGTCAGCCTACAGTATTCAAGTTACTACCCAATGTGTGTAAATACTAATGAGTAGATTGCGTCCTCCACTCCCAGTGAGCTTTTATAATTACACATACAGAGGAGGCATCTCAAGGCTTTAAAGCTCATTTATCTCATTTAATGTTATTCTTTTGGGAACGCTAACCTCATTTTAAGAGTAATCAGCATTTAGATTGAAATTGTCGACACACCTCACATTATAGATCATCTTATTTGCTAAACATTTGTCAGTTAAAACCTCAGCAGTTTGCCAATTAAATCTCAGAGGCAACTTCAGATTAGAGTTAATTAATGAATGAATTACAGTTGTTTATTATTTTTAAGTTCTGAAGCTGGAAAAATATTTTGTTGTCAGTATTAACAAGATTAAATATTATTAGCAATATGTTGTTTGTTTTCCTAAATAACTTTAATGCTATTTATTGTCCCAAACCAGGAAAAACTAGGCATTTGCAGTTGTCTCCAGTCACCAATCATTTCCATCAATCCCGTCCACCCATTCATAAACTTATGTATTAAACACAAAATATAAAATAATGAGTTCATGTGCCTGACCTACAGCATAAGCACACTGAATTTGGTGGCAATTCATCCACCCATTCAAAAGTTATGGGCCAGACAAAATTTGGCCACCTTTAAAGTCGGCCATCTTGAAAGTTTTGACCTCCAAAATCTAATCAAATATATTCAGCCATTCAAAAATTATCACGTTGATGCGAAATACCTTATGTGGTGACGGTACACGCAAAACCATTATATCCCCAAAGCATGGAGTCAGCCCTAAACCTTTTCGGTCAAGCAGTATATTCATTATGTGTGAAAATGTGTCTACCTGCCTTGTGCTTGTTTTTTGTTTTGTATTTTGACCGAGATAAAATAAAACAAAAAAAAAAAAAACTAAGGACAGTGAGACAACAGTTTCAGGTCTAATCTGGTCTATAGAGTCTGCATGAACAGTAAGTGGACCAGCCATGAAGTAATAATACTAATGTAAGGAATGATGTACAAAGGGATAATGGAGATGTCGACAGCAAACACCTGTCCACATTATCCCTTTAAACATCATTACTTCAACATTTATGTAGTTCTAATGCTTTTAATGTGATGTTCTAATGTTCTAATATACATACGTATTTGTTTCACTTTATATGTTTTTCCTGTATTTTCCAGCCAGCATATCCATGTGGGCCTCAGAAGAGCTATATTTGGGCTACATAGGGTCCCGTGTGGGTTTGTCTGGAGTTCCCATAGTGGTCCCACATGTGTTTTTCTATATCAGACTCTCTTTATTGTAACTATACGAAATACAGCAAAACTGAGGTAGAGCTCTCAGATTCAGTGCAAGAAACAAATATCAGTAAAAAGCACAGCTATTTACATTAAAAAAAAAAGTAATGCAAACTAAGATATTTGTAAAACAGAATTTAAGTGCTTTAGTGCAATTAACATGAGAGATAGGACAAATGATGTGAACAATGAGTATAGTGGGATAAATAGTGTGAAAAATAAATCATATGAGATATTTAAATCTCTGATTTTGATATGGGCAAACACATGTGGGGTCACCATGGAAACGGCACACAAACATACAAACATTATTTGCAGCCCAAATGTAACCCTTCTGGGGCCCATGTGGACATGTTGGCTGTGTTTTTATACTTCATGAAATGTATTTTACTTTTTGACAGCTATAGACAATGATCCAAATGTGACGACTTGATTGACAATGACTTTCTATATGACAATAAGAATTTTTTAAAATATTTTCAGTAAAGTAATAATGTGTTGATAGTGTCCTCCTATAACACATTGAGATTTAGAATTTCAGAGAATTTCTATGAGTGCCCTATAAAGGGTTAATTTACATTAGACAAAAAGTAAAGATTTAATCCAAACCAGCCTGAGCTGAAAATGCACAGAAACTGGCATGAACCGACCTTCACTTCATTGTGCACGTTGATGTTTTTGTGCCACCTGCACTCAAAGCGGCCTTCTGCTTTTTAAAAGATAAAGCATACGCATATGACTGGACATACATTACAGGCTGCAGGTCATCAGGTGTTCTTTTAGACTGCAGCTGCCATAGTTATTTCAGACAAGAAGAAGAATAAAGGGAGAACAAAAGGAGAGGAGCTATCAGAGGATAGCTGGAATACAGCTGGAGTACAGCGATGGCAGATGGAACAAAAGCTGAGGAAGTAAAATAACAAGAAGAGAAGGTAATGTGGGAGGATATGCAGTGAGTGTAGTGTCTGTAAACACAACATAACAGAGCTTTCAGGTGTACTGAAATGAATATTAATGGTCACTTCTCTTGTCCTCTTGCTCCTTGAGTGATCTTAGCAGCAGGCTAAATTACCCCAGAAGCACAGTGTCAGTGGTGGCCAGGATCACTACAGGAAGAAACTCATTATGTATTCATTATCAGGTTTTTATTTGGAATTGAAGGACATTTCACATTTAAACATGTGCGTCAAAATCACAGGTTGAACTGACATAATATCTGAAAACACACAGGTATAAAACATTCAAACATGGTATTTAAACAGCATTTGTTTGTGCCTCGGAATTAAATGAATGTTCTTCATATATACGTTTGTGTTACAGTTCAATATTTGCAATCTGTCAAAAAACTGCATTATTAAAAAGTACATAAAAATTATTCAAGAAAAGCAGGATACCTGAAGTAGATGTCTATAGGATTCAAGTACATTGTTTTGTGTCAGCATAAATCAAGCAAGTTTTAATACTTTCACATGATAATTACTCAATGGTTTTTTTTATTGATTTTAGTAAAGCATTTGATACGAATGATTATGCTAAACTGTCAAAGAAGTACAGTATGAACATTATTTATTTGTTTATTTAACAGGGACAACACAAATTAATGAACATTGCTGTAAATGCGTCAGTATTAGCAAAAAAAAAAAAAGAAGCTATATTTCAACTATTGTCTCTGGGCCAGATGTAGTATGTCAGCAACATTATGGCTTAAGGTGTATTGCAAAACAATGATTCCAAAGTTATGTATGGTATATAATAGATGTAGATGGAAAATAGTGAATCTTAATTTGAAAATGTGATATGTGAGGTTCCACTAGGCTTGATGTTGGGACCTTGGACATTGTTTCTGTATCAAACATGCTGAAATGTATTGTTTGCTGATGATGTATTTTGGACTGGAAAACATATAGTTGAGTTATTACAAGAAAAGAAGCATTGATAAAGAAATGTTTTGGTTATTTAAGTTATTTTTAAATGAAATTTTAAAAAATAAGTTTTGGATTTTTTCAGGTAGTAGAAATGTTGAAAACGCAAAACTATATTTAAATGGTGTGGAAATAGAAAGAGTTTATGATGCAACATTTTTAGGTGTCATCATAGCAATCTTAAAAACCCTATAGAGTATCAAAAATCTATAGGTATACTGTATAAAACAAGGAGGTTACTAAACCAAAACAGCCTATTTATGATATATTGTTCTTTAATTATTATTATTACTTAATATTTTGTGCAGAAACATAGGGGAATTTAGGAAAAACTATTATAGATGCATGAGTAAAATAGAAAAAAATTAGCTTTTCAAATAATAAAGTAGGATATTTTGAAGCAACTAATGTACTTATTCAACTTAATACCTTAAAATTGCAGGATATTGTCAGAAAATAAATATTAGAGATGATTTGTGAAATAGAAAATAATCTTGTTCCAAATAGCATTCAAGATTTCTTTAAATGAATAGAGAGTAGGTCTAATTTAAGAGGTCTTTATGCTTTTGAATGTACTAAAGTGAGGACAAATGTGAAGTCTAGATAGATTTGGATTGTCGGTGTGAAATTATGGAATGGACTTGATGATAACTTTAAGGTGTTCACTTCTTTGATAGTTTAAAAATTGCCTTAAGTATAGAATATTTCAGAAATATTAAGTTGAAATGGTAGGTATGTTTTTGTTGTTGATTTTTTTTTGTTATAATGACAATACGTGATTCTGTACACAATTAATTTAATGTATCAGGTGAAAAGCATAGGCAAAAATAAGCTTGTGCAACTTTTTTGGGGATTTTTAGGTTGATTATAATTATTGTAATAAGTGCAACAATTAATCTACAAACCAAAATAAACCATTCATTCATTCCAACAAAAGAAATATAGATCTAAATGATGTTAATTCTCAACAATATTGGACAGTTTTTAATGAATTTGTAGGTTTTGGTCTAAAATGGGATCTGCTGCAGTAAAAACATTTAAAAAACAAAACAAAAACAAAACCGCATACTATATCTTCACTGTTATCCTTTAATGAATAAGAGAGTTTTCCCTTTTGAAGATAAACATGAATTGAAACACACTGTAATCATTTGTAGCTCCTCACCACATTTTAATCATTTCTATTCTCATTCCAAACTCCTTTGTCTGTGAATCTTCACTCCTCCCCTCCAACAACACCCAACCACTCCTGAGTGGGAACCTCTTCACTCTTCTGGGTGGGGTCCCTATTATTCATCCCATCTCCTTCTTCCTGCCATCCTCCATCCTTCTCCCAGTCCAGGTCTTCAAATGAGGCTCCGTCTGAGCTTTTCCCTCTGTAGTTTCTCTCCCCTTGATCCCAATCAGGCGTAGAGTGGACAGAGGAAGCTGCTAGGGATGGCTCTCTGCTGTCAGACAAGAGAATCCCACTCCCTGAGCTGTATTCGCTGTTCGAGTCTGCACCTAGAGTGGTGATAAAACAAAGGGAGGGGTTGCACAGATGGTGAGAAGACTTCTATAAACAAACACCACATGAGAAAAGCTCGACTGCCCGAATTACAGGGTGCTGATTTCGACCCAAATCTGCATGACTGTTTATGAGCAGCACTGAAACTAGAGTACAGATGAACTGACATTATTTTCCCTTAATGTACAGGAGTCAACTAATAGTATGCACAGAGAAATAACGTGTAATGCTGTTTCAGAAGAGCCACATTTGGATGGTGTTAGCTTCGTTGCACCAATGGCAGAGATGTCGAGTAGTTGTTTGTTTGGTTTTTTTTAGAAAACAGCACCTTGAATCAGACATTTAAATAGAGAATTTAATTGTCTTGACAGCTGAAATCAAATGATGAAAAACAAACAAGACAGAATTACAAAAGGAACTACTTCAACACATAATGGATTGATTATATCAGGTTTGATGAAAAGTAGTGAATGTTTTTTAAAGGTCCACAGACAAAATGACAGCAGACAGACACGCGGGTCTCTGTATTCCCCCTATGTATGTCATATCCAGTGTAGAATAAAACCATCTATGTGATGAAACATCCATTATAATACTTGGAAAATGTTTAAGCCACAGCAGTAACATGAGCCATATGCCACAGGGATATTCCAACATTTGCTGACATTCAGGTCATTCCCTTCCTGCTAGACTCTTGACTGAAGAGAAAATACATATGGACATCGACATGCAGAGATGTTCACCCACACATTCTGTTATCTTACATAAATGTATGCTTGACTTTATAGAATACATTTGATGCAAAGGAATCAAACTGTAAAATCCAATACAGACCATGGAGAACACACCCACTTTTTATTATAAATTAGGGCTGTCAAAATTAACACATTAACGCAGATTAATCTATCATCATGATTAATCTGATTAAAAATTGTAACGCAGTTCAATGGAACAGTTGTTTACAGTTGTTTTGTTTCGAGTTGTTTAGTTGAAACTGTTAAAGGTGTTGAATAAACATGTTAATTGCATATATAGTCATATTTTTGCATATGTTTTGAATATTTTAGCACTTTTTTGGTGTTTTTTTCCCCAATAATTTTGAAGGGGTTTTGAATACATGTTGGATATTTTGTTTGTTTTTTGTGAATTTTAGTGGATTTTAGCATGTTTTGTTTTATTAACATATTTCTCGAGTCTGTTTGGTCATGCAAAATGCAACACAATTAATAGAGATTAAGAATTAATATTTGATCACGATTAAGCAAATTTAATCCACAGAAACCCTGTGATTAATCTGATTAAAAATTGTAATGATTTGACAGCCCTATTATGAACACATCCATAGCATATCACTATCATTTTGTGTCTGATGATTAGTCAGTCAGTCCAGTGGTTGGTGAACAGTACATGTAAAATATGATTATGTCAAGGATAGACTGAGAGAATGCTGCAAAAATTGATGCAAACAGTATCTCAGATTCAAGTATCCATCTTTGTCTTTTAAATTTTGTACACTCACTTCAGCTACTGTCTTTCATTTCCATGTGTGTACTCTAGGTTAAAAGGAAGATGCACTCATTTTTACACAGATAATTAGGAACCATTTCATATTCAGTTTCATATTGGGTGATTAAACCCACATACACATCATCTCTAAGAATGTCTAAGCCAAAAATAATTGTTAATTATCTTATCTTGGTCTATTTTAATGTGAGAGAGAAAGTGTTAAGTATTTTGCTTGTCTCACTTTTTCCTGGTAGTTAATGAACTAATGCAAACAGTGTCAATGCTGTGATTGTGAGTACAAGTCAGAACTCTAAATAGGCTGTGAAATGTTGTTAATAAGAAACTCCACCAGGCTAAAGGTCTTGTGCACTTTAATTGGATGGGTTCATGTCCAAACACTTGACTTGTCTGTGTTTTTTGAGTTTGTACTTTGCCCATTAATAGGATCAATCCCATACCTGTATGTGCCATTCTGTTGACCTTTTTTGCCTTCATGAAGCAGTGAGTGTTTTCACACAACGTCCGCCTTAAATCAATATCTCCTCACTCTAAGCCAGCCTGTCATTAACAGCAAAACAGATTCAAAGAGGTTATCTCAGTGTAACAAGGATAAATATTGCATACATTATTCTGCTTGGACAACTATCTTTGTATCTTCCCACAGAACAGCATCTTTAATTGCAAAGGATCGTGTGAAGAATGTTATTAAAGTTCAAAGTCAACAAATATCAACTAACAAATCTATTTCTTCTGATATTTCAATGAATATATCAGTGTGAATATTTCTGATGGACACGGTTAGTGCACAATAAAACTGTCCCAGAGAAAAACAGAAGAATAAGATCTTTTTAAGACGGAAAAATATTTCAGTGGTGACTTTCAAATTAATTTAACCTTCCCTAACTCATCACATTTCCAGCACTTTTCATTTTTCAAGGAAAATCTAGAGATTTTTTTGGGATTTAATTGACTGATTATCTAGATATAAAGTAAAGGGTGACTCTTTCCAAACAATTATATAAACTATTAATTGAACATAAACTCAAACTAGTGCCACTAGTCAAAATGGTGAATCAACATTGGAAAACATGGCAGTTTCAGACACATTCACTACAGAACCTCTGAATGTCCAAATGAGTCATATCGAGGCTGAGTCTCATTTCACCCCTTCCCCTCCGT
Source organism: Siphamia tubifer (assembly GCA_020466265.1). Lineage (NCBI taxonomy): Eukaryota > Metazoa > Chordata > Actinopteri > Kurtiformes > Apogonidae > Siphamia > Siphamia tubifer. The sequence goes on along the minus strand of CM035787.1, from coordinate 30,125,349 downwards.
TCTGCATGTCCACATGTAGGGGTAGGGGTGTCTCCATTCACATTAAGACAGAGGGGGAAGGGGAAGGGCTTCATACCCCTTCAAAGATTTTCCAAACGGAGGGGTACGAGAAGTTTGGAAACGACCAAACCATTCAACCAATAGATTTGCTGCAGCCAACCAAAAACAACACGCCTTGCCTCCCCTTTGTGGGGTGAGGTAATACACATTTTAAACCACTAGCTGCCTTTGGTCACTGCTGGATTTTTAACAAGGTCTGGACCACAGGAATATAAACTAATTGAATGTAAGCTGCATAGGAGATTGGCTCACTTCTGGCAATAATATTGAACACAATGAACTCTAACTCAATTCACAAGTGGAGCAGAAGCTGTCTACGAGAAGAAAACTGCAGGGCCTCCAAAACAGTACTAAACATAATGTACAGTGTGGAATGAACTCATATTTATCTTCATAAAAACACATTCAAAATTAAAATAAAAAACAACCAAATTTGACTGTAGCCAAGAGCTCTTGATGATTAATTTACAGCCACCTCATGTGCATATGAATGATGGAGATAGCAGAAAAAATGACATTAAAAATATGCACACTGAGCTCTGAAAGTGCAATGGGTTGGATCTCATGTTGGTTTTTCTCTGCTGGCTCAATGCCTAAAGCAAGTCACAAAATTTAATCAGTCAATGGGGAAGAAAAATCCCATTTAGGCTGAAATATACATGTATGATATCTTCTTTTTCCAAAATTGTCTCCGAATTGGGGGTGAGGGGCCGGTGGTGCCTACAGGCATTAGTCCCTTCATGCATATGAGTGACTGACGGTGGAGTGATAACTGGACCTAGAGAGGAGACACTGCAGTGACTGTAAAGAAGTTGACATTTAATGCACTCCCTTAAGATTATGTAATACCAAGAAGGCAAACCAAACTTAATTCATGTATCAGTTATACAGCCAGGCAGAAGTATAATGTGTGAGGACACTCAAGGTTAAAGGTCACGATGCCATTTTCAAGCCCATCCCAGATTTCTTATCTGTCAATAATAGTAACTAAGTCTCTATCTCCACTTGTTAATCCGTTGTGCTCCATTTGAGGTTTTTTTTGGTATTGACCCAGTGACCCCTGACCTCCTGGGTCAACAATAGGTCAAGATCTATACACACAATATGCAGAATTGAAAGACGAGCATCTTGGTGCTTATTGGAAGTCTCTAAGAATAGTTCAAAAGTTATATCCAAAATTAGATTTTGACATGTAATGTGACCTTTGACCTGAAGTCTTCAAGTTTGTCCTTCAAAGTTCTTATGTCAATGCACTTCAACAGTGAGTGAAAAAAGAAGCTACATGCAAAAAAATGAAATAGGTATACAGAAATGAAAAGGACATTTCTGATTGCCCTATCTCTTATTATTGTGAAAACACATTTTTGGTTGTTTTGATTTTGACCAACATATCTCAGGATTCAGACAAGATAGAATCTTGCCTTTTTTTGCATTCACATCATCTCACCTTCGGACATCAGATGGGTCAACACCTATGGCTCGATCGGACCCCGTTTTGAAGCCATATGACGTCATATCAAGCCTTGCCGGAGGTCTGCTGTCTCTGACTGCCTTGTTTTTTAATGCTTTTACAGTCGTGAAACTCAAACACTTAAGGCTGGCTTAGACACAATTCCAGGGTTGACTTGAACTTGACCTAACTGTCTGGAGACTGATGTCAACTTTAGCAACAACCGAAGGCCAGCAGCAATCTTATAAATGAAATGCTGATAGGAAATGCATCAGAACACCCACTTAAAGAGAGCCCCCTTGGATAGTAATGTGATCTGTGTTGGTGTATGGTCTCTCTAGCCCACTGCCTGACAGATTGTGGAGCTACAGTAAATGTGAGGGGGCTGGGGGTTGATACGGTCATTGAAACAGGCTTGGTATAATGTGGGGGATAGCTGAAGAGTGAGGGGAACAACAGACCAAAGCAGCCTCTTGTGTTCCGAATGCTCCAGTGACCTTGCTGGAGTTGATCTGGGTCTGACAGCAGCATGACTACCTGTCACATTATCATTCACATTCATGGACCCATATGTCACTTCCATTCCACAACCACATCCATGACACATGAAAAAACACTGGATTTATCAGTAATGCTTCAATTTATAGAAAAATGTGGAGTTGCTGACTGCAGCCAGACCAGGAAGGCACAATATTGTGTTGCCTAAGGGAAGATTTCACAAGAGCAAAAATATTTTGCATCAAGAAATAAGGTTGCTGTAATTGAGACGCTAACACAGAATCACACTATTTGTTTCAGTCTTTAAAATATTATTTTCTTATATAGTCTTTAAAATCTTGATAGATGCAAATATATGCAAATTATTACACAAACCTCATGACATTTACTCCTCATTTAAATTCATATAGTAACAGATGTTGCACTCTGAATTGATTCACTGATTGATCACCTTGGCTGTGTTTTAATTCATTAATAGGTCTTATGTAGTGACCTGCCGCCTCTTCTCTAGCAGTGATAAAACTGTTAGCAACAAAAAGACTTATTTTCACACATCATGTCAACGTATGATTAGGCTTGCATTGTCTTTTTTCATCCTATATTGACTCCATGAAAATACTCTCAAAAGCTTTTATGTCTCTTGAGGATAAATTAGTATTGAATGCTTGTGGATCTCTACAGTCAGAGATTTCCATATGGTGCCCATATAGCTGTGGACACTCTCTTGCTGAGTGGTATCAGTATTTCTTCACATGCTGCTCTGTCTGGGATTTTCATTAACACCTAAGAATGTGTCAGTCACAGTTTTCTTGCGGAGGGTTGCTCATAAACAAAACAGCAGTAGAAACAAGGTCTAGCTCCCTTGGGTCCCAACAAGGCAAACAACCACAGCAGAATGCCGAAACCAATTTTGCTTGAACACATTGCTTTTTTATGACCACATGTAAGTAACAGAACAAAAACGACTGAGAAAATTCACAACCTTCTCTCCCAAAATGTAACATTTTTTTTCTAGGTTAAAGCCAGGCCTTTACATTTGTAGATGGCAGGGATACATACACACAAATAACATTTGGTGAACACCTTGAGACATAGTCGCAAAAAATAAATAAAACTTCGTGTGAGGTTGGTTAATTTTGAAACTTGCTTCAGGCATTAGGCAAAAAAAATAAACATATTGAATTCACTGGAGCTGATGATATAAAATGGTGAAAGGATTAGTTTTCAGCTCATATGTAAATTAAACATAACTATCTGCTTTAGTCTTGGGAGTTTTTGGGTTTTTTTGCTAGTTTTTGAAAGTAAAATTTGATTTGACCAAATAGATTTCTGACCCAGTTGGACAAGCAGTCAAGTGAAGAAATACAACAATTATTATGAATACTGGTACATCCAAAAGCTAAAAGTATTTTCCTCTGTTGCATGTGTTTTACTACCTGACTTTTGCCGACCTTTGTGATTTTCCGCTCAGTTTCGTGAGCTCACACATAAGGGTCTGGTAAACCACCGTAGACATTCTGTTGTTCAAGCAAAATCGCGGACGGACCAATCAGGATCACTGGGCGTGATTTTAACAGTTATAACATATCATAGCGTGGCCAGGGAGAATACAGGAAGACTCAACACAGTAGCTTTGAAAAACATGGTAGCTAGCATGGAGGAGACTGAACTCGGCTTTGATCCTCCAATTTCAACGGTCTTGTCGAAACTACTGAGTATTGATACTTTAAAAGATGAACAGAGAGCAGTTTTGAAAGAATTTATTGGTGGTAAGGACGTTATGGCTCTTCTCCCAACCGGGTATGGTAAGAGCTTCTACTTCTATCATCTACGTTACGTGCTGATTTCGATGCAATTCGTTGAAGTAGTACGTCATTCAAAATGACGGGCACCTGGTTTCTCCAATCATGGCGAATGATTTTGATTGGCGACCCCGCCTTAACAAAGAGAAGCTAATGGTGCTTTCCCAGATGTAAGATGCGAGCAGCCATATGAAGCATCCATACATTTGGCTTGAGTCAGGTTTGTGTTTTACATGCATTATATAAGTTTGTCCACTTCATGTTTATACTCCGTCATAGCACCAACAAAAAAAAAGAAAAAGTACATCAGGAAATTTTGATTCAAAGTGTACAGAATAGGTTATAAACTCCACATCCTGTTAAAATGAAACCCAAGGAAATAATAGGTAAGTCATAATATCAGGTAATTAATGGTAAATGGACTGCACGTATATAGTGCGTTTCCACCTTCATGGTACTAAAGTGCTTTACATGAGCCTCACATTCACACATTCATACACCAGTAGGTACCTGGTGTCAGACCTACTAGGAGCAATTTAGGGCCCAAGGACACTTTGACATGTCAACAGTCACAGTTGGGATGTGAACCACCAACCCTTCAGTCATTGGACAACCTGCTCTACCAACTGAGCCAGAGCCGCCAGCTGCCACGTGAAATTCATGTACTATCTAGTCTGCTACTGTTAACTAGCAAGATAACCCAAACCATCTATCTGTAGGTTACAAGTTGAGCTGACAACAGGACTAATCTGAGGTCTATTTCAGTTCAACGTAGGTCCCATTAATTTAATTATTTGATGTGCAAAAAACACAGCAGGTCAGAGAAACAGGTCAGGTTGGTGAGGAAACAGGTGCATATTCAAGGTCAAACAGAACAGCATTAACATAAATATCCAGCAAATACTGAATATCCTTTGAAAGTCAAAATATGTGGCCTTGAATATTGTTTTGGAAAAATACAACTTTTGTATAAAAACAACTTGGTTTCATAAGGTCCTGTTAACTCCTTTTGGAAAACAGAAAAAAGGGGAAATAAGTACAAGAAAACAGACATAATCCAATCTGAAGACCACATACCTGAGACCCCCGTGTCACTAAGTGATTCCTCTTGCTCCGACAGCCTTCTTTCCACAGGCCTGACTTCAGGTATGTAAAAATCTCCCTGGCGTGCCAAGGGACCCATGAAATGGATCTGATCACCTCTGTAGATCTCAAGGAATGGGTGTGCACACAACTTTCTTTCCTGCGAGAGAAGCAACATTTGGTTGTTAATGTAAGTGCAGATGTATTATGGTGAAAGCAAGCCGATACCACAGGCCTTGTTCATTTATAAAACATTTATAAAACATAAATGAATCACTTCTCACTCCAGATGAATGATAACCTGTATTTAGATAAACAAAACCCAGGCTTCATGTCAATATGGGCCTATTTTATGGAATATCTACATTTACCAAAATTTACTATCACCACCATTTAGCATTTGATTGACTATTCAACTCCTGACCTTTTGCCAAAACACATGGCATTGTGTGAATGTGGAGTTACTATTAGTGTCACTCACTATGAAGGGGTTTGAAATGTATTCAATTATGGCATAAATTAATAGACACCTAGAGACTCAATGATAGAGGAACAAAAAAAAATAGATGATTACAGTTAAGATAGAGCAAACACTAGAGGCAGTGTTACTGTTGTCTCACGTCTGCATAATGACACTGTTTGTATTAGTTGTGGTGATCGCGCTTCACTGAGGGTGGAATAAGAAGGTTACAACATAGTTAAGCATAGTGACCCCCCCCCCAAGCACTGGTAATGAGAGCTAAGACTCATCCTTTACATGACAAACTTTAAAGCGTCTGTCAAGTTTCTTTTGAGTTAGTATATTAGGAAATGTAGCTAACACAAACTGATCAAAACAATGTGTGGATTCATTTAAAAACATGCAGAATCTCAGTATCTTTAAACCGTACATCTATAACAATTTTAACATTAGGATAATAATCTGATGTTTCTGTTCAAAGTAGGACTTCCTAATTGCACACTGAATGAGCAAAGCCATAGAATAGAGATATGTAATAATTCTATGTGAAAATGTATATTTATTAACAAGAAAAGGCTGCAATTTTTACTAAAAGTCCATATTTGGTTCTCAGTTACATAAATATATTTTGTTGAGGCTGCATGATAGTATTGGAGCAGCTGGATGTAGCGGTAATTCTACTTCATTATATCCAGTTTTATATATAGTGAGACTCAATAAATCTGTGGACAAGGACTGCATTAATAATCATTTTTAAACTGAAATCAGATTATTTAATGAGGATAATGTTTATAAAGGTGATCGTCAAATCAAATGACACCTCTCATGTCTCGGGGCCATATGCCTAGAGGATACCACAGGCTCCTCCTCCTAACAGTCTTTGGTCTCCACACATACATAAGTATACAAATGGTGTTTGCTGGGGAGAGTGAGAAGTTCATGGCTAAAAATAGCAAGAGCAAGTCAGTTGTGTGAATTGAGACAGCTTCGAAGTTTCTGATGAAGACCAAAGTACACCTCGCTGCAACACTCTGCCTGAAGTCAGTAGTAGTCAAAGACAGCAGAACAACCAACTTATTTCAGCCCCTTAAACAACATCACAGACCAGAGTGCGAGTGCATTGCAGTCTGCATACAAAAATGACAGGCCAACTTCTGTTGTCTTTTGCAATTTCACCCAGAAATCAAATTTGAAAATCGACTTTATAGAGGAAAAATAATCTGGATTTTATTTTGGGCTAAAAATATGCAGCTCCACTGAGGACTGATCACATCATTAAAGGGAGAGTAAAGATGAATGTAAAGAAAGTTCTGATACATTCATTTGTCTCTGTGATGTGCTTTTTCAAATAAACTTTGACTTTTAGTGAATTATTAAATGATTTTCAGATTTATTGATATAAAACCATGCAAAAGCTACTGGTGCATAAAACATTATCTATTCCCTATTTATTAGAGATATTAACAACTCATAGACACCTGAAATGTGAGTTGAATACACACTGCTTTGTTGTTAAACTATCAAGTCAACTAAATAAAGCACAGTTCAATAATATTTTAACAACAATTACTGTCCATTTTTACACTGAATTGGAGGGATTGTAAATACGTTAGTGAATTGATGTTACTTTTGCTCACATCAGCAATTACTCATTAAGAGGATGCCAATCAGCCATTACTTAAAATCAAAGAGTGATTATCACAAACAGAGAGAGTATTTATAAATAAACTTATTAAAAAGCGTTAATAGCAATAAACACAAAATGTAAAAATCTGATCTGCTAATTGGTTAATCTCTGTCCTTTATAATAAAACTTCTGGTGTTAATTAAATTCTGAAGGTGAGAAGTGGACACTGTTATTAAAAGAGACTGAAGACCATATGTAGATGTATACATGACATATAGAACAAAGCAGACACAGGCACAGGCATGCCCGTAATCTCAGAAGTGTACTGTTTTCTCAATCTAAAGTGAAAATGATTTTCTGTGAACTTCACTATCACCTCCACTTCTACATAAACCCCTTTTTCCTCTTTTCTTACAGATGAGCAGTTTGTAGATTCTCACAGTCTTGCAAAAAGCCTAAACCCCCTCCTCACACTGGTTCCGGTAAAAGTGTTGTGTAGATCTTGCTCTCTGACTCATTTCAGTCCTCTATGAGTGGAAAGTCTCACTAGACGGAGACCACTCCACTTCTCTGGGCTCATTAACCTTTCATACACCATGTTTTGTTATTCTACTCATGTACAGCCAATGTCTGTTACTTTCACACTTTTCGCATATGCTAAATGTCGAGCAATACAAGAAACACAGTGTGGGCACTATGCAGTTACCTCACAATGATCAATTATGTAAATATAGTTTGTTTCACTGAGACTTTGTTTACATTCATTTTACCTCATTCTGTTGGACATTTAACTGCAATCACAGGCAACATAGATTCTGGTTGACGTCATCTAACCCTTAAATCTACACATAGATTACTGCCATAGTCTATCATATTGGGTGTAGAGTGATGACATATAGCATTTAACGTCCAACCCAGTTGTACCAAACGGAAAATACAAGCTGTAACTAGAAAAGCACTCAGAGAGAGCACTCACCATTTCTCAATAGTTCCAGAAAATGTCATGAAAATTAATCTGCAACTTTTTGAGTCAACTTGATAACAGGCAGACAAACAGATAAAAATGTAACCTCCTTGGCAGAGGTAAAAAATAAACAAAACATCTATCTATATATATATATATATATATATATATATATATATATATATATATATATATATATATATATATATATATGGTAATGACCACCTTTGTATTCATGCTTTGCACTTTAGCTCCATTTCCCAATCGTGTGTCCCATTGCTGTCCTCAACTATATTAGCCTAAGCATTTTAGACCATAAATCATTTTTTCCACTACTGCACATTCATGACATACCTCCAAGAGCAGGGATTGTTCCTATTATTGTAGTTAAGTGACAGATCCTTGCTGCAAAGGCTCCCAATAGCTTTTGCTGATGATCCAGTTTCAAGCAAAGTACAAGTAGTGACAGGTAGTTTAGTGTTTAGCACTACAACGGGAATGTCACACATGTAGGAACTGATGATCGAGCAGAATGAAAACACATGCTCATCTATACACACAAATACTCTCACAAAGGGAAGCTTCGTCAAAAGAAACAACTGACTTAGTTTCAGACTAGCCTATCTTTCTTCACCATCTGTCTCCCAGCCTAATTATGACAGCAGTGATACTCCTCTTCCTGCTGTCTGCAGAAGCAACATTGTAAGTTTTAGTCATTTCAGCTACATCAATTGGTGCATTTTTCAGTCAGAAACATCTGTGTAACATCATTGGCTTGGCTCATCTTGAATCTGACACGGACTGCTGCATATTGCATGTTGATGTGCTCAAACGCATGCATGCAGACATACACACGTAGGTTTAATTTTGTATTTCAGACCCTATCAATAAATGATCAAATGCGAAAGAGAAGTATAGTGCATACACACTGTCAGAACAATGCCAAACACAGATGAGATCAGCATCTAAATTTAATGGAAAATCCTGAAATAGAATAGTCAGAAATGACTCCTTAGTCCTGCATCACTCAATTAATGTCCTTTAATCTACTTTGCAAATGTTTGAAGTGCTGACAAAATCAGTACTGAGGATGAAATCTAAAAAATTTAACTAACATCATAATAGCACTAATAGCACACTTAAAAGATTTAACCTAAGTCACTGGAAGCCAAAAAAACATTTGAAAGAACACCTTGAAAAAAAGCCCCCCCCCCAAAAAAAACAAACAAAAAAAAAAAAAAAACATTTGCCTGCATAAACTGTAATGTGTCCAACTCTAAGAACCAACACTGGTTGATTCAGACCCAGACCATAAAACATTTGATGTAGTCATTCAAACAGTCTAACATTACTGAGATATTATATTTTCCACTTATATAAATAAAAACATCCTGAAAAAAGGGCACTTTGGAAAACTTCAGGACATCAGGTTCTGCAGAATTCCCTGTAGAAGGTAGAGAGCGATGATAACACCTAACGAGTCCTGTGAGATAACAGTACATGATTCAGCTTTAAAACAAAGTTTATTTCTAGAAGAATTTATTTCATATTTTGGTCCTGTACTTTTCTGCTTATTAAACTTTAAATATAAGCTGCTTTAGACTGACTTTCCATTATTTTTTGCAGTCTTATCACTGAGGGAGCACTTCAAGTGGATTCCACCTCAAATTAATTCCTTGTACAAACAGTAGCTGCATTAGCACATAAAAGTTCAAGATGTTCTTTTTATTAATGAAAACATAAAACTGTTTTTTGGCTGAGGTAGGGGGGTTGCTCACTTGTCATTTCTCAAACCATCATTGATGGCTAGACAAGTGATTGAAGAAAAAAGGAATGCTAAATGCTAATTTACACTGAACTGATAAATATTCAATGAAAGGCTCCACTCTCACAGCACGTATTCTCATCACGAGTGTTTTCATTCCTTATAAACTGGTAGTTCTCTAGGTACTCCTCAAATATAGAATATCTTATGACATGCATTTTAACTCAACTTAAAGTAAAATACTGTACATATGTGGATATCAAATTCATTATTTGTTTACAGTATTTTGTAGAAAGCAAATTACAGTGGCTATTGCACTGTTAACTAAGGACAGGAATGGAATATGAGTGTAGCATCATGGAGAAAATAAATACTTTAAAAGCAGTTGTTGCCCAATAGGACAATACTTTTCACTGTCTCATGGTCATTACCCTGAAACCTAAACTGCTTTTGCACTTTAACTGTATTTTTTTAATCTCCTAAAAGTATTGATTCAATCTGTCAGTCAGCTGATCACTTTAGTTCCAAATGAAATATGTCAACTATTAACATTAAACAATAAATGTAGAGACCATGCAGGGTTTACTGTGGATGAATATGAATCGCATGGGTGATACAGCAGAAATAGATAGTCTCATGCACCATTTAAAGGTGTCATTCCACTGAAAACCACTTTTCCACGCTCTTTTTGGAATCTGATGGGTCACCCCGACTTACCGACACATGCTGCCTTTAAAAGTGGTTTGTCACCTGCACTGTCTGCATACTGCATTCACAGAAAACAACAAGAGGAACGAGGGACCCAGAAAAAGCCAGTACATCTGACGTTAGATGGATTTTAACGTCACCCACGTGGAGTTAAACCCGTCCCCAGCAGCGAATCTGAAGTAGCATTAGCATTAGCATCTACAAGAGAAGACGGAGCCACGGTCGCTGCTGCACAAACTGGGTAAAAAATGGTGGCTCAAACTGGTTCATGTGCTCCCTGTGGAAATAAAGCCTTGTTTTTTTCCCTGCACATTTCCAGAAAAAGCAATTGCACGAAGCCTAGCTGGATGCTACTTGGGTAAAGGTAAATACATACAGAGCAAGAGGGGAGGGGGGAGTGTTCCTTCACGCATTCTGAGCCAATCAGAGAGCAACCTGGACGTGTTTTTTTTTTTTTTAAATAGACCCAACACACAATGTATTCAACAACAATGGAGAACACAGTAATATTCATAAAATAACCATGGAATGACAGCGTTAAAAGAGCAGCATTCATTAGAGGGATCCATTCATTGTTGTTTTGAGTTTCTGCAAGGACTTCATTGAAAGGAGTTCAATCAGATCCAATATCCTTGCATCGTATGCTGAAGTATTGGGTCACATCCAAAAATGTGGTGTGTGAGGTCAGAAACCAGTTTATTCTTTATTCTTGCATTCATAATAATGGAGAAACATAAGACCACAGTGACACTGACCTGTGGCCACCACTTCATCCCTCAGTCCACATGCAGGTTGACTGAGTATCTGTAAATTTTCCCTTAAGTTATTACATTATCAAATATAACAGGAACTGACTAATATGTGAGGGTTGATTTAAAGCATGCACAATCTCAGTATCTGTAGCTCTGTATCTAAGAATTTTAACATCAAGATCATAATGGTATATACTATGTGGCATTTGTCACACATTGAACAAAGGAGACAGCACGGGTGGTCAAGAGTAAAACCATGGATCACACACCGAAAATGTAATTTCCTGAGTATTTCAACCCTGCAGTAATGTTCTGAGTGAACAAAGCAAATGTTTCCTCTTGCACACATCGGTTTCTATAGTTTTGTATGTTTGTCTCAACACCATCCTTGGTTGCCCTTCCACCCTCAACACACTGAGTGCTTTTTCATAAAGCTAAGTCTTGCACTCTGCACAATGCCATTATCATCCGAAGTTTCATTTCAAACATTCTGAAGATGAAAAAAAGGAGGAAAAAATATTAAATTACAGGGAGAGTGAAGTTCTTTTACAGGTAAATACATCACTTGTTGTAATGAGTCATACAGACTGATGTATATGACTGTTGTTGTATAACATGTTTCTGAAACTATACAGTACCTTTAAGTCATTTACTTATTTATGGACACTAGACATGCTTAGTATTTGTGCACACACACAGAGCCCATACTTACTTCCAGACTACTAGGTGAAAATGAAAAACCTAACCCATCACACTGAGCTATGATGAGGTTGGGTTCTTAGTGTCTCATAAACTGAAGGCCTGGGACAAGGGGCAAGGAAATAATTAGATAGGCAGTGGAATCGCTGAGACAAACTGTAGTTGGTAGGTTTTGTAATTGGACAGGGAGCTGTGGATAGTGTGGTTATTGATTTTTGTTTGATTTTCTCCACGCTCTTCCCTGCAGGATCAGGGCCCAAGGGGCCCAAGAGAGCACTTAAGGCAGTGCAGAGTAACAGGGTCAAACTAAGGTCAGTTTTTTCTTCACCTCCTCCACAGAGATAGCAATATTTGTTGAACAAGATTTTTGTGTTACTGTGGCATCAAAAAATTATTTAATTCAAACATCATTAAGGGAACGGGCATGGGAAATTAGGGCTAATAAGGGCTAACAAAGCTTGATCTCACCTTACTTTGATTAAAGTACAGTTTTTTTGTTTTGTTTTTAGAAAATGCTGCAATCTAAATTCCATCAATAATACACAGAGTAAATCAACCATATAACTACAGTAGATCAATCAATAAAGCAGAAATCTAAACTAGCATCAGGTTCAGCCAACAAAAGCAGTTCTTTAACCATTTATACTGGTTCACTACACAAACTAAAATTCTTATTCACAAGCTTTCTAAATACATATGCCAAAGCTGTTTGGAAACACAGTTAATGAGGTAAAGAAAGTTTAATTATTGAGCTAATTTACATGTGACAGTTAAATGTACTCAGTAATTAGAGCTCTTTGTTTTAATGAAAGATTATGAAAGATCTGGATTAACAAAGAATTAAAACTGAATTAAATTAGCTTGATTTAGCATGAGATTCCCAAAAGCATCAAGCAGAGACATTCACACAGCCCATAAAACACCTCTCCCACACTTGTCGTACTGCTTGGGTATTTCCTCTGCAGCCGGTCTTTAGGGACTGGCGAGGGTTAGATAGTCCCTACAAAGAAGAGGATATGCTCGTCTCTTTCTCTGTGCAGGTTAATAGCCTGAGGAATGACATCTGCACTGAGCCTCCTGTGCAAATATGTAGCATGGGCCCTTAGATAAATAAATCAGACTGTACAGGGTATTTTTAGATTTCTAAAATAAGATTTCTGGTTCCCTGGGCTAAAACAACTATATACTTACACTGCATTCTGCCTTGTACTTTAAAACCATGGAAGTACTACACCAGGGTCATCACATCACCACCTATAGATCCTTAAATGATGTTGAATTTATATTCACTGTTGTAGGGTTAGGGTTAGGGTTAGATGATTACAGGCAAACATAATCATTTAACCCTTTAAACCCTGACCCTACAATGGTCTGCCTGGATGTTTTTTTCTTGTTCTGATTAATTAAAACCTTAAAAAAATATGCTCTAAGGGATTCTAGTTGGCCATTTTTCTAGATCTTTCAAAATCTAGCAATGATTTACCATTCACTGTGTGTTATAATACTGCTAAAATGGCTTCTTCCCCAGCTTTTAGTACAGGTATGAGTGAAATTATCCCAGTGACTCAATAAAACCTATACAGTGCAATATCTCAGTGTTCAAAAACTATTTGATTTTTTTTCCAATTCCACAGGCATTGAAAGAGTTACAGTCATCCAAAAGTACATATGTACAGGGTGTCAGCAAGGTTTTAAAGAGTAGTTGGAGTTAAATTTGACCAAGACTTGCTGTGGCAAAACTTAACAAATTGCCCTCTAAAAGTAAACATAAAACTTTATAATTATAGCCATGTTTGTAAATAGGAAATTTAGCCCAAAAAAGCAGATGAAAGTTATATAGAGCCCATACTGCTTTAACAGATCTTTAAAAGTGTTATAAGTGAATAGGTAAAATAATATTTCTGAATCACTTGTTAAGCTTCCATATTTCTGAGTCTTAATTATCTCCATTTCTGAACCAATTGACTGCTTCGCTCTCAGATCAAGATGGAATTGGTTAGTTGGGCACTCAATGCAATTGATACTATTTATTTACCAATAAAACTAGGTCCAGGAGAGTCTGGTTGCCCCAATGGAACATATTTGGCTGTATACATCCACGACTCGCGGCTGGAGAGGCAGGCCGTATGTCTGTTGACCTTATCCATCGAGGACGTCGGAGATGTTTATCTGCTTGGATTTATGGTGGTGGGATTCCTCATGTTTGGTTTGGAGGAGTGCTGATTCACCGCAAAATGAGAAAATCTGCAGCACTTAAGGGAGCCCCAGTGTTGCAGGATGAAATTCGGGATTGCTTCACGGCACTCACTGACACCGAGACCGGGCTAAAGATGACCATGGTCCAGTGTCACGACAGTCATACCGGTCTGGTAAACTGTGTGGGAAGCTAATGATTGGGTAAGAATCTGCTGGACCGCTCAGCAGATTCACACAGAAGATTGGATTACATCGCAGGTCATCTTGCTGAAACGCTGCGGGTTCTAGTGGGACTGGTGAGAAATGTGGATGAACTGAAAAAACTGGTGCATGCGAATGCTATGAAGTGATGTAACAGTTGAAAACCCAGCGATTTACAATGAAAAAGTTAATAAAATTGGGGTCTTTTTTCTTCCAAGGAGAATAAAGCTAGTCCTTGTTGTTCCGCTGTTATCTCCTTGTGTGTCAACTTTATCTACAAACTGAATGTTGGAGACTCAACCCGCAGCTGTTACCACCAGACAGAAGCAAAATCTCATAAGACTCATACAAAAACATACATTCACTGACTTACCCCACCACCCTTCCTGGACCCTGTGCCCCCTCCCTTGTTCCTGCTCTCTAAGTGTCTTAGCTTGTGTTTCCCACTGTCTCCATTGTGTGTCCAAAAAACAAAAAAGGCCATAGTAATATCCATTACGTGATGTTTTTTCCATTGTTGGTGTGAATATGTGCTTGCTTATTTGTGGTCAAAATATTTCTATTTTCTTAAGAAATGGTAGTGTCCGATGGCTGGATGCATTCAGGTTTGGTCACGGAGAGACTGAACAAATTATATTTTCATTTGATGTCCTTGTGATACGACAAATGACAATAAAGCTGATTCTCTTCTCATGATTCTCATGTTAAGAATTACTTAAATACAACAGGAACAACAAACTGAAAACCAGCATTTTCCGTCAATAACTTTTAGATAACTTATCATTAAGTCACTAAGTCTTATTGGCAGGGAATGTATGCAACTCTATTCATAAATATTTCTCAGTCAAATATCAGTAATATTTTTTGCTGCAATTTCCATCATTTTCAGATGAAAGACACACAATTCATTTCCACTGAGGACATGGATGCGTTGGTGGAGAAAACAAAACCAAAGTGCTTTTAGGAATAAAAGCGATATTTTACTGGCACGTAAAAAGGCACTCTGGGGTGCTATAACACATGTATTTTGTGAATACATTTGGATACTAGGTCATTTAGAAAACAAAAAATGTTCTGGTGTTGAAGAATAGCCAAATTATGAACAGACAAATAAATGTCTGGATGTGCATTACCAAACACTTTCTACACTTGGTTTTACTAAATGGATCTTGATAAATTGCACACACTTTGAATTTTCCTGAATTCCTTTTCTCTATATAAGTGGACTGAGCTAATATCAACTTCAAACTCCTTGATCAAAAAAAGGGGGCTGTTAGATGAAAAAAAGAACAAATCCACACAAGCACACATTCAAAAAAGATTCACCTGCCAGTTATGGAGGCAACTGAAATGTGTTGTTTAATTACACTTAAAACTTGTCGCAATTAAGGAATACTTTACTGATTTATAGAAGTTCACAAAGCAGAAAAAAAACTTAGATATATATTTGCTAAGATCTGAAACAGAGAAAACCAACTTGTCCATGTAAGAATCCTCTCATTGTAGCAGCAGCAGCTATACAGTCACTCAAACAGATAACCAGCCCAATTTGAAGCATAAAATCATCATGTATATACCAAAACATGACACAAAGAAGAAATGTAGAGAGAATAGTAAAGTCAATAGTGTCTGCAAACTGGAGAAAATCATGACCTTTTTCTGAGAGACAACCTAAGTCTCTAGATAACCATGAGACACTGGAGTTGGTATGTGGTATGACATTTGCACAGATATCAACAAAAAGTGAGTTAAGGGAAGAGCAATTTGAATAATTTATTCATTAAATCCGAAATTACATCTAGAAACTACAACTACTAAATGATTGTTGTTATTATTGGTAGTAGTAGCATGTCGTAATTATATTACCTCTAATGACATTAGAAATAATATTATTCTAGTAAGTAATATGTAATGATTAATAACAGATGACTTTTTCTAAGCTTCTTTCCTGACCCTGTACACATGTTTAAGCTGATGAGTTCAAATATTGTTTAGGTTTAAGGTTAAATAAAATATTGCAACCTTTTTACTGTATAATTCAGAAAGACAGGATTCTATAAACAAAGTGAATGAAAAATGACAAAAATCACACATTTCCATTTGCTGTCTCCTGACTGTGTTGTACTGAAGTAAAGCTCAGGGTAACTCCTTATCCCATGAGGAACTGCACCTATGGTACAGTCGAGGAAAAGAGAAGTCAAAAACAGCTAAAAATGAGGTAAAGAAGTGAAGACCTGGTGTCTATGGGGGAGAAGAGTGAAAAACATGTTTTTGTCAGAGGAAAAGAGTTGACAAATGATCATTCTGAATACTGAGAGGGATGCAAACAGCCTCTGCTACACAACAGCCCCTTATCTCCTGAGGAGAAATACAAGACAAACTAAACACTACTGTCAGAGATGATGAGGACAGCTGATGGAACAAAGTGGTAGATAAGTGTTTCAAATCATTCTACTGGATTCAGATAATCTGCAAATAGGGCTGTTGTCTAGATACGTCATATTAAGTATAATTTACTATTTCCTGGTGGGCTTGAAAAATAGGAGATGTAAACCCACTATTCAAATCATTTATGTCCATCCGTCACCATAACAAAACATTCAAGCACATGAAAACATTCAAGTATATAAAAATACACAAAGTGATCGATTCAGTTTCTAATTTGACTGAAACTCACATGTAATTTGATTAAACAGAACAGGCTAGACAACAAAAACACACTCTACTTAACTTGAAACACACAAACACAAATATTGTCTATGTAGACACAGCTGATTTATTCATTAGAGAATGTTAGAAAGTTGAACAAGTTTGCATTTTTAAATGGCTGATATTGAATTTACAATATACTCAAGAGTCACTACATTCCATTTTTTATGTCACTCCAGGACTAAAATTTACATTAAAAAAGGAATCAATGTCCAGATAAAATATGGAATTAAATGGATTTTTTAGAAGTGTAATTAAAATATTGTAACATCAACTAACACAGTTCATCACATAAACCCTATAAAAATAGCTCTGCAATGATGATGTTGATTCTAAGTTTGGAGAAAGCAGGTGTAAAGCATTGTGTAGAAGACAACTAACTGGAAGGCTTTTCCCCATCTAGTACCAGTGAGTTGACAAATGATGACCACAAAATAAAAATAAAAATAAAACTAGAAAAAAAAATAGAAAAGGCAGACCCCCCCCCCCTTCAAATGTAGAGAGGTCCAATAAGAGGCTTATGTTTTTGCCAAAGTTTGTTTGTCTGTCTGTTAGTTAGCAAGATAATTCAAAAGGTTATGGATGGATCTTGATAAAATTCACGGTGTAGGTTGGTAATGGCGACATCTGGAAATTATCAGATTTTGGTGGTGATCCGGGCGTTGGGGGTGGAGGGGGGGTTCAAGAGTCAAGATATCTCAAAAACCTATGGACAGATTTTGATGTCACAAGGAACAATTGATTACATTTTGGTGGTGATCCCGAAGAGATCCTGGATTCTGGATCACTTTGAAATTTTACAATGCGGTAAATGGAAAATAAATTTCAAAGTGATCCAGAATCCAGGATTTCTTCTGGATCACCACCAAAATCTAATCATTTCCAGATCTCCCCATTACCAACTTATGCTGTATATTTCATCAAGATCTGTCCATAACATTTTCAGTTATCTTGCTGACTAACAGACAACCAGACAGACAGACAGACAAACTCTGGCAAAAACATAACGTGCTTGGCAGAGGTACTTATATTAAGTAAAAATGTTTGCAGCTTCCATAGTATCTACAATGCAAAAAGACATAAAATGGTGCATGGAATATTAAAAACTATGGTGAGTAAAGAGAAAAAGCCTTCTGGCTGGACAGAATCTGAAGTATATTAAGTGACAGTATAGACTCTTAGATTGTATACACCATATTATAGCGTCTCCTCTTTTCAGCCCACTACTTTTTCTCAAGGTCACTCAGGTCACATTTGCTGAGGCATGTCTGAGTTCAGATTGATGTTATGGTTCGCTGAATATGAATTTGGCATTCAGCACATTTGTCTTGCATAACACTTGCTACAAAAGAGGATGTCTATCGAACAGAACAGACAAATAACACTCATCATATGATATTCAACTTTTAATACTTCATAACAATGGCTCATTTTGGCATTAAATGCTGCAGGGAAACCACCGACTGAGGCTGAAGAAAAAACGACTTTGAAGGTAGCGTTCACCTGATTGGTGGTAATGACAGCAGATTTAGTGGCTAAGAGACTGGGACTTTCTCTCCTACAGATAGCACACAACTGTTCCTTCAATCTAACTACCACAGACCCCAGCAGTTTGAAACAGAGAAAAAGATGTAAAAATAGAACACCTGGAATCCCATGTGAATTTTATAAGTTTGCTACTTGCTAGTACTGAACCAGCTCATTTCTCATGTTCTTCTGTTTGACTGATAACAGAACGGTACAGAATACGTAGGCTATTTCAAGCGCCAATTGACATTTGACAGTTTTCCTGTAGCCTCTGTGTAAATGGCAGTAATCAGGAAGATTATAGAGGATACTACTCCATCAGAACCACCACTTCCCCTTCATTTAAACCCCTTATTTCTCTGGTCAAACCAAGTGAACCCCTCATATTAACACCAAGGTCTTTCTCTTGAATATTTTGCTGTGTCACATGTTCCTCTAGGATTTTAAAACAAGTTTCTTCAGTTTAAATCCTTCACTTAGAGAAGGTGGTGATAAACCGTCTTATCTCTGCAGCCCTTCTATAGTCTACATTTCATTTCAAAGCCCAGAGGGGGAAAAAATGTTGAAAAGGACTGAGGGCATAATGAGTGACAGTAGATGCTGCCAGTATGAACAATCCAGGTGTCACTCAAGCAACAACGGTCTTTACACAGACTTATTCAGCCCTGACAAATGAACAAGGACTATTTGAAAGTCACTGAGCTGAATAAAGCAGTTAAATCCTAAGCCTCTTTTTTTTTTTTTTTTTATCTTTCTCATTTTCTTTAGCTCACTCACAGAGGTCCAGACCCTCTGCACCTTGGTGAGGTACCCCCACTCTGTTGTTGGACTCATACTTGAATGCTTCAAAATTGCCTCTTGGATTGCTTTTCAGAAAATCCCTCAAGAGGACACCCAAGCATATTCATTTAATTTGCATATGTATCTCAACAAAGACCAAACTGTTTGAATATTTCAGCCGACAAGATAGAAAATGTATGTGTCTTCACCTTCTATATACACAACACAAATATATATATATATATATATATACACAAACTGACCGGATTGAAAAGTGTAGCATGAATGCAATATATAGGCCTAAATGAGCCAAATCTATTGGATTTTGTTCAGTAAATCAACTAAATACAAATATGTCAGCACTAGGTTTAACACTGCATGTTGAAACAATTGTTTTTTTTTAAATGCAGACACCCCATATACTTCGTTCCCTTTTGTTTTGTCAAAAGTAAATGCCTGAGCATTTCACTAGTTCTCCCCCTGAAGGATTTGGATGATTGGAATATAGATGGCAGCTAGTAAAAGCAGTGCCTCTCACATGGAGGCATTTTAGTTTAGACACAAGTATACTGCAAAAATCTAAGTCTTACCTCGTCTAGTTTACTTATTTCTCGTGAAAATATGTCATTATTCTTAAAATAAGACATAAACACTTAAAGAGTAACCTTTCAATGAGATATAATAAGTCTTTTTTTTTGCTTTTTTGGCCTGCAATTATGCAATAAGTAAATAAGTAAATAAATAAAAATCTTGACTTAAGAAACAAAAGATATCAAACTGCGTACTCAGCATAAGTCTTTTACAGATTTACCAAATGTTCTCATACTAAGTGGTTTAAAATGGGCAGTGGCACAAAACTATGCATCCTGTATCTAAAAATATCTGGACCTCTTAAATTATAATCACATCCTACTGCCTGATCTTGATTCAGAGCGACAGTTTAACAGAGAATAAAGTTGAAATCAGATCAATGGTATGTAGATGTGACATTTAACACCAACAGTAGATCCCCAGCTGCTGACAGATCAAAGTTATGGTTAAACTTTTGACAGGCAAACTCTGCAGAGCCTCCTCCCTCTTAATCAAAACAAGAATAAGGAGTACTAGATTCATGTAGTGAATTGTTTAAAAATGAAACTACAAAGTATAAATCTAAGAATATATTTGTCTGTCCAAAAGAACTATCTTTCTATCAGTGTAAAACCACATATTTATTCTCACATACTCCATAAAATTATAAAGCAAATCTGTTGTTTTTCAATGAGTGATGATGCAACAGGACAACACAGATTAAAAGAGATAACTTGGTATTTATCTGATTAAGTACATATTAGTGATTAAAAAAAATTAAGACACACACAGAAGGAATGAAGTAAGAAAAGCCGAAAAATTGGGTTTATCTTTTTAGACATGGAACTCTACATAAAAACTACCAAATTAACTGTTCAATACTATGTTATTCATTAAACTATTCTGGATTTTTTAGAAATTAAAACTTTACTGACTATTCATAATTAATCATTTTAAAACTTTTAATATAGTGTATGATATTACTCATTTCTTCTACTTTCAACTGCTAAAGCTAGTGTGAATGTTCAGTTATTTGAATGAGTCAGACTCCCATAGGTTTAAATACAGAAAAATGTGAATACAGATGAGACTAGACTACATGAGACGAGCTTTATTTATCCCCTGAGAGAAATGTAATAACGTTACATCAGACAGGAAATAAAAAGGTGAGAATAAGACAGTTTGTTAATACGTCAACATGAATCTTTCCATCATATTGGAGTCATGATATAGCGTTTTTTTACCCCCCAATTCCAATCTGGCTGTGGGTGTTTTATGTGATTCGCTTGAATATATTGATGAGCATATGTTGGTGAGATGTTTGCATATATACCTGAAAGACATGTTGGCTTCAGCAAGTCCTTCCAGACAAAATACAATTTTAAAAGTTGTTATATTACTTGCAGAGTGATAAAATAATTTAAAGGTTCAAAATGCAATGATGTTTCACTTTTAAATAATAGAAGAACTCAGAAAGATTAAAGTCTATGAATGTAAAGAAAATATGAATACAGAGATGCTTCTTATTTTTTCAACAATATAAGCCCTCAGAATAATCAGGTTTGACTCCTCAGTCTGCCTCTAATGATTGCTCTAATTATTTTGTTGAACATATAAACGACCTTTTCTGACCTTTCTGATTGCTCATCGCAGTTAGCTAGAAGTCTGCATGTTTAACAGGCCCTGCAGACGAGCATCTGTGTTTCACTTTGCATCCCTCTAACCCACAAACATAACCCTCATAACAATTGCAATATATAGCACCTTATGTTACAAAGTGATGCTTTAAACTATATATTGCTGAGGATGATTACATGACCATGTTACCATGTGTCACTCGCTTAAAAAAACATAACTGAGGAACAATGGTGTTTTATATTCCGCTCAAAACCTCTGTGCTGGCAACAAACTTCAGTGCCCTCAAGCAAACAAATGTTCCATCGTCTGCCTTTCTCAAACCTTTAGATCTATGTGAATGTCAGCAATATTATCCTCCAACTCCAGCCTCCAATCCTGTCTGAAGGCCTGGCCACCATGCTGCAATCAAATCTCAAGATGCCATAGTGTGTACGTTGTAGCCCGCCAGTAAAAAGCCAGGGCACAGAAGAAAAACACTGGGGCCAATCGATGGTCTGACTAGGCAAATATCAGCCTCGGCCATGGGGCAGCTACTCAAAGTGTCTGACAGACAGAAATCATTCTGCCATGACAAGCCTAGCATGCTAAATGCTGATGAGCTTGTTTGAAAAGGTCTCACCACTTGGGATATTCAAAGTGTCAGACATCAACAGCATGTTTATTCACTGAAAGAAACCAATTTAGACCAGGCTGAGCTGGTACAATGGCTCGGTTACATATGAACATGAACCGTTTTAACTTTTTTATCTCAGAATTTTCATTGTTATTTTTGAAACAGAGTAATTAATTTAAGCATAGATTAGCAGAATGTACAATGTAGTTGTTCTGTACAGTAACAATTCACTAGCTTGTCCAGCAATCTGGTTTTCTCAGTGTATTCAGTACTGAGAAAACAATCTGTAATTTGACTAGTCACTGTGAAATCCACAATCTATTCTATACTGAAACAATTTTTTCGCAATGCGTCACATGCACTGACTTCTTTTTGTCATGATTCAAAGTCAAAATAAGGGTTAAATTACAGATTACACCTTTAATATATTTGGAGGTGTTAAATTCGAGCCGGTTTGTCTGACTGTCAGGAGGATTACGCAAAAGGTTCTGAATAGATTTTAATTAAACTTTCAGGAATGATAAATAATAGGTCAAGGAAGAACCCGTTTGATTTTGAGCACTGAAGGTCAAAGGTCAAGTCCACAGTAAAGGTCATCAACTAAAACATCAGTGGTAATATCTCAGGATTCAGACAAGATAGAATCTTGTCTGTCTTTTTTGCATTCACATCATCTCACCTTTGGACATCAGATGGGTCAACACCTATGGCTCGATTACATCACGTGTGAATTAAAAATCAAGCCTTGGCAGAAGTCTGCTGTCTCTGACTGCCTTGTCTGTGATTAGTTTACTCTGCACCCGTTAGCCGTGCTTCACATTTGAATTCAAACCCTGCTATTCCAGACGGATTTCTCATTGAGGAAGATCGATGGCTGGCCAGGCTAACAATTCATGACTTGTGTGATGATATATTTTGATTATTATTTCACATGCTTATTACTGGTGTGTAGATGCATTCAGCATTTCAAAGAATCAATTCTCTGCTTTCATGGTAAAACATTAGTTCTCACAATTTCAGCACTGGATGTTACAAATACTCAAAGTTGGATTTCCATGTGAATGTTCCCAAGAAAACTGACAAAACTTACGTAAGTTGAGGATTGACACCACAAGGGGATATCCAAATCTCTGAAGCACTGATATTTGAGAACGCACAGCTGTACTGAAATGGTTTCTTGTTAATAACAAAATACCAGAATACCACTGGAGTTGATCTGCAAATATAGAATAGAAACAAATATGGACTACACCTGCTCTGAACAGCTCTCCACTGTTACACCCAAATATATCATAATGTTTATACAATTTTAAATGACACTTTTTCCTCAAGTGTATAAACATATCAACAGGGTTTACAACCAAGTGTCTCCATTTGTCTAGTGGCTAAAATCCTAGATCCATCCATGCTTTTCCTTGCTTTACTAGTGCCAGAACAAAACCAAAACCTTTCTTCCAAGTCCACATAATCTCATGGAAATCAGTTTGTGTTTTTGTGGTATGCCACAAGCAGAAAGACAACTCATATATATCCTACATTGTATATTCTGCCTTCTGGACAAGCTTTACTTCAAAATAGCTCAGTGGTAATAAAAAGAGTTGCTCATTTTCCATGACTGGAGGAGGAATCATGTATGAAAGTTACCTTCAGGAGGACTTAAAAGCAAAGCAAATAATAACTGCTAAAATCGAGATAAACCCTGCAACAAGAATAAACTAGTGCAGTTCTAATTACAACTCCAGATATCTACTAGAGACAGTACAGTACATGTAAGTGCACTGAGTGTAGTAATAAAGATGAAAAGCCTCAATATTGTTGGTGAAAAAGACTGATGTCCAATGTGATGACTGTGTGAGCTGACCTCTCAGACAGGCTAAGTGCCACTGGAGCAGAGCCAGGTTTAAACAGAGTCCAAGCAGATGGCAAAGCCAGCCAGACAGGACACACAAATACATTCCTCCAGCAGAAGCAGAGTGACGGAGGCGACCTGTGGTGCTGCCACCTGTTTTAGTACACTGCATAATTAAACCATATCCAACACTCTCCGTTCATCACTGTGACTCACTTTCCCAGCATCCCCTGAGGAACGCTTGGTGAGATCATTCTTCATGAAGTGTTAAAAGGAGCTTGGATTGCTCCTTTTTCACTCTACTCTCTCTTCCACTTCACTTCACTTCTCCATTTTTTTTTCAAACCATAACTCTCCTCCTGCTCTACTATTGAACACACCCTCAAGATAGCACAGAGGCCATGAGGAACAGTAAAGATGTGATATTCTTAGCTTTGTACAGTTTTGATACGACCTGAAAGCTAACAGCATGTCTCAGATATGCATATAATCATCCAGAGGTCAGACATAGGTCATTTATTTGATGCAGTTCCATCTGAGATTTAGCATGATGATTCATTCTCACATAAACACACATTCCATCACTAAAATAAGCACAGTGGCTCATGATAATTATATATTATTTCTAGGCCCATTTCCAATATAATATTTTTCTGAAACTAGATATTAAAAATGTGCAATGCTTAGCAGGTAGCCAGTAAGAGCAGAAATAGAAACGCCAATAACTTCTGTTACGTTGTTTGTGTGCAGACTCAATGTGTAACTAAACCAGTTTGTAAGAATATCAAGGCCCACCGAACAAGTACCGTACGTGATGGTGTCACTGAGTATGTGAAGATACTATGTACAATGTGTTACACAGTAAATCACTTGGTTTGTCTTCACACCTACACACAGTAGTGGCAAAACGTTTTCACACACCCTTAAAGTTTTTCACAGTTTCCAATATTATCATGAAATATTTGAAAAAAAAAAGACGTTTTTTTTATGACTGCATCAGACAAACATATGTAAATGAAGGAAACAAATAACAAAACTACATTTTTGACAGTTTCAAAATGCCATGTCCTGTATGAACAGAGCACATGCAGAAGGAAGCATGTGGGTTTGGAGAAGGGAACAATACTTAACAAATTTCAGTGACTTCAGAATGATTCTTAATGCAATATATCATAAATCCATGGGGTGTCCAAAAAAGTTTTTCCACCACTGTATATCATGTTAACATATGGGTACAAAGATGCATGCAAAAGTAAAAAAAAAAAAAGTTACACATGCAGAACTGGACTCAGCCTCATTATATCATGTGTTCTTGACACTATCTGTGTTTTTATGTAAGTAATTATACTAACAAATTACTGTCCTTCCAAACAGATAAAAATATTATCTAAAAAGCATAATACCTTGATGTAGCGTCCTAGCCGTGGGTAGACTCGTTTTACTCCAAGGATGATAGATAAACATGTCCTATGTGGGAAGGAAGTGGTGACCACATGTGTGACTTCAGGAAAGGAAAAGACATTAAATCCAGATGCCTCATAGCGATGTAGAAGATTCTCATCGGCCTTGTTTTCTCCTTCACTCAGAATACTGCCAACAGCACAGCGGCACTGTGGTCCTGGCACCTGAAAACAAGGAAGAAACAAACAAATGAATAAAGATTGATACAAGAGAACAAAACAGAATAAGACAGACAGCGAGATAGAGATTTTATCGCATCAGAGTAAAACGTTATTTCTGCCGACTATCAACATCTACAAATAATCTGCTTCTAAAGTGTGACAAGTCATAAACACAGCTTGTTTAATGTGAAGTAATGTCTAGAAGAGCTTTTAAATACATAAACATAATAAGATGCACTAAGTAATACAAGATATATTCAGTTATGCCAGCCAGGTGCCACGTTAAAGAGAAAAAATGCACTCATTAATCTGAGATCTAATTGGAACATTTGGCAGTGCAGCAATTATTGCTCCTTCCTCATTTCTGAACACCCTGGTACCCATTAAAAAAAAATAAAAAATGGAGACACTCTTACAAATGAATACTTCTGGGACATCTAATACTTTCTCCCCACTGTGCTGAGCTGAGCACCATTGAAGGCTCAAGTAAAAAATATGCTGGAATGGTCCAATTTGTCCCCATACCTATCAACGTTGCACATCAAGAGCAGCCTGTGTGCTGTGTTTCTCTTCTGGGTTGAATTATTTGACAATTTATTTATTTTCCTAAAATGTAAAACCAGAAGAGGTTTGGACTGTGGTGTTTAGCATCAACTGCAGACTAAGCTCATTTTCCAAAGGAAAAAGAAAAGTACTTTTGAGTTGTCAACAGACAACATTAATAACAAAACCAATAGATGCATTTCCATTTTCACAATCTGGATTAGTAGCTACACCTTTAATTAATTCTTGCTGTCAGTATTAGCTCTTGTACAAATTGTGATATTTGAGGAACCTACCTTATTTACATATCTGTTGCAGGAATAAGAATATAATGAATTTAGTCTTTTTTTTTTTACATCATATATCAGATCGATTAGCACCAGTTTGCACTCCTACACATTAAATGTTTGTTTTTCCATTTTAGTAAAAAAAACAAATAGATCTGTGCCAAGAATTCAGCTACAAATGATAACTTTCTCAACAATATTTTTTTACTTGCAGAATATTTACAGTAGATTAAAACGTGTCTTAAAATTAAACTTTTGAACTTTGAAACTTTTTTTCAATAAACTGTTCTGTATACTACTGACATTTGCTTTTGGCTGAATATGCCTCAACCACTTGTAAAACTGAGCATATTTTAAGTCTATAGAAAAGATTGTAGTGTTAAATGATAGCTTTTCACATACTGATTTTATTCCACAGCCACAGCCATTACATAATGGCTCTAGCAATCATTCCAGCAGGCAAAAGCATACGCTGTCCTCATGTTTACTCTACATTGAAGGTAAACACAGTATTGTAATCACCGGCATCAGTCGGTGTATGAGGTACACTCCAGAAACTATGGTGAAAATTTTAACACAGCTTTTCATATTGCTCCAAGCTGTGTACTGTATCTCATAAACAAAAAATAGATGTCGAGATGAGACACTGCTGCTGCAAGTGACACTTAACACCAGCTTCACTCACCTGCATAAAAATCTAATCTAACAAGGGCATCCTCATATCCTGTGAGACAACTTCCAAAAAATGTTAATTTTATGAATAGCATTGTTTGGCCGTATTATAAAGTGAATGTTTCCTGTAATTTGGGGAAAACTTTACACATGAGGATATTTTTGACACTTTGAATGTTTTGGGGGTACACAGTAGGAAGTCTTAGCCCAGTGGATATATTAATCACCACACGACTCCATGCAGGGACTCCAGAACAAAGCATCACAGCCAAAGGCACAACCCTCTGTCCACAAGCTTTGTTTTGCTTCTCTGCACTCATCAAGACACCAGAGTGCTGTCTTTTGATGTTTCTTCAATACCCTGACAGTTAATGTGAAGCAAAAAGTTCCGAAATTCCACTCAAGGAATCACATCTTTGTGTGTTTCTTCTATAGATAGCCTGAAATGGTTTTAGTGAGTCAAGAGGGAGAGAAAGGCAAATTGTCTTCACCATCTACACTTAGATTCAGTAAAGCTTACATTTTTACCCACTGTTTCACCATTCACCACAAGGACTAGCATAGGGGATGATGAATTTCCTATACGGCCCCTCCTTCAGCTGCCACTCGACAGCCTTCAACATATTGTGACCCAACATTGGTCCCTCAAGATGGGCAGACACTTGTCACTATGTCTAAAGAAAACATAAACCCTGATCCTCATCGCTTACATAGAATATAGAAAGGAATGAAATATCACATTTGACAGAAAACAAGAAAAACACAATCTGGCCTTCCCTCAGTTGTGCGTGAAGGCTGGACATAAGGGCAGAGGAAGAGGAGAAAGGCTTCACTGAAGAGGTGAAGTGGGAACACTAGGTCAGAGAAACCCCTTAGCTTTGAAACTGTGAAGAGGCTTTTGGACGAGAAGAGTTTGGTGAGTGAGGCCCTGAATATGTGTTAGCCGTTTGAAGGCACACACAGAGCTCCTCCAGCCCTGTATCCATGGCAACCATCTCAGGACCAACTAAAGTCCTTGTTGAGGTCTTGTGTTTCTCCAGAGGAAGTGATTAAAGGAGGTAAAAGTGAGAAAACCCAGAACAGAGGAAGAGACTCGCTGTGCTGACACTTATCCTTTGTCAGCTGCAGAAATCCTTCTCACTGCAAATATCAACGGACAGTGTCTTACTATTTAGACACCAAATACCAGCTCCCCTATCTGACAGCACTCTCTGGGGCTCCTGACGTGGGCACTGAATGGCATCCTGAGGCTCCAACGCTAATGAGTTGAGATCATTACGCCAATTACTTTAACTTAGATCAGAACTTGGCTGTGACTGTGTAGAGGAGGAAGGACCCTTCGCTAGCTTAATTGCTGGCTTGGGAAAAAGAACATGAGCAAAACAAAAGGGTTTTGAAGTGGCACTGGGAAGAGTCCATCACTAGACTATAGCTAGGTATATTCTATCAGGTTGTTGTGTATCAGGTCACGGAAGGTTTACATCTGTATAAGTCTGCAGTCAAAGTGAGATGATGATGATCAAGACTTTTCAATGGTGAGTATTTACAGTCTGACAAGTATCTGATAGTGATCAAAAGCATATTTTAGTGATATTTTCATCATATCTATATGGATGACTTATATATTATATTATATAATAATAATATTAATAAGACCTCAAACTTAATTAGCGCTTTTTTGGACACTCAAAGACGCTTGACATAACAGACAAATTATTATATTATATTATATTATATTACATTATTATTACATATTTCTTGATTATGCATAAAATGCTAACATGTGTCAACAGCCACCAGTTCTTTGCTTTTTATATTAGCTAACGGTCTCACACTTTTAGTGCAAAAAAGGGAAAAAAAAATCTTTAAAGTTGATTCTGTTATGAGCTGAAAGAATGTGTTGAGAAAAGTAATCCTCCTCACTAATTATTTGCATTAATGTGATAGATGATATCTATGTATTTAGATGTATTTTTAAAGTTTTTCTGTTCCAGTCTTGTAACCTAACCTTTGGAGTAGATCAACTTTAACTTCTGTTTAACTTCTTCTCATTCTGTTTTAGTGTAACATGCTGAAAAAACAACTCATGCTGGGCTCTCTTTATAATATCAGATCTCGTAACACATGACTCTGGAGACCTAGTGTGTGTGGAGGATTAGCTTTCACAAAACCAGATTCAAAAGTACAGGGCTGGTTATGCACAGAGAACGTGGGATGGAAGAGTTCACAAGGAAGAGAAAAGATCTCCAAAAGAGAGATTCATCTAATTTGTGTTGTAGAAATATTGGTCAACTGACCAAGAAATAGACATGCATATATTCTGTTTATCATTGCTGTTGGGTTTCTGTAAATTAGAGTCTGGTTTCAATGGGCTGTATATGTGAAGTGTCATGAGATTACTTCTGTTATGATTTGGAGCTATATAAATAACATTTGATTTGATTACAATTTTCATCAAAATGGAACTATGATGCAATGGCTCAGTGCACAACAGGAACAGTGACATTCTTTATTAAATGGATATACATATTAACAATAACAATATAACCAACAACTTGAGTCACAAAAGTTTTAATGTTTCCCAGCAATAACCCTGGATCAGTATATTATTATCCTCAGTATCATGATGTTTTTAGGGTGACCTTTTACTCAAGCTCATCTGAGCTAAATCAGTACCAAGGTAATTATTAAAACTACATATCCTAGAGCTGGTCCCAGCTGACATTGAAGAGGGTTTGCCCTAGACTGGACATCAGTCTATCTCAGTGCTGACTCATAAAGACAGACAACCATACAATCTCACATCTACAGGCAATTTAGAGTTACCAATTAACCTATTAACCTGCATGTATTTAGCCTATAGGAGGAAGCAGAAGCCCCCAGAGAGACTGACAAAGGAAGATCACACAAACTTCCTGGAGGCCCCAGTCGCTTGTTAGGTTCGAACCCAGGACCTTGTTGCTGTGAGGCATACACACAAAACAATAACCTCATTAGCTGTTCATTAAAAAAATGTAATATAGGCAGTTTGTGAAAAACTGGCACTTCATAAGTTTAGGCCAATCAACAGCGAAAGGGATTTATTATGGACCAACTGTGCAAAATTCAAAAGCACTAATTTTTAATTAAAGAGATAAATAAACAAACAAGAAACCAGGGAACATGTAAATATTTTGGCATGGTTAATAATTGATTGATTAAATGTGACAATTAATTTAAATTAGCCTCGATCAACTAACTTTTTTAAAATTAATTTTGGAGTTGTTTAGACCCATTCATTTGGCTCAGATTTGAAACATGACACATGAGATTGATGACCAGCACCCTGATACACATAGGATGCATCTAAATCTATACAACACACCACACCCTGTCTAGATGTGAAAACACCAATGTCAGACACTGCGAAAAGTCTCATAAAAAATACTGAGTCAAACTAAAAAAAAAAACAAAAAACATGTCAACAACCATTAAAAACATACAATAACCATACTATTATTAACATATTAGCATATATATTAATATTATAAACATTTACACTTGAATGAAATTAAGAAATGGACAAAGATGTGTGTGTACCAGTTGAGAATTTTAAGCAAATGTCATCATCGCCATCTAGTGGTCATACATAAAAACCTAACTTCCTCTAACATGAGTGGATCCAAGTTTGTTAAATATCATGATTTGACTGGAACACAGTTATCATAACCTGTGTTACTGTGTGTGTTGTGTCATAGGTGTTTACCTCTTTAGGATCATCATAAAACACTCCCAAACATGGAAGATTTGGTCCAATATTATGTGATTCCTTAAAAACGTGTCCGCAGTTTTTATAGGGTCCTACTATAAATTTGTAAGCGAAGGTAATCTTCTTTATGGGAGGAGAACCAGTAATGATCCTAATGTCTGAGAGGAGTCCCGAGTACACAATGTAAAGAGTTAGACATAAGAGCAGACTGATGAGCACTAACACACTGAGCCAGTCTGACATGATAACACAACCCGCTGGTAGGTCCACTGCTTTACAGCATCAGGCTTGAAATAAATACATAGATTTCTGAGGAAAAATAAATAAATAAACACGGCACGTTTTACTATTCTGGGTTAGCATTTATCCCAGACTAAACTTTTGTTAAACGTTAACCACCAGAGATTGAACAGTCCACTTCCTGGAAAGTACCACTTTAACAGGAAATGGGTAGAACACAAAAAAAAAGATAAAAATAATAAAAATAAAAAACAGTAAATAGATTTAAACAAAAACACATGTAATTCAATTAAAAAATATATTAATTCAGGCCTATAATGTTTTTATTGTGATTTAATTTCAAGGTGTATTAACCATTTGGGGCGGGTGATATATTTTTGTTCATTAAGTGTAACCTCATCAGTTACCTTATATGAAGTTGGCAGCCTTTTTTATTGTTCAATCCAAATGGTAGATGCTAGATTGGAACGGTCGGACGGACGAGGGGCGGGACTAACGTCCTGACGTTCTGCGCAGCTGCAGATTCCGTTGCTATGGCCTGAAACATGACAGTTAGATGCAGTCAAAAAGCTGAATCGAGGTGCATTTCATTGGACATATTTCTATTGATCTACTTTTTTTTTCTTTCATATAGAGTGTTTTGGTAAATCTAGGCACCACGAGGATGGAATTTTTTGTTGTTGTTTTTTTAAGCCTTTATTTTTTACCATAATTTAGCACAAAAAAAAGTATGGTTTATGTTTTGAAAACCTTTTTGAAAACTTTTTATGTGATGCCTTATAATAGCCTAACTCTGTACATTTATTCTGTTACAACCCATTATTTGGTTAAATATTTTAATCAAACATTATATTTCACAAATTAACAACAAAACTGCAAATAAAGCCACAGAACTAGAACCAAACTGGCTTATAAATATCAAATTGTGTGCATTCAGTCTGTTACAAAACAGTTCTTCCTTTCATTTAATAGTATTGGACATGCTGCAGGTGGTGGCAAATTGTGACTTTGCTGGAGTTTTCTTTTACTTTCCCTTATTAAAATATTGCGTACTGAAGTCAGCTCATTCTTTTTGAATAACCTTGAATTTAGAATGGAGTTGAGATTCCTTATCTTATAAACTTAACATGGATAATAAGACAGGTTCATATTCATTACACAGTGTCACAATGCAAAGACTTTCCTTGTGTTCCTTTTGCTTGTAGTATTATAATTAGTAGTAATAGTAGTAGAAGAAAAAGAGAAAGAAGAACATTTATCAGTGTGAATGGTGTATATTTCATATTTGTCAACAAATAAATAAACAACTGTATAAATGACAACTTCCTATAATGAATACAAGACTTTTTAAATGTGTTTTATAAATGACTACATTTTTGAAATAGGTTTTGACTTGTGCAGTAATACAGGCTATACGCATTAATAAAAAGGGGTTGGACTTGTTGACGGTTTGGCTACCTCTATAAAGATAAATTCAGCTGTCTGTTTTCTTAGATAGTCACTGATCCAGCTGAGCAGCATGGCTGGGACTGACAGATCATTTTACAGCCTTACATCTAACCTCCTGTCTGGAAAACCCTTCAATTTCTCAACATTAAAGGGAAAACTTGTTCTTATTGAGAATGTTGCGTCTCTCTGAGGAACAACAACCAGGGACTACACTCAGATGAATGAGCTCCATTCACGTTATTCCACTAAGGGGCTTGTTATTCTGGGTGTGCCCTGCAATCAATTTGGACATCAGGTAAGTCTGTGGAGATCAAAGTAGATATAATCCAGAAATGTAAATATTTTAAATTACGCTATAGACCTCTAAAACCTGTAATATATATGCCTGTTTATTAAATGTAATCACCAGATTGTAGCATAAAGATCAATATAATAGAAGCTATATACAATTAACTCTGCTATTATATTATTTCTAAACCTTATTCAGTGGGATTCATGTAAATGGCATTTACATCATGGTTGACCTAATAATACACATATAAGCAGTAGTTATTGTAAATATTTAAAACTGTATATAGTTTTAGATGATTATTATGAATATATTGAAGTTAAATAAGTATGTTACCTTTGTAGCTGGTCAACCAAGTACTCATTTTAATAAACTTATACACTTTGTTAATAATTAACTCATCAATAATACTGCATGTTGTATAATGTCTTGCGATATGTTACTGTATGCACATCCTATCTATTAGTGAGCTATAAAAAGTCAAGGATTTCATGTTTTCTTCAACAAATGACATTATTTGATTCGTTTTGAACCAGTATTCTAGTAGTTCTATAATGTATTCATGTCTTTTTATATAATAGGAGAATGGCAACAATGATGAAATACTCCTATCTCTCAAGTATGTGCGACCAGGGAATGGCTTTGAACCAAATTTCCAGCTGCTTGAGAAGGTGGATGTGAATGGAAAAGATGCCCATCCTTTGTTTGTATATCTGAAAGAAAAGCTTCCATTCCCCTCTGATGACACTGTGTCTCTCATGACTGATCCAATGTACATCATTTGGAGTCCGGTCACAAGATATGATGTTGCCTGGAACTTTGAGAAATTCTTGATCGGCCCAGATGGTGAACCCTACAAGCGTTACAGCAAAAGATTTCACACCATTAACATTGAGGCAGATATTAAAACACTTCTTAAGGATGTTAAATAAAATGTACTGGGTGGCTTTTCTAGATTTCAGAGCAGTATGATGAAACACATGGGGTTAATCTGTACTCAGGGTGGTTTATCATGTAGTGCAGCTTTCCAGAAAGTTCACTGCAACACTCTTAAAAATTGTGATATTGCCAGTACTCTGTGGTTACTCAGCCACTTTACTTAATGAAGACATTTCTTAAAATTATTTTAAAGAGGAGTTTCTGATACACATGTAAAAGACTGACTCTACCACTGTGTAATTAATATCGCACATTTTTGGCAAAATGATATGAGTGAAAATAAAACATTGTAAACCACATAAACATGACTATTATGTGTACACATTTCATACATAGCACATATTACATAAAACGCAGCTCTGTACAGTTGGTGATCCTTTGTCATTCGTATAAAATCCAGATAAGGCTGTATTTTTTTTTGTAACTTGTCTTGGTTGAACCAGTTTCCCCGGTGCACACTGCAGTCAGCCGGTACCAGAGGTGTGACCAGAATGGCATGTGTGAGTGCGCAGGTAACTCATCTGAGGGGTCAGAAAACAATACCTGAAAAATCAGTGGAAAACAACTACTACAATTACTAGGCCTAATAGTCCAATAATAATAATAATAATAATAATAATAATAATAATAATAATAATAATAATAATAATAATAATAATAATAATAATAATAATAATAATAATAAATGTGGTAATCAAAATATGGTCACACTGGCATAAATCATGACCGTCAATTTTGTTAACAGTGTGAAATTTTTTTATGAAGTAGTTTTTCTTTTTTTTTGTTTTTGTAAAATAAATGTAGAACTTGTATAATGCATGCAACCATCTACAAGCTATCAATAAATCAAAGGTAGAATACAACATATGATTACTACAGGTGAGCTAGAACAGAAACAGTATTGTCCTTGCTATAGTTGAAAGGAGCAGGACTGACACGCCCCCTATTCAAACAAACCAACTGGAAAGCAGTTGTGACGATGGTTCTGCTCCTTCAGGTTACGGAGGAGGGAAACACAATAACAAAAAATAATCAAAGGTATAAACTTTACAGATATATGATTTTTTAAATCACCACCAACATTTATTCTATTAATATAAGACACAAACAGAGATCATAAATCACACACTTTCTGCCCAGTTTGCTTTGGATGGACAGGACATTATTGGGGCCACCATAGATAAAAAATACTTGGACACATTTGGTGACAAGTTACTGCATCTTACTGACTTTCACACAAATGATGTCAGGCCTGTGCATAAAAGCTATACCACAACTCCCACCTGGAAAACAAAAAAATAATAAATTAAAGTATGGATGTTCAACTGAACAAGACAAAAGTAACATGGCATGAGTTACTAATTCATAAATCTTCTATCCTCTGACATTAATTATAAATTTGACCTATACATTCCTGAATGATGAAATTTTGAGGATAATAATATACTGAGGAGCCACATCTTCAGACTACTCAGAATTTTGCATGGAAACCAATGTTAAAAGCAGTTTTAACCAAATCAACCATTTATCTGATAAATGAAATTAATTTAATGATTCATTTGTATAGAACACATACCTATGTTGTACATTTCTGCATCAATAATCATAAATGAACCAAACAAAATCACATTGTTCACAAGAAGTGGTGTGCATGTCATGATAGATTGGGTAACATGACTGCTTTATTGTCTATATTGTCTTTAACACATCAGTGGTTGATGAAATAAATATTCCAATAAGACAATTTACTAAATCTAAACGGTGAATCAATTTAACAAATAATTCCAATCCAAATTTGGGCCTAGTTTTTGACATTATTCAGTCATGAAGACTAGTTGGGTCTATGTCCTATGCAATTAATAAACTGGGTTGATCTTATAATCATCTTTTGGTGGCATGCTGCCTCCAGAAAACTGAACTCAGCTTCATCCAGTGGATGATCTAGTCACACATTTCATTAGTCCTGAATTCAAGAGCATGGCTGGGACTGTGAAATTCTATTACGACCTTACAGCTAACCTGCTGTCTGGACCCTTCGGTTTCTCAACACTGAAGTTTCCCTTCAGTGTTGAGCTGTTCTCATTGAGAATGTTGCACCCCTCTGAGGAGCAACAACCAGATGAGCAAACTCACCTCATGTTATTCTGGGTGTGCCCTGCAACCAGTTTGGACATCAGGTAGGTCTGAGATCATCAAAATCATTAGTATAGTCTTTGCTACAGGAGGAAATGAAGCAAATATTTTTAGTATTATTACATTTTAAACCTATAAAATATGTAATCTATATACTTTTGTATGCATTGTCAAAACTTGATTATTGTATACAAGAACCCAATACAGCCTGGAAAAAGTAAGACTGATATTGTACCATGAGTAAACTATTCTGTGGTGGAAAATACAATTATTTTAACATTTAATCTTGCTTAACTGAAAGGAACATGTAGTGTAGTCATGGTGGAGCTACTATATACAATAAAGTGACCACCTTTGGTGGTTCACTGAAGATAAAGATTAAATACAATTTGTGTTAATTAATATAAATACAATATATAGTATGTAGTCGGATACTATATATTGTATACTATTGCAAGGGCTGATAAACTTGGAACTACTTTTAATTATACAAGCCTTCTGTTATTTGTAGTATGACAATGTATCATGTAATTACTCATACAGTAATTGCATGAGACATTGTGCTACACATAAAGAAAAAACAACCCCAGCTGGCAAAAAAGTGTAATATTTAATTCTTATGAAAGTCAGTGACTATAATGGCAATAAAGTACAAGTGCAAACCAGGCTGCTAGTAGAAGTATAGAAATCACATTTTCTACCACAAGGGATATTACATTGGTTCATTTTTAATTAGTATTTAGTAGCTTTATATTGTATTCACATTCCTATCTGTTTATATAATAGGAGAATGGCAACAATGATGAAATACTCCTAGCTCTCAAGTATGTGTGACCAGGGAATGGTTTTGAAACCAAATTTCCAGCTGCTTGAGAAGGTGGATATGAATGGACACCCATCCTTTGTTTGTCTATCTCACAGAAAAGGTCCCATTCTCCTCTGATGACACTGAGTCTCTCATGTGCATCATTTGGAGTCCAGTCACAAGAAATTATGTTGCCTGGAACTTCGAGAAATTCTTCATTGGCCCAGATGGTGGGGAAAAGATTTAACACCATTAACATTGAGGCAGATGTTAAAAGGCTTCCTAAATAAAGTGCACTGGGTGGCTTTTCCAGATATCAGAGCAGTCTGGTCAAACACACCAGGCTAATCTGTAGTCAGACATCATTCCTGGGGTAGTTTATCATATAGTGCAGCTTTGCAGAAAGTTCACTGCAGCACTATTAAAAATTTTGATATTTCTCGTAGTCTGTGGTTACTCAGTCAGTTTACTTAAGGATGACATACCTTAAAATCTTTTTTGAAGTGGATTTTCTGATACACATGTAAAAGACTGACTCTATGACTGTATGATTAATATAAAAAAAATTTGGCCAAACAATATGAGTAAAATACATTTTAAAATTTAAACCACATATATGTAACTATTAATTGTACACATTTTGTATGTAGTACACATAACTTGAAAGAACTCGGCATACTCTGTGATTAGTAATAAATATTTTGATTTTACTTCAAACTTGTCTTGATCGAACCAGTTTCTCCAGGTCAAATGGCAGTAGACTAGTACCTTGGCACTGCCTGGGGCCATGTGGATAAAAAGCACTGAGACAAATTTGGTGTCATGTTAATGCGTGTTACAGACTTTCACACGTGAAATAATGCCACATCTGTGCACAGAAGCTGAAGCAAAAACAAAAACAAAACGTGAAAATCAATTAATCAAGTATGAATTTGAAACCAAACAGAAGTGTGTTGCTGTTGCTGGGAGCTTGATGTCCAGTCCCACCCACGTCCTTGAGGACGAGTGCTATCTGGGAAAAAGAAGAAAAAGCTAGAGGCTGTACTTAACCAAACAACACAAAAATACTGTGTGTGCGTGTGTGAAAAGGGGGGGGGGGGGTTAATATCTATTATTATTAGTAGTAGTAGTATTATATCTATAAATGATTTTATAACAAACTTAACAACAGGAAAACCATACATTAACAAAGTTGAACACTTAAAATACTAATGTCCATCATCAATAATAATAATAATAATAATAATAATAATAATAATAATAATAATAATAATAATAATAATAATAATAATAATTATTATTATTATTATTATTATTATTATTATTATTATTATTATTATTATTATTATTATTATTATTATTATATCTTTATAATATCTATATAAAAACCATAAATTCATTGCTGGGAAAAATAAAGTCTAGTGAATATTAACAAATATCCTTATAGTTATTGCTAAAGTTATCCGAAAACTTCCCACTACGCACACTCGGGTGCATATCCATGGTGGTTATTGGAAATGAGTTTTAGGTCTGAGGTTGCTAACTATTGACTGCTAATGGCAACAGCTGTGTTTCATCCGTCGTCGTCGCTGCGCTTCCTGGTTCTTGAATGTTAGCCGTGGTTAAACCGAACAGCGATTTACCAAACATGGCTGGTCAGGAAGACCCGGTACAAAGAGAGATTCACCAAGATTGGGCGAATCGAGAGTATATTGAAGTAATTACAAGCAGCATTAAAAAAATCGCTGACTTCCTTAACTCGTTTGGTAAGTATATTCTTTTGACGATCCCGTTATATGCGTAAAGTCGCCGGTGATGTGGATGTGCTAGCATGTTAAACTAGCTCTCTTGCTGTTGTTAGCATCGATGTTGATGTTTTGTATGACCACTCCCAGTTAGCAATTAGCAGTATAGTTAGCCGTGCGTTTGTCATAGTTTTTGTTTTTACACATATTATTATATACCGGAGTTATTATCTGTATATCTTGTTTTGCTCGTTCATTACTCTTAGTAGTCCCACAAGTATAAAACACGGGATTAATAAGCAACTAAATGATGATAGTTTATGATTGTAGGCCAGGCTAAGGCTAAGGTTCCGCTAACATCTATCCTTTACATAAAGCCTTTACTTTATACAGTCGTAGCTTAAATCATCAACAGTAGAGTTAAAGAATATAATGGCGCTGTGCTTAATCGGGTTATCATCAAATGCACATTTTAACATGCTGATTATTACTGTAAATGTCTCTTGAAACAATATATCCAGAAATTAAAGACTGAAATGTCACAGTTGATTGTATGATGCCATATTGTCACCCTCAGATATGTCATGTCGGTCTCGTTTGGCTACCCTAAATGAGAAGCTAACAGCGTTGGAAAGGAGAATTGAATATATTGAGGCAAGAGTAAGTATATAGCACGTTAATATTAAATTTAACATTCTCCTTATGTTTGGGAATATTTAAATAATGTATTAACGATTTTGTGTTTGTCATTACAGGTAACAAAGGGAGAGACCTTGACCTAGAACCCACCATGGAATAAATAATAATAGCACCATGGAGCCACTTACCCATTCCCCACCCTGAAGTTTTGGAATAAGTGTGATGGATTCCACCCTCCTTTTTGGGACTATGTGGACCATTTTTATATTAAACAATGGCGTTATGTCTTATTTTATGCCATGATTCATTTGTATAGAATATATGGGTCTGTCTTATGTGTCTGCCTGAAGAATAATAAATGTACAAGGCAAAAAGATATTTAATTATTGGTTACAGTTAATATTGTGCATTTCAATAACAAAGTGGTTAACATAACAACCTTGTCTGCATTGTGATCAACACATTAGTGGTTATGAAAGGGGAACATTCCCATGTGCCAAGTCAAATGAGTAATTGTGTAGTCAACTTTATTATGGACCTCCTTGTACAGTGAACTGTTTGGTGATGTGTCAGGATTTAAAATACTGTAATAAATGATAACAAACTAAAGGGTCATTGATTCTGATTTCAAAAGAAAATTAAGCCATGTGGGGAAAAATTAAGATACGTCACTGAGGTGAATCTGGGCAAGAATATATGTATATCATAGTGGTAGGATATCTGCTATCTATGGAAGACTGCAGTACTTACAGATATTACACCTACACGAAATGCAGTCATTACGCAAAAATGACTAACATTATTCAAATATTTATCCTGATGAGTTATTTTAAATGTGCAAAGTGTGTTGAAGATAAAACGTTGAACTATGGCGTTCATGGCATGCATTAACAAGCTTAATTGATTAGTATAAGCTATTTCGAATAAAATATCTAAAGTGGGGACTGCAAAGGTAAGCAGTAAAAAAAAAGATAAATTACGTTGATCATTGTTCATTTAACGTGTCCGGATACCGTGTGGTGAGAATTGAGCATGTCAAAATAAAAATTGTATCTAAATGAAAGACAAAGTCTCAGAGATAGACCATTAAAATGGCGGACCAAATGTTTCTCCACTGTTTTCCCTCAGTATGGTCTTTCAGGCTGAATTTAAAGCTCTCAAAGTTACTATTGCGTTTAGCTAAATAATTGTTGTAGTCCATCTTTAACACAAAAATCACCTCTGCACGAAACAGCGACTTTATGTAATAAACATTTTAAGAACGAAGATGTGAACCGTCTTACGTTGTCTGCTGTATAGTGTAATGCCTGAAACGGTTTTGTCGTGCCCCCAATACACCGTTACCCACAATGCACTGCGACAATTACTGGTGCATCTTGGGATAAAGAAGCTACTGTCGTACTGTTGTGGAAAGTCCTTGAACGTGAGATGAATTTTGTTACACACATTTTGTTAAATACTAATTTGAGAAGGTTATAATGGATAGTACCATTTTGAACAAACTATATCGGTGAATGACTATAAGTTGTGACTGAAAATGTAGCGTACTAAAGCAAGCCTCTATCATCTTAACTTTCATGCATTGTTAAATCATGTCCGCGGCTATTATGTTTCAGTTTTGTTTTGCTTTCGAGCTGCTAATACTTACCAACTGCTTCGTATAAATTTCATTAATGGTTCATTTTCCAAAACAATAACACTTAACTCTTCAAGTAATCGAATTTTCTGTGGTATTTTTTTCGATTCTAGAGGCCGTGTGTCTGCGGAAGCAGTAGAGAAAATGGGTGCTGATAAACGGTGAGTGAATAAGCTACAGCCGACCCCTTTGGCAATGTTAGGTCTGTCCACTCACGGTAGTTTTATTTTAATGTTTATGTCATCTCAATCTTTTAAAAGCACATAATGTATTTTCCCGTTACAAATTAAACTTCTCATGTTGGACACACCAATTAAATAGATGACCCCATTTTCCAGGGTGATCCTGAAAAACCAATATGACACTTATTTGCCACAAATGCGTTAGTCTTTTTAAGATAAACTATAAACGGTATATTAACGTGTGTTCTTGTCAACAAATTATAGTGGGAAAAGTCTCAAGCTTCACTACTAATTTGATAACTTCTTTCAGTAGCAGTAGTAGGTTTTACTTATCAACACTGCAATCTTATAAATATACGAAACTAATGGTTTTATTTCTGTTAAAAAGAATAAGTCGGACTGAACGTAGCGGTAGATACGGATCCGACCAGCCCCGAGATGAATGCGATTGGCGGGACAGACGCGAGAGGGACCAAGAGCGGGATCACAGCATGCGTCGTTGGGGGGACGACAGACGCAGTGATCGATATGATGGTGATCGTCGTGGATCAAGAGATAGTCCAGAGGTACCCATTTAAATATTTAGTT
Source organism: Siphamia tubifer (assembly GCA_020466265.1). Taxonomy (NCBI): domain Eukaryota; kingdom Metazoa; phylum Chordata; class Actinopteri; order Kurtiformes; family Apogonidae; genus Siphamia; species Siphamia tubifer. The sequence continues at coordinate 30,083,881 of CM035787.1, read as the reverse complement.
ATGTTACGGCACAGGTATGTTGTGTTTGTAAAGCTGCAACATATTCACTCCACTAATACACCCCCACGTATGTCTTGAAGCAAAGAGAGAGAAAACGTCGTAACAGTGACAGATCAGAAGATGGTTATCATTCTGATGGAGACTATCCAGAGCAGGATTACAGAAGGGAACCTGGGGAAGACAAGAAAAGCAAGACCATCATGCTCTGGGGTCTGTCTCCTCACATCACAGAGGATGATGTAAGTGTTAACATTTCCCACACAACTCTGCTTATCCTCTTAAGAGGATGATTCATAATGTTAAGCATTGTCTGCATGGTATTCTTTCAGATTCGTGTTGCAATTGACCAGTTGGAGGGACCCCAACCGGTGGATGTGAGGCTAATGAAAAAGAAGACAGGTGAGAACCAGATATACACAGGACCCTTACTTCCCCTCAGTCTGTGACCATAGGGCCAGGCCAACCTGCTTCCATTTAGACCCATTGTCCCATAGCGTTTAGGAAAGATATGTATCACATTAATAATATTTAAACTGTCAATTTAAGGGTGGTCAGTTCATGTCATTGCGGACCCATTTAAGGTAAGTAACAGCAGTTTTGAGGAAATCAATTGGCAGACACACAGTACTAGAGTGTGTTTCAGACAGAGGTATTCTGCTGGATTTCTTGCTATGGTAAAACTCCTAAGGAAAGGCCTAATGTTTACCCAACAAGGCCTGGGTCGTGAAGCAGTTTGTGGAACAGTTTGAATAATATGCCCATGGACTTTTAACTAACACGCCTCCCGTCTATATTTGAATGCTGTCTCTAGGTATAAGCCGTGGTTTCGCCTTCGTGGACTTTTATCACTTGCAAGATGCTACCCGATGGATGGAGACCAATCAGGTTGCTTCACAATCGCCAAGTCTAGTTTTATCTTGGGGATCTTGAAAATAACCCAAATGGCAACCACAATGTATTGAATAAGTAGTATGAAAACAGAACGATGGATTTCTTGCCACAGGGCAAAAAATTATTAGATGTGTATTAATGATGATTTCATTCTTGTTTATAAAAAGTATTGTTTGAGTTTTTAATGGGCTGCTGGTAGTGTCAAATCTGCAGATATGACTCATACTGTGAGGTCATCTTAAGATATCTGCATAGGGAAAGTAACATACCTTTTCAGCCCATAAATGTATTATCAGTGATATTTCAAGAGTTTTAGGGACATATTAACTATTATTTTTTTATGGCAGGCCCTTTTGTAGAAAAGGTTTTTTTTGTCCTTAAAGTTGATTTAATTTTTATTTTTTTTTTCGTTGTTATAAAGTCCCCTTCTCCTTATTCTTTGTGGAAAACCAATCCCTGGTTTTACAGAAAGCAGTCAAAATTGTCTTTTAGGGTCACATTGTACACTCTGCTCCAGCTCAGTCTGGGCACTCGGGTCCCAAACACTTAAAGAACCCTCTTTACATCATGCTCACATATACATCATGTGCCTGTCTTAAACACAAAGGCTATCTGTTGGGGATCCCTTTCCCCATTCTCTCCCTTCCAAAACTGCTTGCTCTATTGATGAATTATCCAGTGCAGAGAAGAGGTGATTAATAGTTGTCATCCTTCTACAGAAACATCTGATCATCCAAGGAAAAATTGTGGACATGCACTACAGCCATCCCAGAAACAAGTATGAAGACTGGCTTTGCAATACTGTAAGTTAAAGATCTTGACTTTTTTAAGCTACCATATCCATGTAATGCAAATACCCCCACACATTAAAAAAAGTCAGGCCTATAAGTTTGCAGTTGTTGCTGTCCTATCAGTGTATTTTGTGATACACCAACATATGGATCAGTGGTAAAGGTTAGGTTGTGTATGAAGTGAGTATAGTATGCTGCACCAGTATTGCGTGTTCTGAGGCAACACTGTTGAGGGCTTTAGTAGGTGTATATTAAAAATTATGTGAACGGTTACTTGCAGTGTGGCCTGTACAATTTCCGGAGGAGGCTGAAGTGCTTCAGGTGTGGAGCAGCCAAAGCTGGTAAGTATTTAAATCACTAAGAGGCCACTGACTGCAGACATCTGGGCATCCCGAAGCACAGTGCTGTGATACAATCAAGTTTCTTTTTGCTGTTGTTGAACCACATAGTAAAACAAAGTGATGATGATGAAGTGTTATTATACACACAACCTTAAATCCAGACAAAAAGCATAGATTTCACAGAAAATAGCATGTATTTTTTATTTATCTCAGAAGAATATAAAAGGGTGAGACGACACAATACAGTACATGCAGGTCTTTAGAACTTACTAACTACTGTTATCAGTGCTGATGCTAATAATCAAGTGTTTGTCATTTTCTCAACAGAAAGTGAGACAAACAGTAATTCTGGTGGCAGTGAAAGTCAACCCAGTGGAGACTTCTATGGAGACAGTAAGGACTTCAGTTTAATATTTATATAGTGCTACTTATCTGAGATTAAACCAAGTCATTATAGATGTTGCACTCACACACAAAATTCTGTCCATTTACAGCCATCATCCTGAGAAATATTGCTCCAATGACTACCATAGAAGCCATAATAACAGCCCTTGCACCTTATGCCAATCTTTCATCAAACAACATTCGTCTCATCAAGGACAAGCAGACGGGCCAGAACAGAGGTTTTGCCTTTGTACAGCTGTCGTCTCCACTGGTAAAGTTCTTACTTTTGAAAACATTCCCTAATCTACATTTCTAATCTGTACATTTACCCAAATTTTTATCTGAATTTTTTTACAGGAAGCTTCTCAGCTCCTAACCATCTTACAGGGACTGCAGCCTCCTTTAAAACTGGATGGCAAAACAATTGGTGTGGATTATGCTAAAAGTGCAAGAAAGTGAGTCAAACTTTAATATACAGTCACAAGTATTAGTGTACACCAAGTGTTGACAAATAGAATTTATGTCCTTTTATGTAAATGTTTAATTTTGTTACTTTAATTTCTGTGACAAGTCAAATGTTTTTTGTTGAAATTGCTTTATTTGATTCATGATAAAACAAGACAAACATGATAATAAATATTCTAGAATTAAAACAAACAACACATCTATATGACTGAATCGTTTGCTCGCTCAGGGACCTTTTGCTACCTGATGGGAATCGTGTCAGTGCATTCTCTGTTGCCAGTACAGCCATTGCTGCAGCCCAGTGGTCCTCAACTCAAGTAGGTCCTTGTACTCTCAACACCATTACTTCTTACATTCCACTGTCAATGTAACTGGCTCATATTACACTGTTTATTGTCTCAGCCGCAGCAAAGCTCAGAGGGTGTGTCAGAGTACACCTACCTACAAGAAGGCTATACTCCAATGTCACAGGTTAGTTAAAAAAAACTCGCACACAATTAATATAAAGTGTTATGCTAGTTTTAGTGATCATGTTTGTACCTATTGGGACTTTTGCCAAAAGCTCTATGGTATCACCTAGTGGTAGCTTTAAGGGAGTACAACATCAGTAATGAATGCAGAGATCTTCAAGCCTGTCCTCAGGGCCCACTGTCCTGCATACTTTAGATGCAACCCTGCTCCAACACACCTGATTCAAAGCGTTGGGTCATTATCAGGCTTCAGCAGAGCTTGATGACAAGCTGATCATTTGAATCAGTCATGTTGGAGCAAGGTTACATGTAAAATATGCATAAGCGATGATGTAAGACATACATTTTCAGTCACTTTCAAAACATCTTGTCTTGTTGGTCATGGCAAGGTTAACAGTGTCAGCGTTGGCTATCCTAATGTGGGAGATAATAAGACAACAAAATAGGTTGCGTGTTCTTGCTATCTTTGACTGTGTAACTAATTTTATTTATTTAACACACACAGATGTAAAAACAAAATAAATCACATTAATATAAAGTATTGAGGAGAAATCTAGGTGTGTTAATCTGATTTCTCATAATTGTATAACTGCCATAAAAGTTATCAGATAATCATGTTTACATGATCATTTGAATAGTCTGATGACTCCAGATATTGAATAATGATCAGAGTATTGGTGTACATGTCAACAGGCTCACTGCAATGAATGTGGATTAACAGATATAACGTGAGGTTTTGCTTGAATACCATAAATGTTAGAGCATTTCCTATCATAGTGAGAGTAAAATGTAGTGCATCCCACACTTGTAATAGTTTCACATATTTACAGCCTTTTTTTTATTATTATTCATTTATTTTAATCATTATCTTTTCCCAATAGGACTACCAGACATTTTATCAGCAAGCAGCAGGCGCCAGCACCTCTCAGGGAAATGGGATCTTAGGAGGTATACACTCAGACATTATTCATTGTATAATTTTCAATGATAAAACGAAAACCAATTATTTGTAATAAAATATGACTGTATTAACATTCTTACATATTTATTTTGTTTGGCCTTACTGATTTTTAGCTGCTCCAGGTTTGAAGATTGTCCCAACTGCAGCTGGAGTAGTGATTTCACAGAGTGCACAAGTCTACCAACCCCATATAATTGCCCAACCTGCTGTACAGGTAACACATCTTGCGTGATTTGTTAATTGCAGTCTTGTTATTTCTGAATAAATTTTGAAATCTATTAATCACTATGCACATTTCAGGCACCGCCACTTGCCCATCAATTAGAAACAAAACCCCAAACAGGACATATCCCAGGGATTGAAGCCATATCTCTGCCTATTGCTCCTGTGATTGTGCCTGCTGCTGCTGCCGCTGCTGTGGCCGCCGCCGCCGCCGCTGCTGCTGCTGCTGCTGCAACCTCTACACTGGCAGCCTCTGGAGAGACTGCTGACACCAACACTAGTATGTAGTCTCTGTTTGTCATGTTTTGTTTCCCACTTGTTTATTGTAATGCACATCTTCTGACTTGGCAGAACTTGTTGCAGTAACAGATGTTATTTTTTGGTGAACAGTTGTTCCAGATACATCCACCTACCAATATGATGAGTCATCTGGCTACTATTATGATCCTCAAACTGGTCTCTACTACGACCCAAACACCCATGTAAGTATTTGTCATCTACTGCATATGAAATACTTGTATCTCAGTCCTGTTTGGAGATTGCTTTAATTTTATAAATTTGGATTTATATTTTTCAGTATTACTACAACTCTCAGACACAGCAATATTTGTACTGGGACAGTGAGAAGCAGATGTATGTCCCAGCCTCAACGGACTCAAGTGCTGGTCAGAATGCTAATGCAAATGGTGCTGCAGCTACAGGAAGCAAAGAACCGAAAGAGGGCAAGGAGAAAAAAGAAAAGCCCAAAAGCAAAACTGCTCAGCAGGTACTATGGTAAACTTAAGCTGTGTTTCCAATACATATCAGCTCTACTCTGAGTTCTATCAGGAACTATTTCTTAAGAACGTTTCCATACAGATACTATCGTACCTGGACGTCATCGCGAGGCACTATCCAACTTGCACTGAATTTTTTTTGTCACCAAACACAGAAATGTCTCGACCTCCATGACCATCTAGTGTAATTTTGCGGACTGCCGTCATTGCGTTGCGGACTGAATTTAACTGACCGGTCTGTTTACTGTAACTCCAAATCTATTCTTTTAAAAACAGCAGGTCACATGTTTATAAAGCAGTGATGCAGAGACAACTCCACCAGTCGGTGTCTACGCTGCTGACATATGTTATACTATCACTTGGAACCTCAGCAGAGTAGATGCCAAAAGCTAGGCTTAAATGCCATGGGACTGGGTCCTTTTTCATAGTGGAAATACCCTAAAGCGATTTGAAGTGATACTAATGGAAATTCAGCTTTAGTTCATCAAGTTTCTATAAATTTCCATTGCCTTTCATGGTATTTCATGAAGAATTAGCTTTGTTTGTATATTAACTTCACACATCTTTGAAACTTCAGATTGCAAAAGACATGGAACGATGGGCAAAAAGTCTCAATAAACAGAAGGAGAACTTCAAAAGTAGCTTTCAACCAATTAGTCAAGAAGAGAGGAAGGAAGCTGCAGCTGCAGATGCTGGCTTCACTCTGTTTGAGAAGAAGGTACCTCAGAATGATTCAATATCTTGCGTAATTCTCAGACTGCATATATACTGTAAATCTGTCACTTTTGAAATGGATGGACTGAAATTGCATTTTTTTTTCTTCCAGCAGGCAGGAGGACTAGATAGACTCATGCCCGAAATACCAAGGGGGCCAGAAGAGGAGATCCCATCCACATCTGTTAACAGCACCAAGGTCTGTATTTTCTGCATACCTCTTCTTAGAGTACTGAAAGTTTTTCTGTTTTATTTCCCTATATATGTTGTTGCTTTGTACTTCATTTGTACTTCATACCTGTGCATCTGTAGTGTGGCCTTGTGGCTGCCTACAGTGGAGACAGTGACCCAGAGGAGGGAGGGGTAGACCTCGACGGTGGTGATGGAATGCAAGATAAGCTGACTGACTGGAAAAAGATGGCCTGCCTGCTGTGTAGGAGACAGTTCCCCAATAAAGAGGGTTTAATTCGACATCAGCAATTGTCAGATCTCCACAAGGTAACATAACACAGACTGGATCCAAGAACACCTTTTCATCACAGCTATAAATGCATTAATAGTTGAGATCTTCCTTTTTCTGACGTGTCATTGTATTGTTTCAGAAAAATCTGGAGGTTCTCCGTCGATCCAAAATGACCGAAGCAGAGCTGGAAGAGTTGGAAAGAAAAGAGACTGAGGTGTGTCTTTGTAAAAAAAAAAAAAAAAAGAAAAAAAGAAAACTTCCATCTTAAAAATACAATTGCCCTTTTAAAACTGCTTTTTAAAAAATATAGCATCTGTCATTTTTTGTGGTTAATAGATGAAATACAGGGACAGAGCAGCTGAGAGGAGAGAAAAATATGGCATCCCTGAACCACCAGTACCCAAAAAGAAGAAATTCAGCCAACAACCAGCAGCACCTTCCATGTAAACATTTTCGTAAATTATTCAGTGTATGGTGCTCGGAGTTTATCCTTTTGCATGAATTGCTGAGTAATACCCTTTCTCCTCTCCAGTGATTATGAGCAGCCCACTAAAGATGGCCTTAACAGTGACAACATAGGGAACAAAATGCTACAAGCCATGGGCTGGAAGGAGGGTAAAGGTCTTGGTCGAAACCAGCAGGGAATCACTACACCAATCGAGGTATTTAAGCCTTTCTTTTTGTTACATTAATTATCAGTGAGCATGTGTATGTCTTTGTCTTGTAGATAAAGAGTTATGCCTTAAAGTATTCTTGTTGTGTTTAGGCCCAAATGAGAACAAAGGGAGCTGGTCTCGGCATTAAAGGCTCCAACTACACCCTCTCTGCTTCAGACACATACAAAGATGCTGTCCGCAAAGCCATGTTTGCTCGCTTCACCGAACTGGAGTGATTGGTTTTCATCAAACTCAACTCATGTGATCATGACCTGTTTTTTTTTTCTTTTTTTGTTTTTTTAATGGACTTATTACCAGCTGATTGAGTGCAGCAACACAATTTCTGCATAAACAAAGTCATCGAATCTCTTGAAAGGCAAACAAGAGTCTCTTCTCTTTGACTTTTGCTCTGTACAGGTCAGTAGTGATTGTCTCTAGGAATAGTTTGTAAAACCAGCCTTGGGAAAAAAAACTCCTGCAATGGAGGTGTATTATCATAGTGAATAATTTAATTTATAAATTGTACATATGCACAGTACATTTCCTTCCTTTGTTAACATGTTTATTTTATATTTTCTGTGGTAATGGAATCCTTTTGTCTCAGCATGTCTGATAAAATTGTACAGTTTATACAAAATGTGTTTGTACAGAAAATAAATGATACTGCTGTTATAAGAGGGTGGTTGTATTTGTTTTGTCAACTCCAGGATAAAAAAAAGGTCTTCAATAACTGTTGACATATTGTAGATTCTGTGTTAATTTATAGACTGGTCTAAGCACAGATGGATTAAATGCTATTTTTAAATTATTGTCAGGTTGCTATAGATGCATGTACACTATAAAGGATATTTTTCCAAGGACCTAAATTGCTTTAGTCACATCTGTGGTTTCCAAATAACATTGCACAGATCCACTATTGTGACAAGACATGAACAAAACAAGCAATTAATTTTGTATTTTTTTTATGTTAATCTTGGCTTTTGTTGACTTGATTAATGTAAAATTTGGACCAGAAAAACAAGTGCCTCAAGTGTAGAATTGTATATTATCATAATGCTCAACTTGGCAAAGTTTACTCAAGCAGAACCAGGTAGGACTAAAGGGAACTGGCAACAAATAGGAGGCCCAGGGGAATGCTAAAAAAATGGACTGATTTGATAAATGGCACTTAGGACCAAAAAAGCCATTCATACATTTTTGTTTGTAATGTATATTGATAAGTGAATGTAAATTAAAGTATGCGTTGCTGCTATTCTTGGGCAGGTCTCCCTTGAAAAAGAGATCATTGATCTCAATTGGTTAAATAAATGCTACAAAAACACTCTGAGAGCGCAAACCTCTGCCAAAGAAGACCCCCCCACCACCACCACCAACATCTAATCATTTGTGGATCTCCCCATTATCAACCTACACTACAAATGTCATCGAAATCTGTCCATACATTTTTGAGTTATCTTGCAAACTTACAGACCGACAAACAAACTGGCAAAACATAACCTCCTTGTTTTAGGTAATAAATAAATATGCAGGAAATAAACAATACTTGGATCCCTTGGATGTTATATTTGAAACAAACATTTGTTTCTGTGTGTTCCCTTAGCCTTACCTGTGTCCTCTTTCATACGTATTAACAATTGAATATCAGAGTAATCTTATTAATAACAGAAGAATAAGCCTGTTTGTGCTGTCTTGCACTTGTGTTTTGTATTTTTCTGCACCTTTATAATCTGTTGCATTGTCTGGTTGGCTCAGTTGTATTGAACAGTGACCTACCACAGGGAGGCAGTGGTTATCCTTCATATTCCCAGTTGAGATTTCAAAAATACTGACATGATAGGAGACCTTTTTCCCCTAAAGAAACACGTGTTCAACATCTTTGTTAGTCTTTGGTCTGTTAGTAGAATATCTAAGGATGGTATGTATGATACTGTAGTAGTGACAACATTTACCACTGAGGATCCTGCTGCTCTGGTGGGTTGTGAATGTTCTTTTGAGGTGTGTTCTGCAATAACAACTCACAGAAGTCTTACTGTAATAATGTATGGAATGTATCTTACATCTAGAAAAACAGTAATGTACTATGTGAGTGGATGAAAGTTTACAGTGTTTTCTGATGCTTTTTCTGACTCTTAAAACTCTGGCCTAGCTTCTTAAATCATCTTGACTCTTACCTGTTCTATCTGTAAAACATAATGATTTTCAAACAATATTTAATAAGTATGTATTAGTATATTGCAACTTTCAAAAACTTTATGTAAAATGTTGCCATCTATCAGTTTATCAGATTAACTGATGGAAACATTCTGATGTGAATATCGTATGGGGAATCAAAGGCTGATCCTCACAAAGAACTGATCAGTTTGCCTTTCAAACAAACAAAGTCTTACACAATGAAAGCTAATACCATATAATCTTATTTTTGCTTCTCATGGTGCTACATCTTTTGATATTTTACTCTCTGGAGGAAAAATGTTCCCAACCTCCCATTCACCTCTGTTAAATAAATATGTTTTAGTAATAAGGCCTGACTCCTGTGGTCTGAGGTGGACTCTCTGCTGTTCTCTCATTCTGCTTTCTCACTTCTCAACAAAACATTCATCTACAGCCTGAGAAAAACCCACTCATATCATATTCAGTACCTCTCTCTATGAATAAAGTTTACTTACAACTTTTTCTTTAATACACTGTAAAACTGATAATGAATTTGACCTCTGTCTGAAAATTGTCTGCAATGTGTGTAGCAGTGGGAGTAGTGTTCACTTTGATGGGGTAATGGCCAGTCAGTTTCCATTTAGTGTAATTTTTAATCTTGTTCAACATTGGTTGGGAGAGGTTATTGTAATCACTGTGTGTGTGTGTGTGTGTGTGTGTGTGTCTGCAGAGACATAATCCTATAACCCATTGAATACTTGATATATCACCATCACACCATTACACGGGCATATACATGTAGCTAATGTGCATCAGACGCAATGATCCATTTGAGTAAAGGTCAAAGGTCACAATTAACTAAAAGATCAAAATCACATTATAACTCAAGAACAGAGGGTCACATAACTTTCAGATTGGTACCAAATGATGTAGAATGAAGATGTCTACATATCACCTATGACCAATAGTTTTTGAGATCTCTGGAGGTCAAAGGTGACATGTGGCAAAATTAACTTCTGTAACATTGTTTGTGTGTGTCAAGCATAGACATGTCATGAAATATTATTATAATATTACACACACTGACACATATATACATATAACAAATTTATCAATATTGCATTTAGCAGAAAGGTCAAAATCAAATTTTTGGCTCTAATTCAAGAACGGGTTGTCATAGAAATTTGACATTGGTACAAAATGGGGCCGAGATTAGGCATTCTCTGAATAGTTGTTTCTATAAACTAAGGTCAGGCATCAGAACACAAACATTTCCCACAGGATTGATGGACAGCAAAACAATCAAAAGTAGACTTTTACAATATCTTCATAGCACAACTGCCTTTGGTCATATTTTTGGCCACATTGTGATATCTACATAACTTTAGCCTCCTATGATTCTGGATAAATTTTTCATCATTGGCTACAACCTGAAAAAAAACCATGACTTTGGCAATTATGCCACAAAGGTAATGATATGACAGAGATCTGTAAAGAAAATAAGCAAATTCTTCACAGTTACTGGATTATTATGTTATGACAGTTATATATATATATATATATATATATATATATATATATATATATATATATATATATATGTGTGTGTGTGTGTGTGTGTGTGTGTGTGAAGAATTAGTATATATATATATATATATATATATATATATATATATATATATATATATATATATATATATATATATATATATATTATATTAGTGAACATTTTTTGTCTGTTAAATCTATAGGTTTATTTCAGTCTTTATTAGTTCATTGTTATTAGTTTATTATTTCACTCAGATGCTCTTATCTTAAAAGCAGCCTTTGTAGTTTACAGGCTTAAACTGTTCATTAACCTCTCTACAATGGGACTCTACATACTATTTGCCTGATTTGTTTTTGGGAAGAAGAAAAAAAACATGTTTGTATTCAGTCTCCTAAAAAAAATTTCCTCTTATGGAGGTCACACACCATAAATGTCAAGGTCTGTTTGTTTAGAGTTGCTACAACTGTGTGTTAAAGCCCTTCTAAACTAATCTGTACAGATAAACCTAGTGACGGACATGTTAAGGATCCATATAATGACCAATGGTACTATTCTATCCATGGGACATTAAGCTACTGTAGACTCCAGAGATCCCCAGATGGACCACTTGTCAACTGATTGAGACAATCTTAGGTATGGCCCTGTAGTGAATATAAATGTAATTTATATAAGTTATAGGATCATTATTAAGTTGAACAATTTCTAAGTCTGTTGTGTCTTTTATGAAAATATTAAACTGTATGTTTAGCCAACGTCCAAGCCAAGTCTATGCATTACAATTATTGTGGTAGTTTATTATCCTTATCCTTTAATAGGGCATTCATTGAATTACTCTGAAATTCAAAATTTCAACCTTAATGTGTTATTAGAGATCATCATCTACCTGCTCTTGCCTTAAAACACCTGAGCAGCACTTGTTAAAAAGTAAACACCTGTAATAAAACAACTTTTATACGATCAAAAACTGACAAAAATCACTCATATCCGTTATTTTTTTGCTTCAAAATATCTAGAAAATCACTGTGAATTACTGTATGAAGTTATTAAAAAAAAAACAACAGCAGCAGCAACAGCAACATGTCTCTGAAACTCACTGATGCATGGGATTAGCCCCATATTTAATATTTGAGGGAATTACCTGTGTCACACAGAAAACATATTGGTATCACTTGACTCAACATGGGTAATTACATTAGATTAGGAATACCTTCCTGTCATTGGCCATGTACCGATACAGAGCAATGAAATCCAGTTATCAGAATTACTTTACTGGTCCCAAGGGGAAATTACATTAAAATAAAAAAGTCATAAGGCAATAGAAATGTTAATCAGTAAAACTAAATAAATACAGTACCTGTAAATAAATAAAAGCAATAAAAATTACAACCAGAATTACATCCAACCAGAAGTGCATAATGCACAACACACACACACACACACACACACACACACACACACACAAACATAACTGTTTCCCATTATAAATGTAGAGTAGACTGCTACATGTATATCAGCGATATATAAACGACCCACAACCGACTGCTTTTTTACCAAGCCTGCCCGCAACTCAGGCCACAAGGAATATATTCGAAAAGGACAGAACCTGACCCGCTTCTCGACCCGCATTTTTTAAAAGGTAGTCAGTGGTCTTTATGAACATCAAATGACCTTACTCACATACCTGCATATATTTCTGTGTTAAAAATCTGATGTCATTGTTTGTAAGTTAATATGTTGTGAAAATATTTTTATCCTGCTCATCATTCAAAAATTATCAACGTACAGCATCTAAACCACTAAAGAAACTGCTGAGTGTGTGTGATCTGTGTACAGACCTGGAGTGTGAACATTGGTACTGTAGTTAAAAAATACAATTTACTTCTTGTTTATTTTTAATTATGACTTAAATAATAATAATAATAATAATAATAAATACAATATATATATATATATATATATATATATATATATATATATATATATATATATATATATATATATATATATAAAACACACAGCTTACACATGTAGGCTGTGTAGAGAAGCCCCCTGAAACAGTCCAGCTGTGATGTGCTGGACTGTTTCAGGGGCTTCTCTACACAGCCTACAGGACCCCAGGTGTAGGCTGTGTAGAGAAACCCCTGAAACAGTCCAGCACATCACAGCAGGGTGTAAGATGCTGGCAGGCAAGGCATACATGGAGAGGCATAACCAGGTAGCGGGCATACTGTATAGGAACATCTGTACAGAGTATGGACTGGAGGTCCCAGGGTCAAGATGGGAGACCCCCCCCCAAAGGTGACAGAGAACAAACAGGCCAAGATCCTGTGGGACTTCCAGATCCAGACTGACAAGATGGTGATGGCCAATCAGCCTGACATAGTGGTGGTGGATAAACATGAGAAGACAGTAGTGGTGATAGATGTAGCAGTCCCCAGTGATAGCAACATGAGAAGCTTGAGAAATACCAAGGGCTGAAAGAGGAATTAGAGAAAATGTGGAGTGTGAAGGCAACAGTGGTACCAGTAGTGATCGTAGCACTAGGGGCAGTGACCCCCAAACTGGGAGAATATCTCCAGCAGATACCAGGAACAACATCAGACATCTCTGTACAAAAGAGCGCATTCCCTCAGGCTCCCAGGCCCCTGTAGAGGACCTGAGTCTGAAGGAGACACCGCCCAGGAGGGGCGAGAGGAACATATATATATATATATATATATATATATATGTATATATATATATATATATATATATAATTGATCTGATACCTGATCACAACATAACGTCCGAGTCCGGATGGCAAGATTTTTTTTTCCTTGGATGGCTACAGAGTGATTTACAAATACCACACCCTGAACTAATTTAATTGGTCACCCAGCTCAATACACTTGCACACCATCATTGACTGGATCACCTAATTATCAGATTAACTAGCTAGCTAACTAAAGTACTACAGAAGATTTAGCTATTTCATTTAACAATAATATTTTTTATTCGTCATGCTTATTGTCCAGATGTTGTGTATTTTAGTATTTCTATTGTAAAGCACTCTGTGGCTGCTGCCTGAGATGGACGCTATATTAATAAAGTTTGCTTTATACTTCATTCATTTTGACTGACTTTCAAAAGTGAACAATTTCCTGTCCCTGCTTCTACTTCTCCCTTTCCTGGCTGCTGGCAGTGTTGGTGTGAAAACACGATTAATACAAAATATTATTCATAAATGAAATACCTAAATCCTCTTTAGCTAGCTAGCTAATCTGATGTTAGGTGATTCAGTCAGTGATGCTGCACGAGTCTATTGAGCTGGACGACCAATGAAATTAGTTTGGGTGTGGTATATGTAAATCAATCTGTCGCCATCCTAGGAAAAAAATTGCTTCCAGGCAAATCACACCAAACTACAAGATAAAGACAAAGTACTAGGAATTCTGGGATCTAGATGCTCATGCTTATACCCATTTACAGTTAACTTGTTCTTTGGTTATGTGAGGGAAATAGAAGAGGAAAAACAGTGAATATTGCAAGAGAAGCTGTTCTACCTTTTAGTTGTAGGCGATATTTGGATACATACTGGACTGAAAACTAGCTAACTAGCATCAGTGTTTACTCTTGCAAGAAAGTGCCAAACATTTACAGATAAATAATACCTTGTTTAAATAATCTGTTTAAACACAGGAACCACCATTGTTGTTTGATGTCAAACTCATCATTCTAAGAACATGAATCTAGTACAAGTTCATGAGTGGGAAGTCACAGGTCTGACTGACATTTCACTGCATTTTTCACCGGTTGAAGGTCCGAAAGGTACGATTTACAGATGTCCTGGAAAGAAGCATCAGATGAGGCTGTAGTTTACAGCAGCTTGGGGGGGTGGGGGGCTAGTGGCTCTGTGAGGCCCTAAGTAATTGCATAGTCTGCGTATAGTAAGAAACGGCCCTGGTAATAAACCCCAGAGGAGGCTGACAGGTATAAATGCTGGTTGATGGAGGGACAGTTACCCAACAGATCTGACCTTTAACAGCAAAGACAAGTTAAAAAAAACTCTTATGCAACACTGCAGTTAGGCTCAGTTACTGGAGTTGTGCTGCTGTTCTTCTGTTGGTCATGGTGTCCATCCATTGTTCTGTCATGTGTGAGCAGGGGGGAGAGCTCTCCACACAACAGCAGCCACATCTTAGTCTCCAAAGTTCTGAAAGCTGCTGGCTCTGACTACTCCCGTGTAAAATCCACACCATGGAAGATACTGTAATGTGAAGGAGAATAACGTGTATGGCTCAGACTAATAGTCACCCCCATCAGGTTGAATTTTTTTTACAGCAAACTAAAGATACACATGTCACCAAAGCCAGTTCTTTATAAGCCTCCATTCTTTGATTTACGCACGTGCGTTATTACTGCGCCTTGACAATTTCTTTACGATGTAAGAAACCAGTGTCCACAGGTTTTTCCTACCACTTCCCTCACCTAAACGTGGAAACACACACGTCGAGCAGCGAGGCCAGCTATAGGAGGACAAAGGAGGCGGACCTAAAACGACCCCCACAGTTGAGCTTCTGAGGGTTTACAATGCCGACCATTTCTGAAAGCGCAAATTTAGCTGCTGGCTTGGAACGTGACGGTCCCAATGTGCGCAAATATCCCCGAATGTACTTAGTAGCTGTGTAAGTGAAAACAGAGAGGAAAGTCAAGAAAGAAGGAAGGAAAACAGCTCCTGCCTGGTGATCCTAATATTTCCTCTCATCACTGGAATTAACCTAAAAGCTTCGCGTCAAGAAAACAGTGGTAAGATTGTACAAATCTGTTTTATTTCTTGGAATTGAGAAATTGATTCGTTTGTGTCAAGAATGATACAGTTGTATGCTTCACCTCTTGTCTGTATCAGGTAGGTATATTTGTATGTAATTATTTCTTTATTTATTTGAGAAGAAATACTGTGTATAAGAAGAAACAAGACCAGAGCAATGTGTGCAGCCTATATGATCACATGGTTCACTATGGGCGACATATGGCTTTGTTTCCTATTGGAGTGCATTATCAATAAAAACAGAATGGCACGTTTGGTTGCCCCTGCAGTGAGCGCCAAGTCCAGATGTCACGACCATGTGCTTTAATAAGGAGCAGTGACAGATTGTTCAACTTTATGTCCTCAGACCTAGGATGGTTTTACGACTCTTTTTCAAAATATTTAGTCTTAGGCAGCAACAGCACGTGCTTAAATCTCAGCTGAATGAAATGGTGAAGAGAGAGAATAGCCTACATAAAAATACACGTTGAGTCAAAGGGTTGCGTAAAAGTTTCCGTGTCAGTGTCGCCTATGCTACAGGTAGATTCCTAAAAAAGACTAAACTAAAATACAGCTGTGTGTGTGTGTGTGTGCTTGAATTACTATCTTTATGGGGACATTGATGTGTTTACACAGTCACACCATGGGGACCAAAATTCAGGTCCCCACGAGTGTTAAACCCCCACTAGTAAAATAGATACGATGTGGCCCTATAAATACATGAATGTGTTTTTTTTCAGGAAGTCCCCATAAAGCGTGGGGGAAACAGGTGCAAGGAAAAAAAAATGTTTTTCGAAGGTTTGAAGATGCATTTAGTTTAAAAAAAATTATTTTAATGTATTTTTTAAAAATGTGTACATTTTTATTTATTTTTAATATTATTATAATTAATTTTATTTATTATTCATATTTATTTAAAATGTTCAATTACTATTATTATTGTTATAATTATAATTATTATTATTATTATTATTATTATTATTATTATTATTATTATTATTATTATTATTATTATTATTTATTTCTTCATTCATTTTTATTTATTATTTAATTTCATTTAATTTTCACATTTTTATTATAATTATTATTTTATTCCATTTGATTCTATTTTATTTTATTTTTTAAAAGAAGTTTGGTTACACTCACTTCCCAATGACTACTTAATTACAAACTTGGTCCTCATGAGACACGTAAATGAATATGTTTGTGTGTTTTAAATATGCATTTCCACAGTATCCCCAGTGAAACCTATTTGCTTATACTTCACACAACCCAGTGTTGGTGGTGATCGAGCCACATGCTGCACACACATTTCCTTCTAACACTAACCTAGACTGACCCAAAGTCGGTTAAATCATAAATAGTCCACTGGGATGATAGACTCAGACATTTAGTGGCATTAAGGAGCAGTTGCAGCCTTTAAAGCGCTTCCTCTTTGTTATTGTCCATGTGGAGGAACAGCGATCAGTTACCACATTATCACTGCAGTGAGCTCATGGTTTGTTATTATGCTTGGACTCACAGTTAGACACCATGAAACAACACATATTAAATTGCCCTTTACATGGTGACAAGATATGTGAAACAGTGTATTTTGACTGCCTTGTTTTTATTAATTTTTAAAAATTAATTTCAGGTCAATACTAGTGGAAAATGAGTTTTTGCATCTTGACAAATATGCCTCACTATTTGGACATGTCTCATATTATTTTGCCGAATATTTGAAAAATTCTTATACAGACCTCAGTTAAAAATGTAGAAAATGCAGTCATTTGCAGTTTACTGCTGGTAGTTTGCAACTTTGTCATGGGATTTTTAAGTAGGACATAAAAGATTTTTCTGATCAAATTTGATTTTAATGGTTTCTTTTACAAAACACTGAGGAATCAGTACTGACTCAGTAACTGGAATAATAATTGTTATATAACTGACTTAATGTCTGTTTTATTTGCTACTGATTCAGTTACTAAATGCTTTAAAACACCCAGAGTTTAGAACACAGGTGTCAAATAAGGCCAATTCTGGCCTGCCAAAGGATCCAATTTGGTCTGAAGGACAAATGACAACGAAGATATTAACAATTGGTGTAAAAATCATTTTAATCCAGAACAATTAGATCTCAATTGAGTCAGACCATATGATCATAATAACCTAGAAATAATGAACAGAAAAGATTTTAGTGTAAAAAAAAAATAGAAAATTACATGAAAATTAAAAAAAAAACTAGCATTTTACAAAAAATGTGAATGACGTGAACAAATATGAGCAACCTGAAATATCTTAAGAGGAGTAAGTGTAATTTTATAAATATTCTGCCTGTTATTCAATGTTTTGTATGTTTGTAATTGTAATAGAAGTTGTAATGCACAAAATGACAAAATAATAAACTCAAGCACACATTTGTAAAACTACAAAGGTTTTTCTTGAGACATTTCAAGTTTTTCATGTTTTGAGGGAAACACTGTAGAAGTTAATATTATTAGAATGTCATTTTACTTTGAGTTCATATGAAGTTCAGATCATATTGGTCTGAATGTGGCCCCTGAACTAATATGAGTTTGACACCCCTGGTGTAGACATTTTACTTTTGGTAATGTCTAATATTTCATATATTCAAACACATAATGCTGCATTTCCATTGGCACAGTGACACAGATCCCTGTGCTGAAGGTGGGAAAATCTGGAACCCTTACAAAAAGGTTGCTAGTTGTAGTCCTTGGATGTCTGTAACTCTAGAACCATGGAAATGTGAATATTGCTTTGTGGCCACATTAACAATAGATAACCCACTCATAGGCATTCAGTCCCTGTCAGTAAAAAAGAGAGAGAGAGAAAAAAAGGATGTGCCCTTGTGATGTTGAATTACCAATGTGTAACCTATTGAACAAACCTCAGCTGTATTAGTTCTAACAGTGGTTTTAAAATACTAATATATGAGTTGTATTGAGGTTGATAGTGTTCAGAGGTGCAGAAAGACTGTTCACAGAACTTTTGCCTGTGTATTCTACGTAGGATGCGTGGGTTGAGGGCCTATGTCTTTGACTTTGGCCTCTATCTAAACACCAACACCCTATATGGATCTTCATGCTGGGTTCATCACAGTGGAGACTGAGCAAGCAGATAAGCCTTCCTCTGGTCACTGACCCTGGTTCAGTCTGTGATCAAAGTGGTTGAAAGTTTGAGCAGGAGGTGGACAGGTGTGTGTTGTGTGAAGTCCGCTGTTTTATCCATGTGGGAAGCCACCAACTGTGTTCCACTCCCAACAGATCTGTGTGGATATTGGCCCAGTGTTAAGTGTCAGACACTCCAGAGGTTATTATTATCTTTGTTATGGTCCTTATAATATGTGGGACTGAATATGGCCTGATCATGCTGTTTATCTATATTTAAATCACCCAAAACAATCACCATCTGTTGATATTTCTGTTTGCATAGACAAGTGATATATCCATATGTGCATTGTTACATACTATAGCTGCCAGTGAATGGGTTAAATGACCTCTCTGCAAACTCTTTAATCATATCTTTTGGAAAATCGCCAGGGCACATTACATTTTGTCATCATCTTATGAGAAAGTTCAACTGTAGTCCTGCTCAAAGGATATCTTTAAAGGTTCCTATTTAGTGAGATGGATAGAAAATGGCACTAATATTGCTTTGAAGTCATTCCCCATGGAGCCATCAGTGCCAGTGTGTAAGCTCTCAATATAATGTATGCTCCTTAAAATTCCACACAAGTCTGTATGTAATATTTGCCAGTTCTCATAAGAATTCACAGTGTGTTCAGTATACTGCAATTTCCACTGATTATCAATGTTTTTCTTGAATGAAATATGAACAAATTAGTGTCGAAATATGAAGCATATACCAACTTAAAATGACACCCTCTTATTCTTCAGTTGTGATTTATGGTTTTGATTATTGTTCCTTTTTCTCATGTTAAACCTCATATGATCCCAGTTAATAATGTAGCCCCAGTAGCTTCCTAATGTGTATTTTTCCACCTCTTTCTGATTGTCATAATACACAATCAAAGCAAGTGTATATTGTATTAGTTTGTTAGCAGTGACTGAACTTGCTTTAAATGCAAACTGGTCATAAAGTTACCACCATCAACACCTGTCATGTGATGTGTTTCTTTTGCAAACATCCAAACTCTAGCTGCTTTGCTCACAGTAAAGCAAGTAATGTATAGGTAGACTAAAACATTAACACATGATGGATTTTATGCATTTAATTTCTACCACATTGTAGTTATGGTTAAGCAATAGCAATATACAACTGGGATAATTAGAACCAATTTGTTAATGGCTAATGAAATAACACTGAGATTTATTTTACACTTAACACAGAATTCTGTGTAAGTGTTGCCTGACATGCCAGTCTGGAGTGTAATTATCCAGTACCTCCTGCTGCCAGCTGCTGTTGGTTACCAAGTTATTTCCTAGTAAAATGTCCTGTGGCCTGTCAACATGACCTCCTAATTAATCATTGTCAAAAGATCTCTTTATGTAACTAACAAGAGCATGTTTTCATCTTAAAAATAGAGCGATTTAAGCGTTTATTCTCTCTGTTCTCTTTAAAGGGTTTATTTGTAAATCAATTTTTCTTTATGCATAATAAACATATTACCATCTTATTTAACTTTACTTAATACGTGCGTTATTTGAAATGAAGGGCACTGCTTCTTTGCCTTTCCTGTGGTTATTGCAACATCAGCTGTTGCATTGGCCGATATGCTGTATTTTCCCTGCCATAATTTATTTATAGGCGAAGGTGAAGGGAAAGTCAAGAGTTTAATGAAAGTTGAAATAAAAACTTCAACTTTATGTAAAGCCCATCATCTTTTTTCCTTTGCTTCATGTTTAGAAAAAAAAGTGTTTTTCACATTGACACAGTCCAGTTTCAGTTCTGGGATGTTTTACAAAAAAGGATAAAATGTGCTTCACAAAGACAGTGGTTCTTGTAAGGTTAGGTGGTTTTGTAGTGCCCACCGCCTTTATTTGAAATATGGGTGAGGATGAGCATTAGTTGTCAGCACCATAAAAAAACATCTGTTGTTCTTACAGGTGTGCACAAACATTATTTTTAGCAATGAAGAACACAGGTCTGCTCATCCGTGCATGCCATAGCAATTACTTATGAACTACAACACCGATTACTTGTGGATATCTTAATCCAAGAGAGAAAAATGTAACTCTTATTTTTCTTTAGTTGAATTTTAAGCATTGATCAAAAAACAAGTCCCAAGGGTATATTTACTGTAGGACATTGGAACTGTTAGATTTCAGTGTATATGAAAACCTCACTCCATCAAAAACAGTGAATAGTTTTAATTTTATTAAACAGCAATCACAAGTCATATAATTTATAGACAGAACAATTTCAGATATTTTATTGAAGTTAATATTTGGATGATTTTTCAGTACATTATAACCTAAAGAATATAGTGTAATAATAATATAGTAATAATATAATATGGTTTTCAGAGAACAGAGTGGATCAGTGAGTTATTTAGAGCAACAGGTTTGTAAAAAACATGTCTAACAAATTGGTAATTCCTTTTAATTATTTTCTTTTTTCATTTGTGGAAGGGCTCTGTAGGAGTAAGGGTGGGGGACTGTTTTTATTTGTATTGACATATGTCCGCAACATATTGTCTGTACAGTTTTTGCATAAATCCCCCCTTAAAAAAATAAAATAAAGTTGGCAAAGTTCTGCCTCTTGTCAATTTTGATGAAAGAATTCGTCCCCTTTGGTGGATTATCCATCTATTGCATATATACATTTTGTATACACCAGGTTTGTCGAGAAGAAAATATCACACTGATCATGTAATATGCTTCAAAACTCATGTATGTGATACATCCAACATTATAGGATTAACAGTAACTAACAGTAAGAAATGTATCGTGCTTCCTTTTTTAAAAGTTGTTGGTTTTTAAGATCCTTCATAATTTTGCATAAATGAAACAGTCCATTTATCCTGTTACCATGGAGAATGGGATTCAGGTACAGGCAATCATATGGCATGAGCGCATGTCCTGTTCCCAGCAGGCACGTGGCTTGGGTTGAGCTGGTGCTGCCAGGCGCTCTTGGCTGAGCCTCGTACTTGTTTCCTGATACACCACCACATGGGCATCTCCTCATCTGCGTGTGGTTGCTCACTGTCCCCCATAAGTCGTAGGCTGTCCTGTTTTGAGTTCCACAGAAACAAGAGCAGTTAGAAAACATATGTAGAGATAGCTTTTATGATGGTTAAATGGCTTATAAATAGCAAAAAGCTCACGTTAGCAACAAACGGATGGAAAATCAGGAGCTAATGATTATTCAATGGAACACCTGTTCAAACATTTCAGATGTCACCGAAGTCCAGCAACTGGAACTTTTCACTCTCATGGTCCTTCATGACTAGTTCATTACATAACACAACCCAACGCACTGTGAGCTCCAATTGAGTGTTATGTTACCCTGAGTAGAAGATATTCTCATGGAGCTTTTTTCCAGATGGACTATAATACAGCACATTTCATGTTGAACTGGAAGCCTTTTGGAGAGAGGTGTATTTAGACAGCGAGTCTCTTTTTTTTCTCCTCATCTCAGTAGTGGGATTTGTGATCACATGCAAGCTGTTTAGTCTCATCAAAGACAGAAAACTCTACAATCCCCTCATAAACCACACATGTTGAGTCTCTAACAAGCTCCATGGGATCATCTTATGGAATCGTTTTTAGAAGTAGTTAAACCGTCCAGCCTGCTATTTCCCCTCACTAGATGAAATTACACAGCAGAAATACTATCTGCACTCTGTCCGTTTTCCATAGCTTGTCTTCCATATAGCCACCTGAGCTCAGACCTGCCCTTTCCTATACATGTCTGGACATTTCATGGCGCAACACCTTCTGCATGTCTGTGTCTGCTAGTCAGTGTTATGGTCTACATTGGACTGTGTTTTGACTTGAGCCTTCAACACAGACTAGTACTTGAACAGACTGATATGGAATTGCAATATCAACTCCTCTTGACATGCCAAAGAACACCTGATATTTTTTTATTCACCAGGCGATAGAACAATAACTGTCTCCTTATTGAGTTGTTATGGTTATGGTTATGGTTATGGTCTTTGTTATGTCTTGTAACAGGATTGTTCTGTCTATTAAGAAGACAGAACAATCTGTCTGTTCTCACCTTAACCTCCTAGGACCTGGCGTCCACATATGTGGACTTCACATTTTCTGTTGTCTAGACCACAATACCACATTTTCTTCTACAAGGGCCTGGTGTCCACTTACGAAGACATTATACTGACACCACATGATGTCAGAAGTGTATAATAATAGCTATATTATATATATATTATAGCTAGTATACATTTCAGATCGGCACTCCTGATAATTTGTTTTTAAACTCACCAGGTCCCAAATACCCCAAATAGCCAAGAAAAAATGATAAATTCATGCCATGCAAAGAGTTCAGGTCTTATGAAGTTAAGACATCACCATTATCAAAAAGGCACCTTGTTTGTAAATGTCATCTGGTGTATACACCCGTGTCATTGTAATGTGTCAGATGGTTTCGTAACCACTTGCCATAGCAGCATTTGAGTACAAAAGTGTCTTCCTTTTGGGACAGAGAGACACCTCACACCCTGGTTGCAGTGTGAGTTCTTCTCTGTGCACAAATAAGACCATGAACAAAATTGAGCTGATCTTCAAGTAACTCATCTCAGAACAGTGATTTTCAGTCTTAAAAACCCCACTTGCTTTTCCAACGATTTTCTTTACATTTTTCTGGAAAGAACACAAATGGTCGCAGACAATTAAAGTTAACAAGAAAAATGGCATTGCCTATATTTAGTCATTATTGACATTTTTTGGACGTTGTCTGCTTTAGAAAGAAAATGTGCTAAAACATATTTTAATTGATGGAGTTGAAAACAAATGACAAAAGCTCAGGTTGGATAATGTATTGAGATATAATATAACACATGTGTCATGGGGTTGTAAGGTGGAAAGAGGACTCAGACGCACTGTGTTGAAGGGAGAACAGATTTAATCAGAAACAGAACAAAAATTAGGACAGAGCAGAATATGAAAGAATAAAACAGAAACCAAACCAAAACCTGGGGGTTGATCAGCCAGAGTCTGTGGTGATGAGTGAAATGTCTAAGCTATAGTGAGCAGAGTTCTGACAGAATGTCCAGGTTATGGAGAAAGGCAACTGACTACAAGCTTCACTGCTTAAATAGCTGCAGATCAGCAACGATTTGCAGCTGCACGGTGTGGGCCAGGTGAGAATTGGAGGAAAGGTTGTTACAACATGTTACTACATATATTCAGCAGTATGTTTTTTACACAGTAGAAATCTGAAAAAAATGTGTGTAGATAGTATATTAAAGAAGAACATGTAGTGCTGGGACAAACATTTATTTTGAGTCATACCCATTATCTTATTAATTCATAGAATTTCAGATTTTCACCTAATACTACATCTTAAAAACAGCCAACTACAGCATGTGACTTAAAAAATTTCACTCATTGTGCTACTTTTATTCAGGAGCCATTTTGCTTGTACCAGTGTCAATCACATTTTTGTGTGACCTATCGTCTAGTCACTTAATATAGAGGGTGGGTGAAAGGTAAATAGACATTAAGAATTGTTAATAAAATCCTCATTCCTGTTACAATTTTTTTAACAAATGGTCTTTATTACATGGGAAAATGAAAGTGAATCTTCATATTTCCATGTAAACATCGATGACATCAACCAAATTCAACAAATGTCCAGGGATGGAATGAACAACAGAGTCTTGGATATCATTGAGAATAAGTGATCAACCCACATCGATTTTTGGGGGCCGATAGCTATTTTTGTTTTTACATCAGTCTTGTCTGATGACCAATAAGCTGATATTTAGATTCTGATAGTTTTTCTCTGTCAAATGCAAAAAGAGCCTATCATTCAACATAACAGGTTGATACCAATAAAAGAAAAATAAATGTTATAATAGATTATTGTTCTTATTATTGAGAACCTCCTGAATCTGTGAATAAGAAATAAGAGAATAAGAAATTCCCATTAGTATTGTCTGTTTAAAAAATATTTTCATCATGATTTCAGTAATACTAAAAATTCTAAGCAATTTGTAATCAATACTTTTCACCCATCCTGTATATTGAGTTAGTACATATAAAAATTAAAAAAAGATTAAATGAAATCACCCAAAATATTGACAGATGGACAACTCTATCATAGTTTTTTATCATAAAGGATGTTCTAGTAATTTCTTGATTAGGAATTGATAGGGTATGTGTGTTGATATCTATGCCACACCTTTAAATCTTTAAATATAAATATTATGCATTTTCCAGCATAGGATTCATAGTGGTTATTTAACAGATGGAAACATAAATCAATACAAATCCAGTCATATTATCTTAAAGACTTTCATGAATTGCTTAGGCTACAACATATTGACAACCATGTAGTGTGAATTTGTTTCATTCCTCTCAGGTTTCAGTGACAATGGCATGGTATCACTAGCCCTCTTTAGTCGTACAGTATAAATAGCAGGAACAGGGATCTTCTGGCAGAGAGGATACTGTGAGGACAATCGAGCTGCTGTACAATGGTCACAGCAGAAGTGTTAACAACTCACCATTGTCTCTGACTTCACTCTGAAACTGTCATCTTTGTCACAGAGGTTGGAGGAGGCTGTTTTACTGTCTAACTAGTTTGTGATCATTCATGTTATATGCCTCTTCAAAGCAGCATTAAGGTAAAATACTGTAATTATAGTCTTACAGTAATTGCTGTTTTGCAAACTTATTTCTTTGCCTTTTCATGACATAATATTATGAGTGACTTAACTTTTTGTTTTCACTGTATTTTTTTTTGTAATTGTCATAAACTCAGTTGTGTCTTTGTATGAAATGTGTGGAGTACATCCAACACTGCTCAGGGTTATGACGTTAATCTGGCAAGAAAAAGTAAAAAGGCAAAAAAAAAAGAGCAAACAAGGATGACAAAAAAAAAAAAGTTCTCAACCTTTGACCAAGTGGTTTGTTTGACTTGTTATGTACTGATGATCAGATAAGCATAAAAACTGTCATGCAATTGGATTTTGAGATCATTCTTTCATCTCTTCATGTCACCATACGTACATATTGCAAATATTTCAACAAATCCACTGAATGAACAGATGCATGAGGGCAGGTCTTGGGTGTTGGACGTCACTGTGTCAACAGAAGCATTGAGTCATTGTTACACAATTTGTGAACAGGATTCACAAAACCTGTATCCACTGAGAACATGCAAACTAATCAGACTAACAAGTAGTACTAAAGTAATGATCTTACTTACTTATAGTTGGGAACATGTGCTCTTCATGTGTTATGTTTTATGTGGCTGTGGAATTGTTATTGTTATCATGATTGTTTTTATTTTATTATAGTTTTTTATGTTTTTAGGCTTTTATTAATTGTATATGTTTTTATTAATGTTTCTTAATGAATGTATTTATTGTGGGTATGAATGTAATGAGTGGGAGGGTGAGTGGAATTTTTCTGTCTGCAGCAGAGCCCTCTGTCCAAAACTAATTTCTCCCTAGAGAGACAAATAAAGATACTTTGACTTTGACTTTGACACTCTGGTGCAACCAGTGTAGGACATGACGTAAATAAAAAAGGGAAAAAAATTATGTGGCACCAATTTTTTTTCCCTGTTTTAAAATATAGTTGGAGTTAGGAAAGCAATATGCCAAAACGATGTAACAATGTACTTTAATATATTATCAATACCTGTTATCATGAATTCATTTATTTGGCATCAAAAGTTGGTGGACTGTAAAAAAAAAATATTTTCATGTAAATTTTACATTACATTATTTTACATTACATTTTACATTGTTTATCGTGCCACACATATTCATTAGCTTCACGTCACTTTTCTGTCTTTGCCTCAGATATTCAAGCTATTGTATAACTCAAGAGGATAACCTTTGCTGAACTAAAAACAATCTCTTGCATCTTGGAAGATGGAATCTTCTCAGTCTGAGATGAACATTTTATCCAATGGAAAAAGTCATGACCTGGGTGATGACATGAGTGTGCCAATGAAGACGCTGCTGGAGGAGGATCAGTGAGTTGTCCCTCTTTGTGCTCAACACAGATATCTGGTTTCTCTTTTGTCCTGGTCATGCTCTTTTAACATAGCATGTGTCCAGCATTTTCTCTTTCTACCTCAGTTATACTTGTGTAGGAACCACATCCTGTTAAAATCTCTTCACTTTTTTTGATGAACTAATAATTATTTCCCGTAATTCGTCTACTTTTGTCACAAAAATTTGACAATCTCAATATCACTATAACAGATGTGGTGATAAACATACAGTATGACTTACAACCTACTTAATATTTGCTTTTTTAAATGCATGTTTACCTTGTGCTTGCCTCCATGGGTGGATCCTTATACAGAAATGGCACGCAACCAGTCAGGTATGTTCACTGACATTTGTATGGACTGTTTTGCTCAACTGCATTATGTTTTAATATAAATAATGATTTAAAAACAACAAACAAATGTTAAAGACCTTAATGTCTACCCACTGAATATATATGCCCTGTTATCAGAAATGGATAATTAGATCAGCTCAACTGACAGCCATACTTTTGTCTTACAGGTTTGATGACCCCGATGGTGTACTTGAAAGTGCAGAATTTTTACCCAGTGGAGATGGAAAGAAGCCCATACGCTTCACAGATGTGAGTGGGAATTTTATAGATGTACATAAGCATAGTGGTTTCATATGTTTCATATTTAATGTATGCCTTTTTTTCCAGTTTGAAGGAAAGACCTCTTTCGGCATGTCTGTCTTTAACCTGGGTAATGCCATCATGGGCAGTGGAATCCTGGGTTTGGCTTATGCTATGGCTAACACAGGCATACTCCTGTTTCTGTGAGTACACACAGAAGCTTGTCAATATCTGAGTAATTAAACCAGTCATCAAAAACAGATAGAAGTGGGGGAAAAGTTGAATTATTTTTCAACATTACTGTATTCTATAGTTATTTTCTTGTAGCTGTAGTTGTACTTCTCCAGGGTTAGGGAGGAAGACAATGAATGACTGACTGAATCTGAAAGGGTCACAAAAAGGTAAAAAAAAAAAAAAAAAAAAAAAAAAGCTTCCTTCCAAAAGCACTATAACTGATAACCTTTATGATATCTCTCATGTGCAATTACAGCTTAACAGCCCAGGACAGTGCTTGTTACTTAAAGGAATGGTTTAGTTTCAGTCATGACACCTTGCAGTATATCACAGCCTATGACATGACCCCCCCCCCCCCCCCCCTCTATTCATACTCTATTTCTCAGGCTGACGTCCCCACCCTAGCTACCACACCGACCCCAGAAAGGCTATAGCTCAGAATAACCAGACCACTTGTGGATCAGCTGGATTGCCCCTTTACTGTCTGCTGTCAAACCGTGACCCTGGTGGTTTTGGTCGAGGAGTCTGTGTTTGTTTAGCTGTAATTAGCTACACACATACTAGAATAGACAATGGTCTGGCAGGAAGTTCAATGCCATAATGTTGAAAGCATAGTTATCTCTCATAGTGGAAGCCTCGGCCAATCTCCTAGGAAATGTCTTAAAGTGATTACAGTCTGTCGGTAGAATTACAACTACTATATATAGTTGGAGTCTTCTGGTTTGATGTAAGTAGATCATGGTAATTGAGATGCAGGGGCGAGATGCATTTCACTTCCTTTTAGATGACTTTTAAAGCAGACTGAGACACTTCGATTAAGGATACTTAAACCTGAGGATTTATAGCCTTCAGTATCAGTAAACTGAAAAACGTCAACAGCAAAAGATGATAAGGTATCAGAAACCTACAGCCCTCATGAAGTTACAGATGTGATGCAATTAAAATAATATATGGATGTAGAATATTTTCAGGGCTGAAATGTGAAAAGGCTTTTCTCTTTGACCCACACATAAAGATGCATCATGCTGCAGGCATGTGTAGGAAGGACAAAATATAGAAATATAGTGACTCATCATATGTAGGTGAAAGGGTGTGATCACACTAGTGCTGAGGCGTAATAGCACATGCTATTTCGTTATGGTTATAGAATATTCTTATTTCAGTATTTACACTTTAGTCCACCTGCTGAAACATAAATATATTAACACCAGGCCTTAGCATTAGATGTTCCTAATATGGAGTTGGTACCGGAAAAGACCCCAGATGTGATGATACTACACGTCACTGAGGCACTCTAGGTGATTAATTTGTCTGGAGGATACAGAGACTCGTGTTCAGCTGAAACGCTTGGCTTTGTTTCAAGACCTGAAGAAACTTAGTGTGTTGGCAGTCTAGTTAATGTATGTAAAAGGGTAAAAATGTGTTTGTTTCAGTTGGGAAAAGTGTCACACATTATTTTTCAGGCAGTATCCTTGGGTTTTTACTTGCAGCATCACTCCGTTTATCAATAATGGTGTGTTCCACTTATTTTAAATTGGTATTAAAATGTAACACTATATTCCAAAATGTAATCTGCTTCTTTGCTCATAAGATCAAATGTTTTTTTTTTCTTTTTAAGGAAAGAGAGGGTAGGCATTTAAAGAATGCAATTCCTAGAAATCAAACACTAGAGTAATTTAGTTTCATGATAATCCTGCATGCAGAACTTCCGGGTCATGTAAATACAAACAATTAAATATAAAAATCAAATTCAGTCAAGTGGCCCGTTTTTCCATTTCATATTTTTAATCTGAGCCTAATATTGAAATATGAAAAAGCAGGCATATATTCGTTTTTTGTGTTGGATTAAGAAAACAAAAAAGAAAATAGTCCCTCTCCTTTTTAGTTTTTTGTTTTTGATTGACAGCTGAAAAGTGAAAAAACAAACGATACACAGATCCATGAGCCTAATTATTTAGATTCTATTCAAATAAAGAACACCACTTTATAAGTGAATACAGAAAGATCATCACTAGTACATTACTCACTCCACACACTGAAATGTGGGCAGGTAGCGGACACAGAGGTGACAAAATAAAAGCAGATTCATGAATGAAACCATAGATCCGTGGTTGATCAATAGCCAGTTGGTGTTATTTTGAAGGAGCTTTATATATATCTAGTCACAGATGTCACTGACCAGCATTGACGGTGTGTGTTTTAGCTGAAAATAAAGCCATTAAAACAATCATGGTCCTCAAGAGATATTATCCTGCATGTTTTAGATGTTTCCCTCTTCCAACACACCTGATGGTCATTATCAGTCTCCTGCTGAGCTTAATGAGAGGTTTATTATTTGAATCAGGTGTGTTGGAAGGGGGATACATCTAAAAAATGCAGGATAGTAGCTCTCGAGGACCAGGATTGAGCAGCCCTGCTTTAACAGTTCCTGGGTTTTGCTTGCCATTACCCAACCCGTGTTTTCGGGTATAATAGAACGTGGGTACGGGTTGGTAAAGTGGACCGTACAGGACTGGTGAGTCAGTATTAACTGTTAAGTTCAGTTTCATTGTTATTTGTCTCTAGCTGAAAAGACAAGCTACTTTGCTAGGACTAAATGTCAGACAAATGAGTCTCATTAGTTTTTGTTTTTTTTCCTAAAAGCCCAGTAAATATGATGAATTGAAAAAGATAGTGGAAAAAGGACTGATATGGTGAAATATGACGATTATCACCTAAAGATTCACCATTCAGTATTCAATAAGTGGCTCTCCTCCCCATCACTGCTGCTCTGATGAGTCTGTGTCAGAATCCTCCAACAATTCTGGCTGGAATCTGTTTGGTTGGATACCTCCCTTACTCTGTTATTCTTCATCCGAATCCTGCACCTTTATCTGTCTCATCACAGAATCACTGAATATCTTTTCACTCTCAAAACTCTGGTTTTCTTGATCACTGGAACTGCAATTGCTATAGTCTGCCATTGTTGTTTTATACGAAGGCTCACACTGCACTACTTCCTGTTTGTTTGACACTGCCAGCCAGAGGTCAAAGTTTATCAGCTTATAGCTTTGCCATCGCACGGCCTAAACATTTCTTTCATGTGTTGAAATATACAATAGGTAATAAGGAATTAATGTGATATTCTACTTTTGCACAAAAAATGTGGCTTCAGTTCACCTTTAATTAATCATAAGTAGATATTCTCAGTTTCAAAAATAGAACAGGGATACAAACTTTGGAGGCTCGATAAACATTTCACTTGGTGTTTGGATACAGAAGAAAGATACAGCATCACCCAGACAAGGCAGATAAGATGTTATTATTATTATTATTATTATTATTATTATTTGTATGTATTTCAAAGAAGGCCTGTATGCATATACCTTTACTCATGCTCCTAACTGCCAGATTTAGTGACCCACTAACAAGGGTATAAAGGTGATGTGTTTAGGATCGCCCTCTGACCTTAGAGTCCTCAACTATACCCACTCATTGCTGTGCAGCTCTTGTGTAGGACTGCGACATTTCCCACTGTGGGAAATCAATATGTATGACTGTTGAACTTTACCAGAGAGCATTAATATTCTATTATGACAAAGGCTCATTAATTCAAGAATGTTATTCATTTTTCCCCCACAATGATCATTTTCTCAGCTGTTGCAACAAAAAAACAACCAAGGACAACGCTGTTGGCTTTGCATCTAAAGCTCTGTTCATATTGGACCCGTATAACCTATGAACCTTTGCTGATTTAGAAATTAGCCCCTATTAGCGTTTCATTGAAGTCTGTTTTTTTACTCAGAATTACAGATTACATTATTCCTCAGTTCTGATGTCTAGGGTAGATTCACTACATACAGAGAGCTGTTGAAAGACAACAGAATGTTCTAATGTATATATGATGCATGTCAATCATCCACATACTCAGATACTGTTCTGAAGGCTTTAAGTTTGCCTTTTCCATGAACACCCATGCTATATTATGACAGGAGCCTCCTGAATTTGCACCCAACACTCTAAGAACTTTCAGTCCTCATCATTTCCATTGTCCTGAATAAATGTCTGGAGGGAACAAAAAAATGATCCATATCCCACCAAATTACAGATATATCATTTCATAAGGGACTTATATTAATCCTAGGGTCTCTATGTTCAGTGAAATATGACAGGTAATTTACTATGGAATAATTATTTTACAAATTACCAACATGGCTGATTTGACTGAGGTTAAGATTAAGCAATTACTCCTACTCCTACTCCTACCTACCAGAGGTTCACAGTAAATAATGAAATGTCAGTAATAAATATAAATAAAATGGATTATGGCCAGGATTGTAAACCTGGTGCAAAGGTGCTGAAAAGCGCTTAACATCTACACAGTAAATTTTGCAGTGTTAAATCAACACTTAGAGAGTTTATTTAACTTCTTCTAGAGTGTATTTGGTCCCATTGTCTCCAAATTAACTCTCTAAGTGTTGATTTAACACTGCAAAATTTACTGTGTAGTAAAGAAGCTGCAGGTGTGACCTTTCCCTCTGAATGTGTTCCAGGTTTCTTCTGACTGCTGTTGCAGCCCTGTCATCTTATTCCATTCACCTGTTGCTCAAATCCTCTGGCATTGTGGGTAAGCTGGGTCACTTCTCTGTCTTTTGTAAAGCAATAGCAGGGCTACATTTTTTTCATATCCAGTTATATCATCGAAATATTAGGTGTGTGACCTTGTATGTAAATTAAAGTCGTTCAGCTCTCTTGGGTACCCAGTGAAAATAAAGTAGGAAAAGAATGAAGCTGATCTGATAAAAGACTATTTAGAAATGTTCATTACAGATTACAGGCTTTTATATAATTATAGAAAAAGGTTGGTTTATTAGCTTTTCTAATGGTTTAAAATATACAGTAGAAATCAAAACAACACATAGTCCATCGTCTTCTGAACACAGACATGCATTCCTATTATGATAACAGCTTTAGTGTCTTGACTCAGAGGGACCTTTATATAAATATAACTAAGTCAATATTTTTTTCTTGTAATCTCCTGACAGGAATTCGAGCTTATGAACAGCTTGGGTACAGAGCCTTCGGCACTCCAGGAAAAATGGCTGCTGGCATAGCAATTACCCTGCAGAATATTGGTGGTAAGAAATCCGTGGGAAAGGGTGAATTATATAATATAAAAAAATAACAGTCATGAGAAAACAGTATTTATAAAATGTCAAATGGCTTTAGGTTAGTTTCCACCTTTTCAAACTCCACACATCTTGATGCTCTTAAGACCCTAGGTTTGCATTTGGCTTCAATTTTTGTTGTTCAAGAATAGGATAGAGAAATGCTTTGTATAAAAATCTGCTCAGAAATGACAACACTTGTGTTCATATCAACAAACCTGAACAGCGTGTAGCTTCTGTAAATCGGTTGATTATTCTCACAGGTGAAATGAATAATTGTTCATGACTGAATGCCACGGTTGCTTTATCAGACACAGAATTGCATTTAATTGAGGAAGAGACATATTTCAATGGTGGTACTAACATTGCAAGTACTATATCATATGTAATCCATGTAACACATGGTATACAATTTAATCAATACTTAATTTATCAAGGATGATGCACTTTATAGTGTTTCATTTTATACATCAGTGGAATAGTGCCAGGGTTAGCCTATGATGTAGGGATGTGCACTCTGGCACCTTTGACTTTAAATGATTTGATTTAAAGTTGTGGTTCATTGTAAATGGAAGCTCTTATGAATCGATTTGAATCACAGATATTCCTCTTTATTTATAACAAATGAATGATTATAAGCTTTATCGTTTATATTTAATTTTAATCCAACATCTCTTTCTGTTCTGGTCGTACTGGTCGAGTGTTCTTTGAGAAAAAAGGTCATAATTAAAATCACGGATTCATGAAAACAAAATGATGAATTGATGTCATTTATTAATCCTCATCTAATGTTTCTTTCCCTTATGTGTCACAACAGCTATGTCCAGCTACCTGTACATCGTTAAATCTGAGTTACCCCTGGTCATCCAAGCGTTCTTAAAGGAAGATCCTAATTCTGAGTGAGTATTGTCATTTGAAATATCTACATTCCTGTGCTGCTTGTGAAAAACTATGGGCCTCCTGGCTGTTGTTGGTCCTGAGCTGACTACACACTGTCTGCTGGGTGTCAAAGGATCTGGCAAAATTCAGTTTGCATCATTTATTGATTCTCTGTGGGGTGTGATGGTAATAAGAGCATTTAATTGGCTGAACAACCAGAAGGGCTCATGTTTGGGTGTTTGTTGGTTATGCATACACACAACAGAAATACTCCCAGCACTGAACTTGTGGAGGCAAGCACTGGTTACGTCATAGTCATGCCTCAGATACACTCTGCATAAGGCCATAGAGGACTGAAGTGGATACCAGTGCCTGCTGAAATCTAAAAACAAACCTCTTGCTGAAAAAGGGATCGCAGCCAAACACTTCTCCACTGTAGGCCTGTGAGATTTGCACATCTCACTAAATCAGAGCAGACAACATTTGTCTCCAGCAACATTTACAACTACAAGAGATATTCATCAAACTATGTGGTTCAACCGCATGCATGTTTTGCATTTTATGAACAGTGTGCCGTTACCCTTTGTCGTGATTAATTTCAGAGTCACCGTTTGTGTATTTATGTCAGTAACAGAAGCCTAGCTACAATCGAAGGTGACGTATGAAGCATTATGAGTCTGACTCACACAAATGACAGCAACAGGTGGTGTGTCATGAGTGCCAAATTCCAAGCCTGAACATAAGGACAGGTCAGCCCAGGGCCAGAGCTCAACAACCAAGACACACTGTTCATTTCCACTCAACGTGTTACTTGCTGTACGAATACATAGTGTCAGGAGAGAAGAGTGGAATGACGAGTGGGTGGTTGGGTTGTGGCTTTATTTATGACCTGTGGTCCTTTAAATAGACAGACATCATGTGTGTCTGACAGACAGGATTGTACCTTTCACTTAAAATTCCCTGGGGTGAGTTCAAGATTATTTCTAGTGGAGAGTTGTTTAAAGGTGCTTTGTTTTCTTATTAACTGTTAAGTATCATCAGGTGTACTATATGGTTTTTAGTCAAGTCACATAGAGAGTGAACTATTTCATTTAGATATTTAAAGCCTTGGGACATAAGACAGACACAAGTCACAAAAAGGAAGATGTGACACTTGACCTGGAATTGACCATGACCATTTTATATATCCAGTCTAAAAAATACGCTTTGAACACAAAAAAAGGACTACTTAGATGGAAATTGAGGAAACCAATTAGGACTGAATAGTGAGCTTTCAGAAGGTAAAGAAATCTAATCTTCTAATGAAAACTTGAACTTCACTTTAGTTTGTCTCATTCAGATGTGACTCAGGCCATTTGAGACTTGCTTTGGACCAATCCCAAAATGCTCTGGACGCACTGTTGTAACATTTCATGTCACATATGAAAGGTGACCTACTGACCAAAGTCCAAAGAGGTCACAACCTGCGACAGTACAACTTCCTCTGCTTTCAAGGGAGTCCTCTGCGATGCTCAGCCACCAGACAGCTGATCCCTGTGGCTATGCTGTTCAGAAGGTTAAGAATAACAAGATTAGTAGCTTAAAAGGAGGGTTCAGACCACAAAGCCCTTCCTATACACAGGATTTACAAGAATGTGTCTTAAATGGTCTGACCATAGTGTCTATAAAACGTTTGCTTCTGATGTTTATCTCTACAGCACCTATTCAATGTCACTGCCCTCTGACTGTCACATTATAGGACAATATGTCTTATGAACCATTAAGTAAACTGGTGCTCTAACTACTGATGTGGTTTGACCTACAGAGCCTCTGTTTACTGTAAACAATTAAAAGAAGGTAAAATATAACTGTCATCCTTAGACCCAGCATACAGTTTTGCCCTCTATAGGGGACAAGTTTAATATATTTACTTACAAAAATAAAATAAAATGCTGACCACTGCAAAGGACATTCCATAAAAATTGGTGCATAATGCTGTTTCCAATCAAGGCAAATACATAATGTAAAAAAAAAAAAAAAGCCAAAACTTTTATTCACTGGGGCTCCGGAGGATATTCTATAACTAAGCCATAGTTGTAGATCAACACTGACTCCCATGACTTGTAACTGGTCATACACCGACCAATCAGCTGCTAATCACATGCAAGCAGCTGCTGAAGGGAGAAACAAACACATACGTGCTGTGAACTATTTCAGTTTTTATGGGTATGTTTTATGAAGGTCACAGAATGGTACTGTAGCTGAATAGGACGATGTGGTTCCCACGTATAGCACGTATGGCACATGATCAGCTGAGTCCCACAATGGACTGATGGGAAATCAGAGCTATGATCAAGTCATCTTAACACGCCGAAAATACTTTAAGCAACGCCCTCAAATAGGCAACTCAGGTCACCTTGTTTTAAGATTCGGGCCAAGTATTGTTTAAAAAGTGTCAATAACAGTAGCGATACTGATACCTTGGGATAGTACCAGTTCCTATTCTCAATACCAAAGAGAAAATTATATTGCACATTACCATACAAATCTTTTCAGCTCATCATCATTTTTAT
This sequence comes from Siphamia tubifer, assembly GCA_020466265.1. Classification (NCBI taxonomy): domain Eukaryota; kingdom Metazoa; phylum Chordata; class Actinopteri; order Kurtiformes; family Apogonidae; genus Siphamia; species Siphamia tubifer. The sequence goes on along the minus strand of CM035787.1, from coordinate 30,047,696 downwards.
ACACTCATGAGAATTTGATAACAGACTGAGGTAACTTAAGTTGTGTGGTTCAACTGTCTAGTCTTACGTCTCAGTATACACTGTAAAAAAATGACTGTAGAATTAACATCAAAATGGTAACACTTCATAATACCTACACACAATTCACTATGTATTAACCATTTATTACCTATTTATTAGTTGTTTGTTCATTATGTGTTAAGCATTTGTTAACTATTTGTTTATACACAGTTTATCATATATAAAGCATTTGTTCTTCTTTTCTATGAACAAACCATATGTAGCCATGTGAACAAATGATTTATGATAAATTGTGTATCAACAGTACATTAACAAATAGGTAACATATGGTTAATACATAATGAACAAACCAATTACACAATGGTTAATACACAATACAGTGCTGTGTGTAGGTATTATAAAGTTTTACCGAAACTATGTATTTCTATTGTTTTGAGAAAATAAAACTGTAAATTGAAAAACAACACGGTGCCATTTAAATAGCAAGACCTCAATCTTGAAATAACGGCTTTTCTTTTTCTTTTTCAAATAAAAAAAATATGTAGAAGTAAACATTTAACAATTTCAGATTTTAAATAAATACACCAGCAGTTAGCTGCGGTTCAGTTGGTAGAACAGGTTGATCCAGCTCCAACTGTTCACATGTCCATGTGTCTTTATAAAACTAAAGACACTGAACCTTAAACTGCTCCCAGTTTAGACACCATGCATTTACGTGTTTAGAATATTACATTTACATATTAGTATGTAAATTTGTTTATGGTTTGATGTATTTTTTTTACAAGATTATTCTGGTAACCATAGCTGCCTGCGTTTTTTGGTAAAAATAACAGGGTATTTTTTGTTTTGTTTGTTTAGTTTTTTTCTTACAGTGTACTGGTAATTCTATTTACGTATATAAATAAACCTATTTTCCTCATTCAATTATTTTCTGAACCATTGAATCCTCTGAAGGATCACAGAGAGGATGTGCTGGAGCCTCACCCAGCTGTCACTGGGTGAATAAAGGTTACCTGGTTAAATAAAATTTAAATAAGGAGAGATAGGAGGAGAAACTGTGACCTCAGTGAGATTGAAACCAAGACCTTTGTGCACTGGAAAAAAAATCAAAGTATTACTAAATATGTTTTGTCATTATCTCATCACACTCAAATAACACATAGTTACCCAAACAGTAACTTTTCAGTGAGACAATATAGACGATTTGAGACAATAATAGATTTTTTAAAAAAGTATTTATTTATTTAAGCAAAAAAACAACAACTTTGATTTCTATCCCTGATAAAAGATAAAAAGATGAGAATAGAACATGCACACACTGGTTGCATTGGCTGCTTCAGTCACACATTATTTAGCAGCAGTGTTTGTTATATTTGTGCAACTGAAAATCATAAATAAATGCACATAAATCATCTGTGTTATGCAACAGTACTTGAACCACTCTTGTTTCAGGGCTATTGTTTATGGTCATAACAACATATGTGTGCTTTTCCACTATGTCCTGTCCCATGGTCAAATGTAGGACAGAAGCCATGGCGACCACAAAATGTCAGACTGATTCTGAAGTATCCACTATAGGACAGTTGCACCGAGCTGCAAACCTACTTTTGTCCATTGTACACGTTCCACTCTATTTTTGTCTTTGTGACTCTGTCTTTCTGTCTGCTGTTTCTCTGTGCCAATGTTTGAAATATTGAGCTCACCAAAGTAAACTACATTTGTCTCCAAACAGGCTGTGGTACTTGAATGGAAACTACCTGGTCATCATGGTCTCTGCATCCATCATCCTGCCTCTGGCTTTAATGAAGCAGCTGGGTAAGTAAAAATAATACACTGGACACATTAGTCAGGGATCATTGTCAGTGTTTGTGAATCTACCAGCACATGTTTTTATACATGACCTATAGACTCACATTATTATCATGTCTTTAAATTAATTTCACATTATTTTCTACAAACAAATGTCCCTCAGTGTTTTTTTTTGTTTCTATTCATACATTCTATGGAATGACAATTTTGATAAAATACATACATACATACATACATACTTTACATAAGAAAGAAAGAAAAAAAGAAAGAAAGAAAGAAAGACAGAAAGAATAACCAATAAAATTAGAATCAGAATTCTGATACATTAAAAGTATGTCTTGATACGTCAAAGCCAAGAGATTCATTTCCTTTCCTTTATATTATTATTATTATTATTATTATTATTATTATTATTATTATTATTATTATTATTATTATTATTATTATTATTATTATTATTATTATTATTATTATTATTATTATTATTATTATTTTATGCACCATGTGATTTTTATTAAACACTTGCCTTTCTGACATGGTGGTGCAGTGGTTAGCACTTACAGACAGAAGGACCCTGGTTCGATTCCCACACCAGACCTTTCTGTGTGGAGTTTGCATGTTCTCCATGTGTCTGCGTGGGTTTTCTGTGGATACTCTGGTTTCCTCCCACCATCCAAAGACATGCACTGATAGGTTAATTGGTTAATCTAAATTGCTCATAGGTGTGAATGTGATTGTTTGTCTATATATGTTCAGCCCTGTGATGAACTGGCGTCTCATACAGGGTGTACCCCGCCTTCGCCCATTGTAGCTGGATTAAACCCCCAGTGACCCCCGCTACCCTAGTGAGGATAAAGCTGGTTCAGATGACGAGACGAGACACTTGTCTTCCATATTCAGAGTCTCTGAGTTCAGTGACTAAATGCCTGTGTATCTTTCAACAGTGTTATTTAACTACAGCAAAGAACTTATATTCCCACAGCCTTGATGTTGAGAAACATTTTTGCCCAAAATATTCTAGGCTTAGAAATCCCCCTTTGGGATTTTTGCTTATATCATGCATTTAAAAGAAAATGTTTTCTTTAGGTGTAAATAGGCTTCTTTATGTTTGTGTTTTGTTAAATATTAGAGTTTTATTAGTCAGATGGACTTTTGCTGTACTTGGGCTCTATAAACCTGTTGAATCACTGTTATATAATTTCAACCCATTTTACATTCACCTGGGGACACTTACATAACAGAAATATTAAAACTTTTTTGTTGTAAAACTTTTCTATCTTTAGGACTTGTTCATTAAGATGATGTTTTATTTTGACTTCAAGCTACCTTACATAATGAAATTTTGATGTGGGTACCTTAAAGTCAAGTAATTATGGTGTGTTTTGATGCCACCATCAGCTACAAGAACAGCAGGCGTCCAATTAGGCACAGTTTGAGATTATGAAAACCTCCCTATCAAGTAAAATTCATTCTTATGGGCATTTCTGGAGTTTTACCTGAAAACACATACACTCTTTACTGGGTGTAAACTTGTGAGACTAATGTAGTCTCAAACAATCCATAAACACTCCACTGACCACTTAAGGAGGTTCTATCTGTCCTCTTCCCTCTTTTATCAGGTTACCTTGGCTACACCAGTGGATTTTCCCTCAGCTGCATGGTGTTTTTTCTCAGTGCTGTAAGTTACCCGAGCTTAGATGGTGGGACATGTTCATTTTATTGTGTAATGTTAGTGCATACTTTCCCAGACTCAGTGTTAAACGTAAGAATAAAACCAGTCAAGACCAAGAGGTACTGATTTCTTTGAGCTCTTATTTATTGACTCTGACATAAACCCTCATATGTACTTCTGCTTTCCTTCTCTCATTACACATCTCTCTGCAGGTTATCTATAAGAAGTTCCAAATTCCCTGCCCATTTGAAGAGTTCTCAGTTAACGGTACATCCTCCCACCTTAATGCCTCAAGCCACGGCCACGTCGTGGTTCACGATACCACGGAGGACGACCACTGCTACCCACGCATGTTCACCATCAACTCTCAGGTATACAGCTGAGGTGGACGTCATCTGGATAATAATAATAATAATAATGGATTAGATTTCTACAGCACTTTTCAAGGCACCCAAAGCGCTTCACATTAGTGTTCCATTATTCATTCACTCTCACATGCTCCCTCTGGTGGTGGTAAACTACATATGTAGTCACACTTGCCCTGGGGCAGACTGACAGAAGCGTCGCAGCCATTTCTGCCTACGGCCCCTGTGACTACCACCAAACAACATTCATACTCATTCATACACCAGTGTGAGTGACACTGGAGGCAAAGAGGCTGAAGTGTCTTGCCCAAGGACAGAACGGTCTTACTAGGACAGAGCGGGAATCAATCAAAATCTTAAGTTCAATGGTGTGTTATTGGAGGTCTTAGAACTTTATTACTTTTGTAAAAATGTTTCTAGACTTTTTGTTGTCACATAGAAAATCAAAGTCAGTGACGTTACCATATTTAGTTACTTGCCCATTTTATATATACGTACCCCCCCCCCTGCACCAAATATTCCTCTTTGACATCTACACATTTGTTTGAATCAAACAACCACACAACAGAAATGTAAAAATAACTCTTAAAATAAAAATAGAAGTATATCAGAACATTACAAGAACTTCACAACCAGTTTTAATTAAAGTGAACACAACATTTTAATGATCACCAACAATTAACTATTCATGAAAAACTACAATCATCTGTTAGGTAATAGCAGATGGTTGCTTTTGCATTTGATTCTAATTCTCATATTAGTTTAGCAATACATTTTTCAGCCAATTCACAATCAGGTACTAACAAATTCCACAAATTCAAAGAACATGTTGCTTTCTTGATTACAAAGTAAGTCATTAATAGTGTCACTGACATCTTTGAACAAGTTGACGTTCAGTGGATAAAATGGCTAAATTGTTAAGTTTGCCCTGTGACATGGAGTACAGATAGTTTTGAATTATTTTAATTTTATGGAAGGTGCACTGTCCTCCACCTACAGTCACAGGCAAGGACAAGAAAATGTGCAACAGTATGCACAGGCAGGTGTGGGTCTGAGGAAAGGCAAGCCAGGCAGTTGCTTGGAGACCCATCCATTAGAGGCCCCCCCTAGGGCTGCCAAAATGTTCAGCAAGAACCACAGTAATAACAATGGGCAGTTTGCAATGGCATGACACCACAGTAACAAAGGCCCTTTTTCCTCACATTAGTACCATTACTTTATGGTACTAACACAACAGGTACATCTTACAGACCCTGTAGACCATATTGAACCTGAGATTTTTGATTGTTGATTCACTGTCCTCACTGTAACTGTTGCTATCACTGTTTTACAATGTGTGCAGCAATGACCAAAAATAGTCACTTGCCCGATAAACGATTAAGGAAGTCATGTTTTTAGTGATTTTTTTTTTCTCTTCCCAGACAGCATACACGGTCCCCATCTTGGCTTTTGCCTTTGTTTGCCACCCTGAGGTTCTGCCTATCTACACTGAGCTCCGCAAGTACGTCACCCAAACCTCCTTAGCCTGCAGTATATGATGTCAAGGCTGGCTGTTTCTCAGAACTTTTTTTTCCATCAACTGTATGATTTCAGTCCATCAAAGAAGAAGATGCAGAAAGTGTCCAACATCTCTATCTTTGTCATGTACTCTATGTACTTCCTGGCTGCTCTGTTTGGTTACCTGACCTTTTATGGTGAGAAAAAATGCTCTTGGGAGTTTATATTTACAGCATGTCAGAGGAATAATGCAGATGTTATGCCCAGATTAGACAGTTTGCACTGACTGATCATCAAAAGATTCACTGTAAGAAAATAGTAAAGGATGTTATACACAAAACGTATCAAATCTTTAGTGACTTCATCCACTAATAAAATTGAAGAACTTGTCACAAACCACACACTATTATTTAATTATTTGACTTGATTATGGAAATATAATGTAACATCATATTAAGTCATCTTAAGAGGTTTTATTTATTAACCTTTAAAGACCATGAACTGTTTGTTGTTTGTTTTTGCCAATTTACCTATGTTTTTTTCCACATTCAAGTGCTTTATCATGATTTATTATATTATCTTCCTAAATTTTCTATGAAAACAAAACATTATTTTCCCATGCATAGTATACTGATCATATAGATGTTCATAAAAGCAAAGAAGACTGAAGAAAATGTGGCTTTTACAGCAAAATATATCACTGCCATTTGTCATACTACATACTGTAGATTTTATTTGTCAATCAATATTGTGAACAAGAAAGCACTTTCAGATTCACTATGGAGCATCTAAATGCCAAAATGGGTTATATCTGATATAGGTGAAAAACTAAGAAGCTGCATTTACCTGAAATATCTAAATACATTCATAGAACTAGTGGTTCAGATGTTAAATGTTAAAGATCAATAGATGCTTTTTAGCATCTGTGTGGTCTGTCTTAATGATATTACCTCCATATTTTTTAATACTTGCTAGTGTTGAAGTAAATCTCACTGCTCCACCATGTGGTGAGTACATGCTATTACAAGTGTGTGTAGTAATATCCTATTAATGCTGGTTTTCTGTTCCTTCAGGTCAAGTGGAGCCTGAGCTGCTGCACACATACAGCCGTATCGATCCTTATGATACTTTGATCCTGTGTGTGCGAGTGGCTGTCCTTACTGCTGTCACTCTGACTGTCCCTATCGTCCTCTTTCCTGTAAGTTACACTGTCCTTTTTTTGTTTTTAACCATAAATCACAGGTGTCAAACATAAGGCCCAATCTGGCCCATGGGATGAATTCTACTGAAGATATTAAAACTAATTTTAATTTCAGGTTCCACATACAGAACAATAAAATCTTAATTAGGTCAGACCAGTAAAATATGATTATAATAATTTATAAATAATGACAACTGCAGATTTTATCTTTGTTTTAGTGTAAAACATTTTTAAAATTACATGAAAATCTTTATATCAACCAACTGTCCTTTAACAAAAAATGTGATTAACTTGAGCATGTATCAACAATTTAAATGCCTTAATTTTACCAATATTCTGCCTGTTACTAAATGTTTTGTGTATTTGTAATGTGGCAAACTGAAGCAGAATATTGTTAAAATTGCACTTGTTTTTCATAAGACATTTCAAGTTGTTCATGTTATTCAGATTTTGAAAGAAACGTTGAAGATGTTAACAATATCATAATGTAATTTTTTTCACTGTTTCATTCTTTTCACTGTTATTATTCTACTGGTCCGGACCATTTGAGATCATATTGTCCTGAATTTGGCCCCTAAACTAAAATGAGTTTGGCACCCTTGCCTTAAATGAATATTCCATTGTACCTTTATTACCCCACCCCCAAAGGGGAGAGGGGTATTGGTTTGGTTTGTCTGTTTGTCTGTCAGCAACTTACGCAAAAACTACTGGATCAATTTCCATGAAATTTTCAGGAAAGGTTCAAGGGGGCCCAGAATAGATCCCATTAAATGTTGGTGAATATAGATAAAAGGCCAAGGTTACAGTGATCAAAATTGTGTTTTTGCCATGATAAGAGATAGGGTAAATCAGTGTTTGTTGTGTCTGGCACCACCTGTTACCTCCGCCAAGGAGGTATTAAATTCGAGTCTGTTTGTTTGTTTGTTTGTCTGTTTGTCTGTCTGTCTGTCAGCAGGACTACGCAAAACGTTCTGAATGGATTTTGATGAAACTTTCAGGAATGATAGACAATGGGTCAATGAAGAACTCATTAGATTTTGAGCAATGAAGGTCAAAGGTCATGGTCACACTAAAGGTCAACATCTATAACACATCAGTGTTAATATCTTAGGATCCAGACAAGATAGAATCTCACATTTTTTTGCATTCATATCTTCTCACCTTCAGACATCAGATGGGTCAACACCTATGGCCCCATCATGTCACGTGTGAATGAAAAATCAAGCCTTGGTGGAGGTCTGCTGTCTCTGGCTGCCTTGTTAAGTGAATATTTGTGTTTGTGTCTGCCCACAGGTGCGTAGAGCCATCCAGCAAATGTTGTTCCCTACCAAGTCTTTCAACTGGATACGCCACATTGCCATTGCTGTCATTCTGCTGACCTTCATTAACATGCTGGTTATATTTGCTCCAAACATTCTGGGAATCTTTGGCGTCATTGGTAAGTACAGAGCAGGAACTTTAGATATGATCGAAATGATAGAAATATCTGTTCAAAGGTAAGAGTTAAGAGCAAAAAGACAACAAAAGGTTGACATAGTAAAATGTGTTTAAGGTACATTAAAACTCTGACCTCATCTATTTGTCAGTGTTTATTGAATTTATTTACTGTAGTGTGTGATCATGAGTTACTTATTCTGTCTCTATTTACAGACTGAATGTGTATGAGATGTCTGAATGGGGCGTCGTGTTGCAGCCTTTTCACTTTCTGACCCCAAAAACATGACATCTAAAACTAAAAACGTGACCAGAGCATATTTACACATGACAGCTTAAGTCAATATTATTGTCACACTGTCCTTACACTGGAGGTCACGTTTCAGAAAGCTGAAACTTTAATGGACATTTGTAGCCACAGAGTACAAATGAAGGGGATGTAACAGAGGACATGTCAGCACAGGAAGGTACTGAAACATGTGAACAGGTCAATATAAAAAAAACTGTGAGAGCTGAGAATTCAGTTTTCTTTTTTATTCTGCATTACATGTAAACTTCAGTAAAACATGCAAATGCTAAAAATATTCCTGCTGCTTTTTTACATAATAGGCATTGTCTTTCTAAACTATACTTAGTACTATGTACTTCAGAATACTTTTCCAATGCAGGAGAACATATTAGTTGGTAGGAAACTTGCTAAAAAAGTAGACCTACCCCTTCTTAACCCATGAAGATCCACACATCTGCTGCCAACCAAAACCATCTACTGATCTAAACTGTTTAATATATGTTGTTTCACTAATCCTATCTGTACATGTCAACAATTGGTGCAAAATACAGTTGTTCATTTTTTCATGGTCATCAGATATGAACCATTTAGATATTCAGAAGCTCTGTAGTTACCATGGAAACAGTCATCTCTACAATATTGATTAATGAGTAAAACCCATGTAGTTGGACCAATGACAGTGGTTGGACACACTGGGTATATGTTCAGTTAAGGATATATTTGCTGAAAAAGTCACTTTTTCTTCAGTTTTCTGTGTTTCGATGTGATAACCTTTGAATTTACTATGACTTTTCATGAACATTTAAATTAAATATAGTAAATTAAATATAGAGAAAAACATGATTCACAGTGAAAAAATCCCAAATACAGAGGGTATTACTATAAGAAATGGTCATGAATGACTTGGAAAGGAGTAGCACAGTGGTGCAGTGGTTAGCATTCATGCATCACAGCAAGAAGGACCCTGGTTTGATTCCCACACCAGACCTTTCTGTGTGGAGTTTGCATGTTCTCCCCGTGTCTGCATGGGTGTTTTCTGGGTACTCCAGTTTCCTCCCACCATCCAAAGACATGCACTGATAGGTTAATTGGTTAATCTAAATTGCACACCATGCTAGTATTTTAGCATGTATTTTATAGTATAGTATATAATATTCACCTTAGGTGTGAATGTGACAGTGTTTGTCTATATATGTTCAGCCCTGAGATGAACTGGAGACTCATACAGGGTGTACCCCGCCTTCGCCCATTGTAGCTGGATTTAGTCCCCCAGTGACCCCCGTGACCCTAGTGAGGATAAAGCGGGTTCAGATGACGAGACTTAGGAAAGGTTGAATAGAGACAAAAATTAATTTGGGAATAACCAGAAAAGTAGCACGAGGTCTTTATGGGTTAAACTATGTTGTTCAGACAAATCACATTATTCTGTTTTTTACAATTACATCTTTAACCACTTCTTTTTTTTTATCCTCCCAGGTGCCACATCTGCTCCCTGCCTCATCTTCATCTTCCCTGCTGTCTTTTACATCCGCATTGTTCCTGAAGACAAAGAACCTCTGAAGTCTTCTCCTAAGATCGTGGTAAGGCTTTGTTCCTTTGTTCATCACATAATGTTTTTTTTTTTTGTTTTTTTTATGCATGGTACAGTATATTTTACATACCAAGTTTCCTGCCTGACTGGTGCTTTTCCTTCTCAGGCTCTCTGTTTTGCGGCTCTGGGCGTCTCCTTCATGGTCATGAGTCTGAGCTTCATCATCATGGACTGGACATCGGGGACCAGTCATGCCGGCGGGGGCCACTAAATCATATGTTAGTGTGTGTAGGCTTGACAAAGGGTTGGGGAGGGGGCCTGGTCTATGTAAAGGGAGAACTGTGATCTCAGTGGGAACACACTATAACTGCCAAGTACAGAGAAGACGTTTGAAAATTGTTCTCTTATACTGATCAATTTGAATTAACTCAAACGTATACTTAACAGATGTCCAAACAACATAGATTGATTATAACATTCAGTAATTCAGATAAATGCAATAATAATGCAATGTTTGTTGAACATTCAGGACTGAACAGGGTCATTTCTTTTTTTTTTATAACCATCTGATGGTGCAACTAAATCCATCCATGATGGTGACACGATCCTTTCCTGTTGCTCCCTTATTATTTACTCACAGATAACTGCAGCTGGTACTGTACAGAGAAAGCCAACATGCTTGTCTTTCAGACTGAAAACAGGAAGGCATTTAGATATGGATTTGAAAGACCTTTATGCTATTTTCACACAATGTTTTTCAAAATACGCACAAATGGAGGACAGTAGAGAAAATGGTTTGACAACTCAACTGATTATCTCCACATTTTAAGAGACATAAAAAATGCTTAATGGCCTTAGAAAACAACTTACATATAATTTTTATGACGTGTCAGTTGTTTTGTAGTGTAATATCAAGTGTAATATCAAACAGGCTTTTGTTCCAGATCAGTTAACTCTTTTCAGACACTCTGGTGCCTTTTAGTATTTGGAACAAGCACACAAATATATAACAAAACAGGAATGTATATTTATTTAGTAACTATAGCTGTGTTTTTAATTTCAAATCAACTATATTTAACTACTCTTTTTATTAAGATTAAGATTATTTTATTGTTGTTTTATTCTGTAGTGGATGGAAGGTGTTCTAGTTTGATAATATTTCACAGCTTTGATCAAATACCAAGACTTTAATTTGGGGATTGGATTCCCTGCTTTATAAAACCTGTACAGACCCACAGGTACACCAGCCTCTGGCTTTGAATATGAAACACAGAACAATTTAAGTGTATAAACCACTTGATTTATTGATATGCAATTTGCGTTTCAATTTCCTGATGCTCATCTTTCTCAGTATAGTATTTTAATCAGACGTTCTTATAGTGTCAAAATGTCTTTCAGCCCTTTATCGTACAAATAACTTGCACTGAGTCAAAAATGCAAACATGCCTATTATTAAAAATGAGATTAAAAATGCTAAAACTCTACAGTGCCAAAAAGCAGTTTAATTTAAGATGAAAAAAGAAAAAAAGAAAAAAAACAGGAAATATTTTCTTACTCACTGTTTTGGATTTGGTTTTCATTTTCTGGGTAGAGTGGTCGCCTAAAAGAAGCTCTGTGAGTTTAAACAGTCACTGACCAAGAATAGGAATTTGTAAAACAAAACCCACTGGTGGGTCTGGCAGATTCATGATCATTTCAGTAATATGGAAGTATACAGTATATTGTGTTTTCATGAATCTGCTTTTAAGTTGTTGCTCCATTGGTTGAAGTATTTTGATCTGCTTCCACCCATTTTGAATATTTAGACATGACTTTAATGTTTTGCATGTTTGTTCTTGTCCAGTCTGTCTGTGAAATAATTTCTATAGTGAACAGCACAGTTTCAAAGAGTTTTAATTCAGCCGTTGTGCATAATGTACATGTCATTGTGTTAAAGTGCATTTGCCGTGTTCTAGTCAAGTGTTGCTAATCTGTGCTGCAGTAAAAATAGTGTTATCATGGTATAGAGAAGCCAATCTTAAATGAAACCATCCTAAACATTTCAAATAGTTTTTGGATATTATATCAGTGATGAAACATCAGTTTGAACCTAATTTAGGGATGTGGGCGAGTACTTTGAACACTCTTCAAATACATATTGCATTTTATTATATATGAAGACAGGAAATACGTTAGTTTTATAGAACAAAATAAAGTTATAATTATAAAAATAAATATATGAATGAATATATTTTTGCTGCTTGTACCCAATAATGGTTTTACATCCTGTCATAACTCTCAGGCTTCAGAAAATTTAAATGTAAATCATTACTTCTCTCATTTTATTTATATATTACTGTATTTTATGTTTGTTGAATAGGTTTGATTTCCGATCAAAGTGTTTCTACAGAGGAAATATGAACAACAGCAGGAAAATATTTAGTGCACATATTGACCACCGTCCCTTGCTTTTCCAAATGCATTTGTGGTGATTGAGGTGTTAATGAAGGTTTAGTGTTGTTATGTTTAGTGAAAAAAAAAAGAAGTTCACTTTAAGGGATCGTGCCGAAATAACAACTTACTACCTACTGCTTTAAATGCCTTTAACATATAAACAGATACCACAGTTTTAATACCACAGGAGTTATATTAAAAATGCATTTAATGCTCCTAATCTATGTGATATTTTATTATGGCTGTTGTTCAGAAATAAATCTTTGAAAATGACATGACTACAACTACAATATATGGAATTTGAAAAATAAGACAAGGCTTTATATAAATGTGTATAAATGTAAACTTTTTATATTTGTAATGCATATTTACAGTAGCGTGTAAAGTGTAAATAGCAGGGACAGTTTTAGTTTGACAATAAAATAATTGTAGATGTTTTTACATTGTCTCCTATGTCTTCATTTTCACACTTATTTAACCCATAGAGACCCAAACCATCCACTGATCTAAACTGTTTAATACCTGTTGATCCACTCATCCTATCAATACATGTAAATTACTGGTGTAAAGTGCATGGTTCATCTTTTCATAGTCATCAGATATGATCCATTGGGATGTTTGAGAGGTTACCGTGGAAACACCATCATCTTCTATAACACTTATTCAACAGTAAATGGAGTCGGATCAATGGATGGACAAACCAGTTTTTACATTCAGTTACAAATATTTGCTGTTTTTCTTAATTTTTTGTTGGTTTGATATAATTATTAATTTTGAATTTACTCTTGAGTTTTCATGACCTATATGATCTGTGAATCACAATTTACACCAAGAAATGCAAAAATACAGAATATATATATATATATATATATATATATATATATATATATATATATATATATATATATATATATATATATATATATATATATATATATATAATAAATCAGTTAAGAAATATTAAAATAGAGAAGAATTTGTTTGAGAACTGCCACAAAAGTATGTATGGGTTAAGACACATTTTCTGTATTTTGTGTTTATGGGTTAACCTTCAGAAATATAAAAAGCTGCCAGAGAATAAAAGCATATATTGATCTAAAATGTTTAATACATTTTTAAGCATGAATTGTATCAATACATTTAAGCAAACCAAGTAAAAAACAGTTTCTGAGCTTTTCAGCAGCATCACATGTATTATATGTGAATGTTTAGAGGTTTGGTATGGAAACAGACGAGGTTGAGATGTGGTTGTAGGAGTTTGTTTTTTAAAATTCAGTTAATGACAGATGTTGCTGGGAAAGCTGAGGTTTTCTCTGTTTTGATATGATAATCTATGCACATTGAGCTATTAACCCATTGATGCATATTCATGGCTTTTGTTTTAGTTCCATATCAGTCAGTTCATATCATTACTGTAACTGGTCTGTTCTCAATACCTGATCACATGTTATGTGTAAATCAATTGCTTGTTGTTATTAGACTGTAATTAATTAACAGTCTTCTTAAACAAAAATTGCATTAAAAATGTAATTTCATAGTGTTCTGATATTGTATTTTAAAAATACATTTCTTTGGTTCAAAGCTTGTTTTCCAGCTGAGTCGACATTTTTCTAACTCCATAAAAATATGTTCATTAAAAATTTTCAATCACATTGCTTTTTTCAGATCTAAAGAGGAATAAAACCACATAGGGAAAACATCTTGACTAAGGTTCTTATAGTTTCATGCATCAAAGGGTTAATAAACATCTCCATTCAGTAAATAATATACATGAAAATACTGATTTTCACTTTAAACAATGCAAAATATAAAGAATAATATTATAATAATTATTAATAATTCAGAAAAAATTAAATGCAAAGAAAAATTCATTTCAGATTCATCAGAAAAATAATTCTAGGACTTTAAGGATGAAATCATTCTGGATAAAGTATGTTGTTTGTTTGTTTTTTTAGCAAATCTGTCAAGGCTAAACTGTGTTGACAGAAAAACACAAAACTTGAACTTTAGGTCATAATGGTCCCTCACCGCTGACTGTTATGTCAACATAGAGAAGGTTTTAGCTCCTACACATCAAAATGTTAACACAATAACAGACGTGACACAATAAATTATGACTTTCTATAAGATTTACAACTCACATCATATTTGGATTTTAACAAAGGGGAAAAATACATAAGGTTACAGTGTTGTTTCAAATTACGAATGTATTTTTGATTAAAAAAATAATTGGATTACTTTTGTTATGGTTGACCTACTGTTGGAAGGTGATAAATATATGTAATGAAACAAGCAGTTGTCACAAAATGAGAATAGAAATGTGAATTATTTAACATACAGTACTTAACAAGTTCATCAGACCACCTTTTTTATTTGTGTCAGAGACCATCTTGTATCATTAAGTGCTTTAAATAGACATTTTTATTGAGTTGTCAGTGTTTTATCAGAAATAAGGGATTTCAGACTGAATTAACTTTTTTATTCACTAATTTGAGCTCATTGGGCTTCTCTGAGAAGTTAATCAAGCAATTCAATGCTAATGTACTTTAGTATTTTTTCTTTTTTATGTAGAGTTTTAAATAAATGAATGACATTTATAATTTGAGAATATAATTTCACATGAAGAACTTTAAAATATCAGTTTATTCACCATTAAAGTAACATTTAAAACATGTTTTTTTTTTTTTTTTAGTAATTACCAATGGTGTTAAATGTAGGCATAAACCGTATATTTAGTGGTGGTCCAATACATTTGTTAAGTACTACATATCAGTATAATTTATACATTTTATACAATCGCAAATATTTTCTTGAAATATTTATGGAAACATCTTTTAAATGTTTCAATAATTGTGGCTGCTGCAGACAGACAAATACAGATTCCTGTTTTTCAGTTTATTGTTAACAAGAAAAAGTTTTGACATATAATACCTCGGATGTGTTTCATTATTTTGCTGAAGCCTCCAATTTTATCTTTAATGAAACTGAGTATGTATAGAAGGGGACATGTGAGTTTGATAAATAAAGTGACTTAAGTGGATCAGGAGGATGCAATACATCCTCCTGAGCCCCAGGAAAGTGAACATTTTAACTTTTTTACATTAAACAATTGTCTTGATTGGAAAAAGTTTTTTAAATCCTTTTTTTGTATTAATCTACTTTTTAATTGAATGTCGGTTGCAAAGGATGGCATTTTTCCCAAGTAAAATCATTAAAATTTTGTCTCCTATAGAGGACACAATTGCATTGTTGTATCTCATTAGGATAACGTAAATGTATAGAGTGAACCAGTGTTCAGAGAAGGTCTAATCTCACCCCTATTTTGTGCCGATCCATTCTTGAATCAGAGTCAATAATTTAATTTGGACCTTTCAGCTAAATGACCTTTGACCTTTTGCAATATTGATAATTTCATTATATGTATATATGCGTCAGTGCGTGTAATATTATAATATTTCCAGTATAGAGTGATATGTCTATGCTTGACACACACAAACGGTGTTACAGAAGTTAATTTTGCGATATGTCACCTTTGACCTCCAGAGATCTCAAAAACTATTGGCCGTAGGTGATAACACCAAATATGAGAATTGGAGAAATCTTTATTCCGTGTCATTTGGTACCAATCTGAATGTTCTGTGACCCTCAATTCTTGAGTTATAACCGATAATGTGATTTTGACCTTTTAATTAATTGTGACTTTGACCTTTGACCTTTACTCAAACGGATCATTGCATCTGATGCGCATTAACTATATGTAAAAGCCCATGTCATTTAATGGTGATATCTCAAGTATTCATTGGGTTATAGCATGATATGTCTCTGCACACACACACACACACACACACACACACACACACTGATTACAATAATCTCTCCCAGCCAATGTTGTGTCCACGGTCCACCACTGTAGGCTTCATAAAAAAAAGTAGATAGATTATTCTCCATGTGTCCATTAGGGGGCACTGTTCACCAATTCTTCAGTCGGCCTAATTACGTGCCAAGGTATTTCATAAACATGTGACACAGTGACACATTAGGCATTTTAACATCCTGCATCCTGACAAATCCAGACTCGCTCGTGCTCTTCTACAGTGAACAGGTCAGACTATTGGAGAAAGGAAGACTGCGTTTGTCATCTGCCAGCCTGTATGTGTGTGAAATGCAAAGGAATGGTGATGGTGGCACAGCGCCCACTGCAGTCTGTACAACACTCTCGTCAAATCACGCTTCACTGACTTCCTCTCTAATTGGTTCCACACGAGATACCGTGGATCTCACCTGCTTTAATTGGACTATCGTGACAGGTTGTGTTGTTGAGTGACGTCGCCGCAGCTGGTCAAGTACTTCCAATTGTCCCAAAGGAAAGGTTTTTTTTTTTTTTCCCTCCCTCTTCTTCTTCTTAGAGTTGTTGTTTTTTTTTTCTTCTTAAATTGAAGCAGTGAGGAGGACTGCAGCATTCAGAGGAGCTCACTTCACCAGGCCAAGACAAATGTGGCACAGCACAGAACGCAAGCATCTGAGTGCGTGGATGTGAATGGATGCAGGAGAGACTAATCTGTATGTTTCGACATGATGGACCAGCGGTAACAAACCATCCCTGAAATTCGGTATCAGATCAGATCTTATGCTGTAGAGGCATCGTGTTCATATCTAAGCTCCCTAAGAAGGAAGATAGACTTTTACGCACGGTTAAAAAAAAACAAAAAACAACAACAACTCTGAAATCAGCTTTTTTTTCTGCTTTTCGTAAAGCAGTACTGGAAACAGAAACAGCTTGATCGTTATTCCGGGCATCGGTTGGCATCCTGAGACCATCAGTAGTGAAGCCTTATTTTTGCGCAAGTGGTCGGTGCACCCCTGCGTTTGGAGCCATGGGCTGTACGGTGAGCGCTGAGGATAAAGCGGCCGCAGAGAGGTCAAAGATGATTGACAAAAACCTCCGGGAAGATGGAGAAAAGGCTGCCAGAGAGGTCAAGTTACTGTTATTAGGTAGGTTCCTTTTCCTATTGATGGTTACTCCTTATGCACAAAGAAACTAAAGCACAAGTCTGCAGTGTTTTTGGATGAGCTCCATATGTCAACACAGTTCTAGACCAATACATACAATCACATCTGTTAATCTACAACCACATATGGCTGATCAAATATGGGTCTATGCATCACACACATTAAAAGTTTAACAAACCTCACATATAAAATCAGAAATAACGGCCTATATCAATTACTCCATAGACAGGCCTCTGTAAATCACATGAGCTCCAGTAAAGACCAGAAGCCATTTCAGTGCCTCAATAAAGGCTCGTATGTGTCACAGTGAAACCATGTTATTAATTAGCCAGCACAAGTGTCTGTATACTTGGAGATAAGTCACATATCATCTTGTCAACGTACTGAGTGGCTTCTCTGAGCTGGCATCTAGCCCAGAAAGCTTGATTCACTACATCAAACCAGTGGATAAGGACTACACATTAACAGGGTAACACTTCTGCACTTCTCTGACATACACATTAGGTACAGATTAAGAAAAAAAGAATAAACAGGGGGGCATGGTTGAGTTCAATGACCTCACTATATATATATATATATATATATATATATATATATATATTCTGAAGTTGATGTAACCCGGAGCTTACAAAATACACTTTCTCTTCCGTCTTTGACCAAAAAAACCCCCCATCCCCCAAACCTCAAACCCTCCTACTCTCTTGGTTTTCACTTCCCCTCCTACCCATCTCTTCTGTCTGTATTTCCTGTCATCATACTCTTTCTTATGCTTGTTTGTATAGTTTAATTGTGCACACAGTTGAAGTTGCACCTGACCTGGACACCATTTAAGACTAGATGAGGGGGTCTGTACATGCTGAAGCAGAGGATGGAGATCAGAGAGGTGGGGGTGGGGGGGGGTGGGTGTCATCTTGCTGCGACAAGCTCTTAATAAAGGAGATGATGCCACTAAGTGCTGAAGAGATTGTTGTTGAGATGCGGTAACCTGCAATTAGAAAGTGACAGGTGCTTTTGTTGCATGTGGACTTACTCATTAATTATCGCCCTGAAAATAAAGATTAATGAGGTGTGTTTGTGATTGAATTCAAGCTGCAGGTAATGGTTTGTGAGAGTAGTGCAACATATGTTATGTAAAATCTTCCCCCTACAAAACCCTTTGTGTGACCTCATAATATGCCTGGTGATGAACCTGTATTATTATGGGATGGATGGCTGACCTTGCCCTTTATTCACTCCACTGTAACTAATGGATTTACTCTACCTTATGTCTTATTTCAGACATTCTACACTGTCCTCTCCTCTCAGAAATACTTTTAAGTTAATCTGCAGCCGTACATCTTTGTGTGCCATATTTGGAAAATGACAGAAATGGTTAGAATTAATGTTTTCATTACTCATCAAATCTAAATACTTGTGGGTTGTTCATTTGTTGTTACTTTAGCTACAGGACATTTGTACCAGTCAAAGGGGTCACATTTGTTTTAGTCCAAGTTCCACATTCTGTCCAACTGTGATCTTATGTAAAATATTAACATGATGATGTATAAATAGTGACTCTAAATTTAAATAAAAATGTCATTGTAAAAATTAGTATTGTTATCAGCAAAACCAATAATAATAATAATAATAATAATAAAACTAAAACTAAAGACTTCGTAGAAAGAGTTTTCTTGTTTGGTTCTCAACACCTTGGTGTTAATTTTTCCCACCATAGGAGGCTGAAGACTGACTCCCTACTCTTTCTAGTGGTCAATAAAACAATAAAACTCTGGGCCATTGCTGTGAATATACTTATATCTCTGCAATATATTCCAATTGCATCTCTTACATAACTTATTCTAAACACTCTGGTGGGGGTACATTTGATATTTGAAAGTAATAATACTACATAGAGTTCCTTTCAAGGCCTCAGTAGTTTTTTAAATTTTCTATCATTTTTTTTTTTTGCCATGAATCGGAGAAAGTCTTGTCAAAGAATAAAGCACCTCTCTAGATTTACTCTTTTCTGTTTCAATGACCTGCTTCGAAGGTAAAATTGTTGGGTATTAATGACCAAATATGAGATTATATGTTGAATAAGGTCATTGGTAGGATTTAATTTATTTAGTTACACATGGTCCGAAGCTTCTGTATTTAACTTAATTCTGTGGTATAATTTTTTTGGTCTGTGGGAGTAACTTCCTGTTGTTGTTGTTGTTGTTGTTGTTGTTGCTATGAGGTTACCAGGAAACGAGTGCAGAGTTGAGGAAAGAGATGTTATTTGGTAGATTTTTTTTTCCTTTTTTTAATCTAATAATCCATTCTGTTTTTTCCACTTCAAGTATTTATAATAAAACAGCTTTACAGTACCCACATTTTGTTTGAGAAAATAATTAGAATCTAATTAGTTATGTAAATGTTTGTCCTAGTTTTTTGACCACATCAGATACTTGCAAAATCTCCATTTACTGACAGCACTGGAACATGTTGGAGGTTGATATATATATATATATATATATATATATATATATATATATATATATATATATATATATATATATATATATATGTATAATCTTTTTTTTTTTTTTTTTACTTTGACTTTGTACGTCATGGTTGAGCTGAGGACAAAATGGAGTCAGTGTGACGGCTGCATTTGTCTTATTTGTGTTGAAGAAGATGCCACCTCGTCTTGGCCAAAAAAAAAAAAAAAAAAAAAAGAAGATGACTCACTCGATCATAGTCACTGAACTATGAAAGAGTTGCGTCAAACTCTTTTAATGGATTTACAACATTCAGCAGTGTTTTAGTTTTTCATTAGTGGGTTCTGGAGACTCTAAAAAGCTTTTTTTTTTTTTTTTTTTTTTTAAGCCTGCGTTGGTCATCACAAAGAGTGCCATTGGGATGATCAACATGTTTCATTCATTTTCTGAACCCACTTTATCCTCACTAGGGTCACAGGGGTCGCTGGAGCATATCCCAGCTACTTATGGGCAAAGGTGGGGTACACTCTGGACATGTCATCGCAGGGCTGACATATAGAGACAAGTGGTCACTCTCACATTCACACCTGTGGACAGTTCAGATTAACCTATCGGTACACACACAAGAACACATTTGTGTGTCAATTACATTCTATCAAAACCCCTTTTTTCTCAAGTCTTGAAGGGATTTTCACATGTTTTCTAAATGATGCTAAGATAATATTTTGAGCCGTATTACAGAAATAAAATGTAACAAATTCATGAGTAATTCTTCCCTTGATACTTTCCACCTTTTAAGAAAATATTGCACCATATTGCAGTGCTCTTAAAAGCTGTGGGTATTAGCAACCGACTTGATAGGATGTCTTTATCAGAGCCAAACAAGGACCAAAAACCCATGTTGCATAAATCTGTGATGCAACTTCCCAGAAAGTGAGGATCATCAATGCTTGACATCTAGATCTATTGATGGATAGTTTTTTTTTTCCAAGGACTGGCTTTTAACAATTTGATATATGTAAGGTGAGGTACAGCTTGTACTGACTGAGACAGTTTAGGGGAAGTAGCTGTGTACTGTAAGTGGATCTTTATTCTCCAGGTCATTCAGAGATTTGTTAGATTTGAAAGGGGAAGCTTTTCGTGTAGTTTCAGGTCCTGTTTGCATAGAGCTGGTACCACAGTTCTACATGAAAAGTAATGCTGCCACATTGTAAAGTCACTGTAAAAGCTGTAGGAGTGCGTCACCTTGGCAAAACAATAATTAATGTTAAATTGCTTCTTAAAACGTAGACTTACACTGTTTTCCATGTTTTTTTTTGTATGTATTCATTTTAAGTAGTGACTAGTGCTGCAACAATGGATCGATTTTTTAAATTGGTCTAAATTGATTCTTAAGAGTTGGTAATAAATTGGGCAGTCATTTTTTGTTGGCTCTTGAGCATGTTAGTATTGAGACATGCTAACCAAATAACTGAAGCTGGTTGAAATAGTACCGATTGTTTGTCTCTAGACCTATTCTTCAGTAATATCTTAGTCAAAAGTACTGCCAGTAGAATTGACCTATAGTGGAAAACTGAAAAGAATAGTCAAAATTAATCACAGAATCAGATGTGTCAACATTTAATGGCAGAGACATTTTCTCAGACATACAACAGAATTTCAATGAATGTCTTAGATTTTGGCCAAATAAGTTATACTCCAAGACTTTTATACAATGAAATAACATTTTGCACTACCATAACCATAAAGCATCTCTGAAAATCAGTTGTTTGCCACATGTCATTGGTCAGAAGTGTGACTCATAGCAGACAGATAATAATACTGTCATCATTTCTTCACCAGAAGCAAAATGATATATTACACAAACTCAACAAGTTGATGCCAACATTTAAGTATTAGTATAAATGAACTATAACTGTAAGTTAGTGCAACACTTTATATAAAATACCATGATTAGACCAAAGAAACTGCTAACTCAATAGAAAAATTATGACAACGCTGTATTGTTTGAGTCCGCCTGTTTAATCCTTCTGAAATGTAGATCATATACCAGAGTGCAGCGAGTCTGTTTAATACATAATATAAATGTACTGGTTAACTGTACATTTAAAATAAATGTTAGTTGAGTAGGAAAGCATTGTTGGCATTTATAAACCTTATAAATAAAGTGCATCATATGACAAATTAAGGTTGTGAGATCACTCAATTTTACCTTTTTATATTAATGAAGTTTACTCATTGCTATGCTGCTTCCTTCCTCTTATCTAGTTCTTGTCATATTTTCACATTTATTCAAAATCTACTTTTCCACTTAAATGTATTCTATTGAAGCTACATGCACTCCTAATGGACTTTCAGTTTGTGTGTTGCTATCTCACATTTTGTGTGTTAAATGAACGTTTTATGTACACTTTTTCCAACTTCATTCTTTTGAACTCTGTTTAAATCAGCCTGCGCTCCAGCTTATCACTGATTCCCACCCGAGGCAGATGATAATAATAGTGCTTCACAGACATGACTCACCTCTCATGATGGAGAGAAAAGCTCTGGGTGAGACTGTCCATCCACAGATGACAACTTCACAACTACCCACAAAATGAAACAATATACTTAAGTGCAGTTAGTCATGTCTCTGGTGAATGCCAATAAGTCTGAGGGAAACATGTTCATTGCTGTGCTGAACTGGCAAAAAAAGAGAAAAAAATTAGTGGATTAATTATTATAATTTTTTTTTTTTTTTTAAGGATTTTGCATTTTGACAAATGAAATTGCCAACAAGTACTAAGGTGTTGTGTTACTTGTCAAATAGACCACATAATGCAGAGAAATAAATTGACCTTTACAGAAAATTTGCTTGTAATCATGTGTTAAAGTAGTTATCTTTCTTGGTGGACTAATAAACAAGGAATGGTATATTTTTCAGTTTCTGAATTAATGTGTATGTATCAGATTTTTGGGTTTGCTAATGAAACAAATGATGTTCCTATTAGGCATCGCATGCATGTGTCTGCTTTAGGAAATGAGCTCTGAAGATTTCCTTAAGCATAATGGCAGTTTGTGACTTCCTGTAAGAGTGTCGAGTTTGTTATTTGGGGAAGTGAAAATGCCCCTCATCTTCAGGGTTGAGTGTTTTTTGTTTTTTTTTGTCATCACATGTGCAAAAGCATTTCTTCCTCCTCCTAAGCGCTTCCTGTTTATTTCATAGGTCACAGACACAAATGCTTAATGAATGTAGATGAATGTAAACTAAATGACGCAATACAACCATTGAGATTAATGTTTTTACATTCAACAACACATTGCTTGTCCCTTATTCATTTAGTGTCGCAGAAGCCTTTTTTTTCCCCAGCATGCATTGTGTAAAAAATAATTTGGTAATATAAGCAATCTATCAGTACTGTTCCGCAGAGGCTACCACATGACATTAAAATGCATCTTGCATGTGACTTGCTGTAATTTGTTCGGAGTTTACTTTGCTTAGTCATTTAAACTTTTCCGTGGTTTATGATAGTGTTGGGTAGTGTGTGTAAAACAGTGAATTAAGATAAAGTCCTATAGGTCTTGATGTAATTTTAAGGTAGTGCACAGTACAATATGTTCAGCATTTCCTCCTGCTGCAGCAGTAGAAGATACATCCGTTGTCTTTGTGATACTTAAGTCATTCAGTTTTGTGCAATATTGGATGTTACACTGGAGGCTTAGAGGAGAGCTGATGTGTATTTTATTACCATAGACATCGATCACATCTTACAAACATGTACGAAATATTCTGCTCCAAAATCCATTTTTAATCCCCTTCCTCTAATAAGTGCAGATGACAACCCTGATCCTTCCCCATTTTTCATTTTCTAATCATATTTCCGTTTCCAGCCCTATTCATAATTTAGGCAGATTTTTTTCATCTCTTTGCCACAGCATCATTTCAGACTCCATTTAACCTCTGTCATAGGTGAAAACTGTAGTGGTAGTAGAGCCTATTGTTGCTCATGGTGCCACCTTAGGTTTGAACAGGGGCCATTTGGCACTGGAGTTAGTTCTAGTTTGGACTGATAATACAAGGTAACAGACATGTTCTAATAGGCAGTGATTACAGAGTTGATTCGTTAGCTTAAGTAAATAGTTTCCCATCAGCAACACAAAACACAGACACATTAACAGGCTGAGTGAACGATATAAAGACTGAGCGATTGACAGATAAAATACAATCTCAGAACAAATACAGAGCATAAAATTAGGCTTGTGACATCAGAAGCAAAGGCTAAGTGTAAAGCCATGAATACCCCCAATCCTTAATGATATGACGTGAAGTAACCGTGGGTCCTGACTTTTTATTTGGACTTGATTTGAAGTCAGACAAATAATTCCACAGATATAAACAAGTGTTTAATTATTTTTTAATTTTGAGCGTCCCCTTGTGGGCAATGTAGAAATGGCAAATTATTTAAAAATCGAATCAGCTTTTCCGCTCCATGATATTCACTGATAAGGAAAATAAGGAATTTCTAAACCAAATATTTTTGAAATGATCGTATTCACATGAAGGATATCCAATGGTGGCGATCGGACCAAAAACATAATCCCTAAACTTCATTCAGGGATATAATTTCTGACTGTACAGCTGAAATTGTTATTTGGATCAACACTTAATACAGGTGCTACTGTATGAAGTCCTCAACATCAGTTTCACTCCAAAGTCAGATGATTAAAGAGGTGCTTGATTGAACAAAGTGGTTATTCACAACCTCTTTGTCTCACAATGACATTGGTATTTTAATGGGTTCTTATGAGGACAATTGAAAACCTTCACTTGAGTGGCAAATTGAGAATAATAAAACAGTGAAGAACAAGAGATGAAGAGAATAAGATGGAAGGTAATGCCCTAAAATCTTTAGAAATCTACATAAAAAAACGAGACATTGCCATGATGAGATGTGCTGTTTTTAAATACAATCTATCACAGCAGTTGTGGGATGAGAAGTACACGGACGGCATGAATAGAGAAAACAACCCTATTAGCAAAAGAAACTAGAAATAAAAATTACAATAATGAATGCAAATGTAAATTGTCAGTGCTACTTCTGGCACCAACAAGGCACCAGAAGTAGCTAACAGTCCAGTCCAGTCCATTCCTTTTTTTTTTTTTTTTGTAAGTGGTGGGGACAAAATTTTCCACCAGAAAAAGTCCTGGGGACAGTGCTGGAAATTAATAAACAAACGAATGTTGACAAAAACCTAACCTCCTTGGCAGAGGTAAAAAAAAACTAAACAAAAACGACACCTTATATCAGTTCTGCAAGTTGACCTTTGTGTAGACAAGACCTTAAAGTCCTGCTATAAACTCACAAGCCTAATGACCTGTGCTAGTGAATAAACCTGTGTTAGCGCAGTTCTCTCTGTAAATAACCCTATTTACAGAGATATTTAAAATGTGTTAAATGAGCAGAAACATTTGACAGTATTGTATTTTTTTTACTGACTCAATCTTTCTAAAAAACAAACAGTAATATGACAAATTAGTCCATGATCTTGCAGACCTGCTCTATTGTCTCTCTCCTGCTTTTTCTATTGCGAAGCCATATAACCCCCCCCCCCACACATATACACACACATCTTCTTGATCTCCTGTATAAATGCCAGCTCCTCTACAACCTGTGTGTTAGTTCCGCCACTCAGATGTGCACTCTGCGATGAGCCCACTGTGTGCTGGTACACTCTAAACCACTCCACTGCAGTGAACTTTGGAACAGAATGTCCAGTGCATTTTCCTCAAAATGAGCCTATCAGGTACAATTATGTCTATAGAGGGAGTATAGGGTGTGACAACATTTATAAGCATTGTGTCAGTTTGTTTTTGACTTTGGCAGAGGAAATGATGCATGGTTTTAAGGTGATACAAAATACCTGTTTGACAGCTTCGTCACTAAAAGAGCTGTTCTACACTGTTAACAGAAGAGGAACAATAACAGTTGGTAAAACACTGGAGAGGGAACGCGTTCTCACTAAAGGCCCTCTCTTGTCTGTCTAGATAACATTTCTGGGGAAGCAATTATCTCGCATTAATAACTCGTCCAGTCGAGTGTGTATCCTGTGTAGCTCTGCTGTTTAAGAAGAAAGCACAGCAGCAAAGTACATGGAGCTAACCGCACTAATGATCAGCAGTCAAAGTACTCACTGCATCAAGTTTAGGTCTCATATTCTGATGTTCAAGGTCACGCATTGATTTGGCTCCCAGCATTTTACTGGCATCGCTATCAAAATTACATAAATAATAGAGCTGTATGAGAGTCTAATAAGGTCATACTACTGACTAAGACTCTGTACATATTTGTTCTAGTACAGGTTCTAAGGTCGTGTTCTTCAGTCAAGTTGAAGCTCCTCCATCACTCTGTTGGAGGCGTCACTGGCCTCGTTTACAAACCCTTCAAGAGGAGAGGGGGAAAAAAACTGTCACTTTAAAAATGTTTAACAACTGGGACAAACTTCGCAAGCGATTAGACGGATAAATGCAGCCATTAATGATATTTTTAAACTGTCATATATCAAAACAGAGGAAGAAGACAAATGTATCTATATGCTTAAAGGTTTCATCAGTTCCTGGATGGCTGTGTTGTTTGTAACACATAGCTATTAGCATGCGCTCTGTGCACTTGAAGTTACTCTGCAGTTGCATTGTGTTGGCAACACCATTTAGATGGTGTCATCAGCAGAAACGCAGTCGGCAGCTGCGTGGCGTTGCACTACGCTTGTGGCTAGATTGTCTGTCTGAAACTACGGATGCACCGATTGCACTTTTTTTTCTCCAGAAAGTGTTTACATTTGAGTACTTGCAGATACTGTGTACTAATATGAGTACGTAATACCATCACTGTTCTCAGTTACTTTTGAAAATGTATTTTACTGTCTTAAAATTGTATTTTAATTTTTAATCAATGTGAAGCACTTTGGGCTACAGTGTTTGTATGAAAGGTGCTATACAAATAAAGATTATTATTATTATTATTATTATTATTATTCATTAATGTGACTGTAACAAAGTGCTGCTACTGACATTTAATGCATTGGAATGATCATTTCTCAATTAATTTACCAGAGGGGTGTGCTCTTAATTAACCATGCTGAATAATGCCACAAAGAAGAGTAAAGTTTTTTTTTTTTTGTTTTGTTTTGTTTTTAGAAGAAAATCAATGACAGAGGAGGAAATATCAATGTGGATACTCATGTTGAAATTTATGAGTTGTCATAAATCTAAAAGTTGTACTACCACTATGGTTACTGGTGGTACTACTCTACGTTCTCCATCTGGGTATGCACCCGAAAAATGGATTACTTGCCGAAATGTAGCCAAAGCATGGACAGAATGCAACAATCGCATCCATCTGTATCTTTTTTGTAACTTTCATTTACTATTACTTTTGTATAAAAATCTCCACACTGTTGACATTACTCCTCCACTGTGTATTGGCATGTGGCATTATTATCATTAATAATAATCTTCTTTTTTTCAAATTCACCAAATATCACAATCAAGAACTACGGAGAAATCTGATCAGTGAATGTATCTGAGTTTTAGTCATCAGACTGACTGGTCTGAAACTGATTATTAAAGATTCTAGTTTGTGGCAAGTGGATATTGTAAAATAAACTGTTTGCCCTGACTTTTAACCTATATAAAGGTTTATAGTGTCTTGAAGTAGGATTTTAAGAAGACAGGTTTGCCTTTGAACATGTTTTCCTACGTTCATGTTGTCTGAAATAGCAGCTGAATAGACTTTATCTACTGAATACTGACAATAGGATAGGATCTTTAGTGAATTAAGTTTAATTACTCCAGTATAAAAGCTCAGTGATTCTGACTGTCAAAGATGAGTCAGCCTGTGTCTGTATTCATCTCAGTCTGGTTGCCATGGTTATATTCATACTAAATGATGCACTTAATATATATATTTTTTTATCTTCTACACTCTCCAGAAGCAGCAGGCACCAAAATATGTGTGGCAGTGGTGATGTATCGCATCATATGTCATGATAAATAGGTCAATAAATATGTTGCTGTCAAAAGTAAATAATACATTTATTTTTTTTCTCATATCATGGGAAATGATTAGCTGTTGTTCACATCAAATCCTTTTCTAAATAATTTTCCAACTGTTTAGAAGTTCTATATGACTGTAGAGAGAATGGCCCATTAATTATATTATTACTGATTAACTGCAAAAATGTGTTTTCCTCTTTTTAAGACATAAGATAAGATAGAAGTCAGTGCGAACCACCAGATGTGACCTGAATATTCATGTCACCCCAGGGTATATATCAGTTTCTTTAGAGTACATCAGATTTTAATCTAATAAAGAAAGTTCTTTTAACTCTTTGTTATTATTATCACCATCAGGAACATCTGCCTGTCTGTAAATGCGTAGAGCCTTCCTTATAAATGATCCCTTTTATTTTATTTTTTCTAAAACAGTCTTTTAAATCAAAGTAATATGTGATAATTTAAAGCTGCAGTGTCTGGTACTGTTACAACAATGCATTCTATGTAAAATAATTGTATAATTATCTTTAAGCATTTTTTAATCCAGGTGGCCTGAGAGGACATGCGACTTGTGCAGCTATGACTTGAGTGTGCTCTCAGGCTTAAGATTCTGGCTGATCATGGGAGTTTTCTGTCAGGGATGGAACTGAATACTTGATCAACAGCTGTAATAACAATTGATAATCACATTTTATTGGATACAAAATTAACGTGATTGTGCCACTACATGTTTTGATCTTGGAAACGATCTTTTCAATAATGGTATTAATTGACATCAGATTATTGGGTAACACATTATAATACCTACACACAATTCACTATGTATTAACTATTATAAATGGGTTATTCATTATGTATTAACCATTTGTTACCTATTTGTTAATGTCTTGTAAAGGTTCATACTAGTGTCTTCCAAAGATAAATGTAAAATTAGATTATTTTTAACCACCAGGTGCAGTGTTTGTATATCTGCTTTACAGTTGAACAAAGAAACAGTTGTAAACACTGCACCTGTTGGTTAAAAATAATCAAATTTTACATTTACACTCGTATGAACCTTTACAAGACATTAACACATAGGTAACAAATGGTTAATACATAATGAACAACATTTAGAAATGGGTAATAAATGGTTAATACATAGTGACTTGTGTGTAGGTATTATAAAGTGTTACTGATTATTCTATGAAGTGGTTAGAAAAAGCATGTCCTAAAGAATGTAGTCATTTGTAACTTTACTTTTTTTTTTTTTTTTTTATTTGATTCAAAGTCACTCCACACATGGCTCAAATCTCTGGTCGATCTTGGACTCCACGTTTGTGAACTCCTGACTCCAATTACCTTTTTTTGGAGTCATTAGCCTAAGGGTTCACTTGTTATTTCCAGCAGGACTACAGATGTCTACTAGCAGAGTTCAAGAAAGATATGAAATAATATAATTGGTCATGTGGTATTAAAATCATATATCAATATTTTCTTGCAGAATAGTGATAGATGTTATTATTTTTCCTTAAGATAATGCCAAAAAGACAGTTCTAGGTCAAATTCACAGCTGCCAGATGCCATGTTGGCACGTTTTTATTGATTGAAAGAAACATAATATCAACATGTGCATAAGAAATATAAAATAAATGAGTAAATAAATGTAAATGGCATTAATCTCTTAATTGAAATAAGCATTTTTTTTTTTACTGTTTTCAGTAGGTCACTATGATCAATCTTGTTTTTCCATGAGTGAAATGTGTTATAAATGTTATTCACCTGCATCATCTAGTGCTCACCTCATAGCACTTGAAGAATCCAGTTTATATTGCATCAGTCTCCAGTTCTGCCAGATGTAATTCCCTTAAGGTTTACTAGGTCCTGAAGAATAATGGACAAGTTAAGCAATGAAATCAAATTGATAAAGCACTAGAAGAGGTCACTATAGTTTCCTTGTATAAATCAGGTTTATTAGCATATCACTAGCAGTTCACTACATGTAAATACATGTCTAATTTTTCACTGCATATACGGAACATATGATGATCATTTTTTTTTTTTTTTTCCCATCGCATACCATAATTTATTGAAACTTGAGCAAGAAATGCAGAAAATATCCCAGAATGATAAAGGACTGACATTCCACAGCGAGCTCAGCAGTGTTTGAATCATCCACAAATAGCTCTCAGCAGTCAATCTCTACAAACATATGTTGTACTAAAGTCGATACTGTCCACCCTGAACCTTCTACGTAGACTTGGAAAATGTGTTTTTATCAAGCTGTTTCCACTCATATGTTCAATGTGTACATGGAAAAATACAGAATGGAAGCTTTGGAAATGGTGACCGACACACATCGCATGTGTGAAAATACTTCACCTTGGATTGGAAAAAAACCCCAACTCATGGCCATCTGAAGAGGCATCCGCTAGCTAACCTGAGTGATATGAGCAGCATCTGCTAGCTAACCGCTAACCTGAGTGATATGAGCAGCATCCGCTAGCTAACCGCTAACCTGAGTGATATGAGCAGCATCCGCTAGCTAACCGCTAACCTGAGTGATATGAGCAGCATCTGCTAGCTAACCGCTAACCTGAGTGATATGAGCAGCATCCGCTAGCTAACCGCTAACCTGAGTGATATGAGCAGCAGCGCTTTAGGACATTGCTCTCTTTTTTTTTCCAAACATGATGTTGATAGTGTGGTGTGTTTCTTGCCGGATGCTAACTTAAACTTTTGCACTAAACGTAAAAAGTGAGGAGGCATAACAGACGTCCGGATAGTCTGATTGTAGAACCATCGGTCCAGACATATGGCCACCCTACTGTTGTTGTGCAGTTAAATTTAAAAGAAAATTAAAAGCTTTTGTTTTGTTTGGGTTAAAATGCTGGTGTTTGTGTTTTGTAAGTGGACATTGTTACATAGCAGTGAAGTTTAATACAAGTTATCCATTGCTGGACAGACGTGTCCGTGTTGTTCCTCAGCTGATAATGTGATGACGTCATCACGACCCATCGACTCAACTTCGAATTTATTGACGGATAAGTCGACTTGAAAAAAAAGCTGAAGTTGTTAATGCCCTACTCTATACTTACTTAATCATTTCAGGAAATATCTGCATCTACATGAACCCACTGACTGAAAACAATGTCAAAAAAGTGGTGTGCTGCACAACAAACCCCGTCCCCATTGCTCTATCTTTGTCCTGTCTCTTCTCATTGTGAAAACACATTTTTGGTGATTATGACCTTTCACCTACATTCACCAAAATTTAACGGGGTCCCTTCTGGACCACCTTGCACCTTTCCTGAAAATTTCATAGATATTGATCCAGTAGTTTTTGAGTACTGCTGCTTACAAACAAAAGACAGACAGACCAACAAACAAACAGACTCAAAAACAATACCCCTCTCACTTTATGGGGGTGGGGTAGCAAATACCAGGTCTCTATGTGCCATTGTAATGCTCTTGCAAAAGATGGAGAAGATGATGTGACACATTTGAATGAATCTTGCTTGATTCTACTGGGTCTGATCCCATGTTACCGTCTGGTTGCCCCTCTTCATCGTAGAGCCAAGAGCATTCATGAATATTGTTATATGGTTGGTTGTTTGCTCATTGTTATGAAAGAGTAGCTGAAGATTTTGATTCAGCATTTCCATGAGCTCAATAATTTTAGTAGCACAAGCATTACTCTGTAATCTGCCATTGTTAGTGTTGTTAAGTCTTGCTCCCAGGGTAAGTTTTGAGAGGTATAGGGCTATGACATCGTTGTTTTGGAAACATCATGGTTTGGTCATTCGGATGAAGATTTCATGTGCATAAAATTATAAAAACTGTTGAAAATTAACCTAAATCCATTCCACTTCTTGATAAAACCTTGGCATAAAGAAACAGACTTGTGGTTTGGGAGCCCCAGGTCAACTTGTACATGACATTTTGAGATTGCTCTTATACACGAGGGTCTAGTAAGTCTGTTGGCATCCAGCCGATGGAGCCGAGTGGTGCTATTTTTAGTATGCAAATCATATGCTAATCCCCAAGCTAACAGGGGACAAAAAGTTTAAATTACAAAACTATAGTCAGCAAAATTCTAAACTATCAGGTGTAAATCAGTGAGATCAAGTAAACATGATTGTCATTCAAAAACATGGGGGGAATGGGGGGGGGGAAATGAAATGATATAATATTTGATGTCTGCGCTGTAAACTTCACCAAAATGGTATCAATGCCAATACCAGTTTTAATGCCAGGTTTTCCTTTTTAAAAAAACACATTTTTCAATGTCAATGGTGGGGTAATTTTTTTAAGGTTCAGGGTATGTTTTTAATGCAAAATGTTATTTTTAACATCAAATATTCATTTTTTGGTTCCCTACATGTTCACACAGACACCTTAATCATTATACACAGAAAGGCATGTACTGGAAAAATGAGTACTAGAAATGAGAAATACACTCGTTAAGATTTAGATTTTTTGCCACATAATGAAATTTTCTTCTAGCGATACAAAACAATAAAAACACCATCTGTAGCTTCAACAGAAGAAACAAATGAAACAAGTCTATGCGGGGTAACAAGTGATATCTATATATATATATATATATATATATATATATATATATATATATATATATATATATATATATATATATATATATATATATATATATATATATATATATATATATATATATATATATATATATATATATATATATATATATATATATATATATATATATATATATATATATATATATAAAAGCTGCACCAACCTATTAGCTGCAGATGTCTGTTATATGACATATTTACACAGAAAGACTTTGTAAATATTTATTTCTATACATTAACTGATGGTTTCAAAAGGTGCCTTTAACATGACAGTAAAACGACTGATAAAACAAAAGCGAAGAATCATTGATGGTTTTTATTCATCTTCCTCCTGTGACTGAAATCTTGAAATCATCAACTGAAAAGCCTCAAGCTTCGTCACATACCTTCCCAGTGTCTCTTTCACTGTTGCTCTATTTCCTTCTTGGGTAGACGGATTGATTGCTTTCAACTTAAAAGCACCATCATAGGCATTTCTGCATCTGCTTTCCCTTGATGATAGTGTTTGCATGTTGTACATTTTGTGTTGTGTGCGTTTAAAACTACTACTACCTGCTTCTTCTTTGCATTGATCTCCTCCATCTGTCTCAGTTTTGCACTTCCTGCTAGAACGCTCCCTGAAAGCCGTTGGCTCCGAAAAATCCATACACTGGTGGTATTGTTGTATAGGCTGCACGGTTCAAAGCATGACAAAAAAGTAGCAGCTTATAAGTGGTGAAAATATGGTATATTATTGGTAGTTTTCAACAATGATTATGAAAAACCATCACTTATTCCACATCAGTCAAAAAAGTCTTGCGTTTTAATGTATAAAATATATTAATCACTCTAGTAATTCTACAGGTACTAATCTATTTGCTTTATTAAATCCAGGTGGGGAATTGTTTTCTGGCCAGGTTGTATATTCATATTTACAGTCTGTGATGAGAGACGTGCAAATTGTTTGTGAATTAAGTTCAAATTTATGCAGGGAGTCCTACCTAATGTAGAGTCGGTAAAGCTTGTGTTTGCTAACCGCTCAGTCCAAAAGTGTTTACGGACAAGGTGAGTGAGAACAGCAGCGGCATGTCTAAGAAAAGAAGGGCAGGGAGGGGTGGAAGAGAAACCTTTTGTACAGATATGCTGAGCAAACAAACATCACACTGAATGGCAGTGCAAAATATGCAAAACCCATCAACATGAAGGACGGTACGTGCCAGTTCATCTCTTACTCCGTTCCAGTCTATTTGAAGAGGTGAAAGTAACTGAGCCATCATTCTATTTAAGCCATTTTGTGAAGTCTATCCACGATAAAAGCCAAACATTTGATAGATAAATCCCCTCAAGATACTACTTGAGTGCATTTTTCAGATTTATGCAGTGCTTTTTACTTCTTGCATGTCATATTTCATAATAGCTTGGTATTCAATTTACATTCTGACCTTCTCATGTGGTTTTATTTAATAGATTTATAGATCTATACTTTTAGAACGTAGATTACCAGTATAGCCACTGATGGCTTCTTGTGCTGCCTGTGCCCTGCAGACAGTTCCTGCACATTTCATCAGTCACTTCTTTTATCAAGCAGATTTTCAGACTGTTTTGAGATCCATTCTAAATTTTACTGTCAGAAAAATGTCTCTTCAGAAGCATAATGTAACCACGTGAAGAGATAATTAGAGGGATGTGTGAATGTGACACTTGTGAAAAAGGAGTAACTCCCTTATTTTATTTTCATACACAGATGAGGAAATTCCAGTGTGTGTTTTGTCTTCATAACTTTGTTCGGTTTTAAACACTGGACAATCTGGCATAAGTATTTAATGACTTCTCCGCCTTAGATGGTTTGGTTTTATTATTAAACTTCACATTTTTGTTACAAGCAAAGCAAACTGAGGATAAAACCTGAGCCCAGGAGAAGCTGTCACTGAATAAGTCTTTGCTGTAGGAGCATAATTGTTTTTAGTGTCAGTGGTACACAAATGTGTAAATGGGTTGATGATTGTAATTTTGTTTCAGTGAGGCAAAGTACTGCTGTAACCATAGCAACCAATCCAGTACACACACATATACCACTCCGCCCTTGATTCCACCACCAGCTCTGTCAGGTTGGCTTTACATTTACCACCATTCACACACATGGTTTTTCAAATGGAAGTGGCTCATCACTAAAATGTTAATCATGAAGTCTGCAGCAAAGGAAGCATTGACTTTCATTCAGGGGCTACATATCACGGCCACACAGGAATGTAAACATAGGTGTGCAAAGTTATTTTTCCCACCCTCCACAAATGCACAGAATCATGTATCTGTATTTAAGAGATATAATATAGATCGTGTTCTCAAAGGAGAAACTGTGAAGTAGTGTCAGACAATTATATTTACTGGTCTCTCTCCTGTGTTCCTCTGCTGCATCTTTTAGATTAAAATCACTTTTTGTTTTTAAAGACTTGATGAAATGATAACCCAATGTAATATAATGACTTACTGTTTTTCATTGTCTTTTTTTTTTTTTTTTTTTTTAATAAAGACCATCCTCAGTCTGTTTTACTTCCTGGGATAATGGTATTTTAATTAGTTTGTAATACTGCAGCAACTGGTCAAAGCTCCTGGTGCCTCATGTGTTTGATGGTGAGTGTGTGTGAGTATAAACTGACATGACAGTATGCAGAAACATAGGGAGGTGGAAGAGTAAGCAGTGTGACTGCCAGGCAAACACCAGCTGTGATGGTTTGATTTGTGAAGGATCGCTTTCCAGGAGCAGCCGTGTCTTAAAGGAGAACAGACAAGAAGAGGTGTATGTCATACTCTCACCATTGCCCAAATATTTCTGCAGCTGTCGTTTTGTGCAGTTTGTTGCTCTAATTTTTGTTAATATTTACCCCAGCATAATAACTACATACACATATGTAAATGTACAGCCACAAAAGTGATTTGACTACCCTTGCTTTCTTCATTTTCCTCTTCATTTTAATGTCTCATACAACTAACGGTACATTTGTTATAGTTGTTATAGCATAGCACAAACATCCTAATCTCCATTAATTTATTTAAACATTATTTTCCAGTCAAAAACATTAAGGCTGACCCTATGAACACTTTGTATTTTATGTCCAATAAAAACATGCATAATATCAAAAAGCATAATTTATTCATAAAGGTAAGAACCTTACTATGACTTTGTGCAGAAGCTCCTGGTGGTAATATGAGCACATTATCTCTCTGCCAGATAATGACTAGATCAGTGCCAGAAACATATTCCTCCAGTTATTTCCATAATAAATTATAGCCTCATAGCTCATTCACTTTTGCAGCACATTCAGGATTATACCCAAGACAGTAAAATGTTTGTTATTTTTGGCTCTTGTTCAAGTTACTTTAGGAATTTTTTAGAAGTGGACAATACCTTTCAAGCAAGTAAATAAATACTATATAGATAGCGCTATATACTAAATAGAGTCTCCAATGTTTGATAAAATGTTAAAATCTTAAGGAAGAGACTATAAAGTAAAACTATTTTCTAACTTCTGTAAGCATGAACTCTTCTGGTAACATGTAAACTGAAAAGAAACCCATTAACACTTCCATGGTGGACTTTGTGTCATGGCCATTCCAATTGCTGCTCCTTTTTGTGGTGTGCTTTCTTTCTTTTTTTTTTTTTTTACACCATACTATGTACAGTATATGCAGCAATATCACTGATGGAGTTACATTTTGAAAGACATTTGCACAATATTTTCCATTGATGCCATCCAGTGTTCAAGAAAAATGTGGATGAAAAGTCCAAATGAATAATCTTGACAAAGATTTACAACAGTAAATCTGCCTCTTCTGAAGGAAAGTTTCAGTAACTTTTACGTCTATGATAAAATCTCACTGGCAGCTTTTCAGTATGAGCATTACTGCACTATGCTGGTACAATCTGAAGAAATTTTAGACTTTTAAACCACACAAAAGAATCAACATTGCAATAAAATGTTGATGTCTTTCCAAATGTAAGAAGCAAGGCAGTGTTACATTCGTAACCTCATCCTGAAAAGTCGGATGACTATGAAAAAACCTCCCACAAAATTTTGGCCATTGATCTAATGTTGGCAGTTAAAACACCTTTTGCTTTAAATGGCAACACATTTATGCACTTTATTTACTAGATGAAATATCATAAACTAGGAAACACCTTTTGTTTATCATGAGGATGTTTGTCTTATAGTGTCACAACAAGTAATCAAAGAGACACAAATGGGCATCACTGAAACAAAGCAGTGAAATGAAAGCATTTAGCTTGTATATTTAGGGAACATGTTGACGGAAATGCTAACAATGGTGCCTTGTGACACAGCAATGGTGTTTGCTGAGGAGGAGGATGAGTTGCCAATGGTGACTGAGGCAGTTACATTTGAGAGGAAGCAGTGAAGAGCAGTGCCGGTCATTTCTGCTTAAAATGAGCATTCACTTAAATCTGGTTGTTCAGTGGAGCTGAAGGATGCTTTAAACCAATTAAAAGTAAAGGTGTGTCTGCCTTTGTAATAGCTAGATGGTGATGAAGAGTATCTTTACCCTTTATACTTCATTACTCTTCCTCAGACAGTGACTGATTGGATTAATGCATATCTGCATGTTATATCACAGTCAGTCTTCCTTTTTTTTTTTTTTTAACCATTATCAGTGTTAAAGTGTAGATTTTCTGGTATCAGAAGCATTAATATACTGTATATTAAAACTTTTATTTGCAAGTAAGCTTCCGTTTGCCTTTTCTTTCAGCCTGTGACTCCTTTTCCCCTCGATTATGACTGAAAAGATTCTTTGACTGCATGGTTTTATTTCATCTGTTTTTCTTTTACTGATTTTTTTTTGCTGATTTAAGCGCTCCGTGTTGTACACTGACACACAATGTTCTGTTTGATGTGCTGCAGTAATTTATTTTTTTTAAACTGCAGTGGATTTGAAATGCTCCACAGTCAATTTTATAAGTACAACTGCAGGATATATATTAAGCTTCCAGGTCACATAAATCTGTAAATACTTATTTTCTGAGCAAATAGAAGATGTAGTTAAACACGGTTAACACTGACTGTGCAGCTGGAGTGCAGTGTGCATCCTACTCTGCAGAATGAAGCAGTGAAGCTCCATTGCTCCCTGTGAGGCTGATGACCTACTTTTCCACTCTAGGCGATAACGTACTGTATCCAGCCATGAAAAATTCCTCCATCGCACTTGATTCCACGTGTTAAAAAAAAAAAAAAAAAGCATTGATAGCGCTCCCTGTTTGACTGGCTAAAACACCTGTGCCACTGATGCAGTTATTACTAAATCCATGTGTGTTGTAATCCAATAGATCTTTCTTCCCCCTTACAACCCCAAGGAATTGGAGTGGCTGCATGAAATAATTCAAAGCCTGCAGGTCAATAAGAGGAGGACTTAGAAAGGTTCAATTTCAGCCTGGATGAAAAGAAGAGGTTGTTAATAATAGTGTGCTGAGAGAGAGAGTAATGTACTAGAACAAAGTGTGTCGTACAAAGAAACACTATACGAATAAACAAGTGTCTGGGATGAACAGAGTCTTGCTTTTACACATAAGTACTCTGATTTTCCATCCAATAAACTCAAGCATACACGACGAGCCTGAACTGGAGAGCGTAGTATATGCAACAGTATTTCTAATCTGTTTAAGAGTTAATGTGCAGTGAAACATTAGAGCCTCACAGCGCTGGTAGAAAGCCTGCAGCCTTGTCGTTTTGTACACACACCTGATGTCATGAGCCTTGAGCCAAAGACATGTCTCTGTGCTGCACACATTCAGATGTTTATTCATATGTGAGATATATTTGATATTTTATTTTTAATATTTCATATCAATTCATATGAATTGGAATGTATCAGCTTTCCTGACGTGTGCAATTTATGTTGGATATGACGTCAATGCTTCTTAATGAGCGCTAATGGTTTTAGGTAGTTAACGTAAATGTACAGTTATCATTCCATCCTTTCAAATTTTCAACGGCATGCAATTTCAAACTGAATTACACATCGTTTAATCATCTTTGTGGCTGAACAATTTTGAGGCCTTTAGCCATGGGTCATTTTACAGATGACTGAAAGCATGATTGTCCAGGTTAACCCTCAAAAGACATAAACAGCTGCCGGCAACAGAAAGCATCTGTTATCTAAAATGTTACATAACTTCTGAACCACTAACCCTACTAATATACTGGGTGCAATTTGTCATAAAATGAGGGGATGTGGGGGGGGGGGGGCAGCACTTAAATACATGGGGGTGCTGTGCATAAGTAATGTAACTTAAGATACTGGCGTGAAATGAAAGTGAAACTTTACATGTTTTCAACGTTCAACTCCCAATTTCTGTTCCTCTATTACACAGCAGCACAACAATTCTGAGATTGACGAAAGTTTGGTTCAGGTGAACAGAAGTGCCAGTAATGTAGAAAAGAAAAGTCACCCACAACCTGCCTGTTATTTTCCTTAGTCTTTTTTTTCCTCTATTGAGCAGAAGTAAGATGTAAAGGCCAGAGGGAGGGATTGATTTTCCCCACCAACAAATCGTAACCTGCCAATATATGTAAATAATTCAGGTATGTTCCAGTTTCTCAGCTTTCCATCATCAGCAGACATGACCTGTTTGGATAATCAGATGCTCTTTAGTGAACATGGAAACCATCATTGCCAAAACCATCAGCTCCTGAACTGCTGATTAAATAAAATCAATGTAGTTTATAAATGACAGCAGTGGAAGTCCCTCTTGTCTTGCTTTTTCTGTTATTTTCTAATAAACACTATTATTGACTCTGAACTTTTATGAAAATCTACATAGTATAAATTCATTATAATTAATAACAAAAATACATGTACCGTTGTACAACTTTTAAATATTGGACTAAAAACTGGAAATGTTCACCATCAGGGGAATGACATCTATAGTTTTCCTTAAAGTAATTTGATGTTATTTTCTACATTTATTGATCTATTTTAAAGAGTTTGATGTTGACTGATTTTGTTTTTAGGTGGAGTACATATTTAATAAACACTTGACCTGTTTCAAAACGACTCAATGTTAGACATGTACAACACGTTCTGAGCGTTTTATGGGGAAGACGTGAAGCTGATATTTGACCCATTATTCGACTATTGTTGTTATCCGCCTTTAAAAATCTGTTGAAGCTCAAATTTAAAACGCTCCACAATCCAGATAAACCAAATGAAAGAGGATCAAAATGACGCCTAATAAAATGCGTCAACATTTAGTCTAGAATAGCGTCACATCTGCTCGTGTCAATTACTGCTTCCGTTTACGTTGCGGCAGAGAGCTTTAAATAGCAGTAGCTGCTTTGTTGTGTATTCTGCTCAGTGTCATCAGTGCCCACAGGAGGTTAACCTTTAAATGGCTGTAAAAGCTGGTTGAATGTGAAGTCGTGACACTAACGGGTGGGGGCATCAGGCCAGGAAGTGAACCAAGAGGAATCGTGTCACAGCCAGGACTCTGACTCATTCTCCCATGGTAGCTTTTTAGACAATACAAGGCCTATGATGCTGGCATATGCTGGGATGTGTTACATGTCTCCACAGATGAAATACTGTTGCAGTGGGCCTGTGTGACAGAAATGTGAAACACGGTGATTGTGATTATAGGTCTCCCAATGATGCGTCATTGCTGTGGTAAAAAGCAGAATGGATTTATGATGTGCTTGCGTTAAGTGAAGGCAGATTGAGTGTGGTTGTCGTGTGCATGTATGTGCTTGTCATTTCATAAATCCTCTGCTGAGTTGTCTAACCACTTCAGCTGTAGTAAATTTCTTTAAATAGCTGGTTGGCCTTTGTTTTTTTTTGTTTTTTTTTGTTTTGTTTTTTTTTCCCAGCAGCTGCCTTCAAACAAGAGTCCAGTTTTGTGGAGTATGCTGAAGGACTTTAGCCTGCAGCCAAAACAGACCTCACTCACATTTCCAACGAGTCAAATATGCCAGGACAAGCTTCGTTTTTCTGTGAGACAGCTGTTTTTTTTTAATTGGCCTTTTCTGGTTACTTCCCTCTAGGCGTGTAG
Organism: Siphamia tubifer; assembly: GCA_020466265.1. NCBI lineage: Eukaryota > Metazoa > Chordata > Actinopteri > Kurtiformes > Apogonidae > Siphamia > Siphamia tubifer. Next base: position 30,007,313 of record CM035787.1, on the reverse strand, counting down.
AAGATGTGTGGATGAGCTTATTTCAGCTGAATGCCAAAAAGAGAGGTGTCAAAACTGGTCATCTTGAGGAAAGACTAGTTCATTAAAAAGGTGCAGTCACCTGCTCAACCATGACTAAATTTGTAATACATCAAACATTATTCATTTGACAAATGAACCATAATGTGGTAGCAGTGTCCAACACTTAATTTGGGAATTTGATGCAGATTGGCTTTTCCCTCATGCTGATCCCACACTTTCACTTCTACTGTGTGTGTGTGTGTGTGTGTGTGTGTGTGTGTGTGTGTGTGTGTGTGTGTGTGAGTACACAGCCATGTCATATCATTTTTCAGATGCTTTATCTTTTTTCTCGTAGCATAGTCATTTTTTCTTTTTGAATATGGGACCCAGTACTGATACTGATAATTTGCTTTAATACCCGTTCATGAAGTTTCCTGAATTCTTTCTTGGCACCAACGGCATATATAATTATAGGAGAATATTTGTTGAAAATTGTCCGAATATCAAAATATATTTTTACGAGGTTCTTTGGCGTAGTGTAGTGGTTAGCATCAACTTTTCATGTTTTACCTGTGGCTTTTCTCTGGTTGTTTACCATCCAAACACTAATACACAGTTGTTTAAAAAAAAAAAAAAAAAAACTGGGGCCAAATCTAGGCATGGGATGAATTTGTGAAATGAAAAAATTATACTGAAGATTTTATTAAGGAAAATTACTAATAATTAGAATAATATAATATTGTAATAATTTAATGTCTGTTCAATCTATAGTGGGTCAGAGCAGTAAAATACTATCATAATAACCTATAAATAATGACAATTGCTTTCTCTGTTTTAAAATTACACAAAAATGTTTACCTTTACAGACTGATCTTTTACAAAAAAAATATGAATGACCTGAAAAGTCTTAAAGATCCTGTACAGAGAATTAATTTAAAGCAGATTGTAGCGACACTTTTGGCTGGAATCATTGGTGTTTTTAAAGGACAAAGATTCCACTTCCCATGAGCACTGGCTCTGCTGTCATAAGGGCATTACTCCAGTAAAGGCATGTGTTTGTTTTGAAGCTAATGAATGAAGCGTGGATCCTCTTTACAACGCTGCATTTCTCTTTTAAACACAGTAACTTGCTGGGTACAAAGTGTCATGAAATGAGACAACAAGTAAACTTAATCAAAGTCATTCTGTAACATGAAAACAAAAGTGTGACCCAACTTTGGAATCTGACTTCTGGTTCTCACTCTTCTTCTCCTCAACTTCAATACCATAAGATGTGTCCCAATAATATAAATTTACTTTACACTAGCTTTTCTGCAAAGTATTAAAGTATTCAAACAATCAAAATAAAGTTAATTTATTTAATGTTTTGTATATCTGTAGATCTACTGTGATCTGTAACTTGTGATTCGCATGTGTAAATGATAAACTAAGACATAATATTGTTCACATTGCACTTATTTCTCTTAAGAATTTACAGATTCAAATTTGTTCATGTTATGTTGAAAGTACAATTTGAAGATGTACACATTTTCATTATATAATTTTTTACTTTTTTCACTCAAAAGTTCTTATCCTATTATGTATATTATTTTAAATGGTAAATGTTCTGCACTTATATAGCGCTTTTCCACCTTTTTGGTGCTCAAAGCGCTTTACATTAGCTTCACATTCACCCATTCACTCATACACCAGTAGGTGTCTAAGGTCTAAGGTCAGTCCTACTGGGGCCTAAGTCAGGGTTCAGTGTCTTGCCCAAGGACACTTCGACATGTGGACAGCCAGAGCTGGGACGCGAACTGCCAACCTCTCGGTCATTGGGTGACCCACTCTACCAACTGACTGAACTAGTCCAGTCTATTCAATATAAAAAGTCTGCTGCAGAAGTTCTAAGGAAGAAGGTGTGCTGTATTATGATCTGCATCTGCTGGATCTGTTTATGGAATAGGGTGTGAAAACTAAGTGAATGGTATGTTTCATCTGTACATCCAGAATGTACCCCACCAGGCTCCAGCACCCCCTATAACCCTCTCAAGGATCAACTGGTTCTGAAAATGAATGGATTGTTGGAGATATTGAAATTTGGTATCTAACGAAGTGTCCCTGACAGAGTTGTACTTTATCAGTGGCATTCGAGGTGAGCTTTGACTCTTTTAATTTAACCTTTACTCATTGTATATTTACATTCATCTTATGGCTATTACAGATACTCTGCTCAACACAGTGTTTTTAGTTAATTGCATGTGAGCAAAACAGATTTTGGCAGTTTATGTCCTTGTCATTTTCCTATACTGAGACGGTACAGTATCTAAGCAGTTGGGTCAGTACCATAAAAGTATCAAAGTTCGGTAGTGATGGAGTGATAACCGTTTAGATCAAATAAAAAAATAACATTGGTTACATTGGGAGGATGTTACCTAATATATAAGGATAATGTTTTAAATGGTGTATGTTTACAGCCATTTCACAATTTCCCTGATATGCACTATAAGTTTCCTGATGGAGTTAAATTAACAGCCTCTACTAATTTTGGCTGAAGTGTCATAATTAGAGACAGTTATGCGGAAGTAATTAAGTAATTATATCAACTGGGTCATTAAATGGGGAGATTGGTTAAAACGGTCTGCAGTGGTTTGGAGTTTCGGAGTGTTCAGTTAGACTTGTTCATATTTGTTCTTGCTAGTATGATCACTGATGTGCAGATGATAAACTGAGAGAGAAAAAAACCACAAAAAGGTCAACGTCACCGTTCACTAAATGCTTTATTTTCAGTGTATACACATTACATGTAAGGCCTACAAAACCAGTTTGCTTTTATAGCTTATGCTGTTAGTCACTGAACTTACAGATGTACTTTGTGTTTTTGTACATCTCTCAGATAACCTATTATGAATATTCATGATTTTTCCAGGCAGGCACTCATGGAAGGTGTCCTCCCACTGCATTTTCTCTTAACCAGTGCCCTTCATCCTCTCACACTGAACCATTTTCTGTGCCGTCATCCTCCTCCTCCAGCTCCTGCTCATTTGTCACTCTTGTCTATGCTGTCCACCTTTTACTCCCATCACCTCCTATCTGCCTTCTCCTTAAATGCACTTTTAATTCTGCTTCTTTACTCCCTCCTCACCTGCCCATCTAGTGTTAAACTATGATGAATTGCCATTGAAGTCCCTTTAATAAATGTGGGTTTGTCTCTGAGTATCTTTCATATGATGCAGGATTAATGTGGTGCTGTGGTGGTTTCTAGAGGGAATATGTGGCCTGTGAGCTGCACCAGAGCAGCTCTAGCTCCCTCCCTGTTGTATAGAGCTATTCTCGGACAGTTTTTAGAGTGACTTATCTTGGCCTGAAGCTTATAATTAAAACATTGGGCTCAAAAGCCACAAGAAGTCAAATGTTGCTAATGTAGTATGATTATACGCTGTATTTGTCTGTTGTTTTTTCACTTTACTTGAACCTTGAAGAAATCTTGCCATATATGTTCTAACTATAATTGTTAAAAAAAAAAAAAAAAAAAATGAGGGAAAGTAGTATGGGGGAAAAATTGCACATTGCAGCAACAGATGTCTAATAGTACCCTCTTTCCAAAAACAATGTGTTCAAACGTGTTTCTACCTCCAGTGCAATGTCTTTAATCATTAAATATGTTGACACTCTACTGTATTCATTACTCCAGTTTTGTTTAGTTTTTTTTTTTTTTTTTTTAACGTGTGTTTGTCTGTTTGTCAGATTTAACGCAAAAACTACTGGACCAATTTCCCTGCAATTTTCAGGAAATCTGCAAAGTGGTTCAGAATATATTAAATTAAATTTTCACTTCACTTGCAAATTCCGCGATAAAACTGAGCTTGGGCGATCAAGTCACAAGATCCAATCAATGTGTAGACGACCAAGGCTGATTCACCCCCAGAGACACAGAACGTCCGGGTGTGGGACAAAATCATGCCATTTATCGAATGACAGTTGGGTTTCAAAGCAGTGGAGAAAAAAAACTGTGTGATAGGGCTCCATTGAATCCCATTGAAGCAGAGCATCAATGGGCTAATGCACTGAAGAAAACTGTTTTATGGGAATGTATGAGAGAAACATGTGAGATCAGTCAATTTGTGATAAGTAGCTGAACACACTTGTCTACAAGCTGAATGTGTTCTAAGATAACCAAACAAACATATTTGAACATCTAATTTTTGACATTTGGGGAGAAACAAAGCTTCCTTTGCCATCCACAATCTCCAACAATACAGAAACGGATCGGCTATATTTACCCTCAAAATGAAATTTGTAGTTCAATGAGTTCCAAAAAATAAAATAGTTTAAAGAATCATATAAAATCTAATGTTTAGTCCTCAGACTATAGTGGAGTACAGTGTGATGGCAGTGAGGATGGATTGTTTTCTACCAGTCACAGTCTTGCATCTTAATGAGTTCCACTGCAGCTGCTTCTCTGATTGGTCAGAATGTGATGAAGATGATCTGGGTTGTCCCAAGATATCCTTAGTCAGTGTGTATCTTACCACACTTCCCAGTGAGTGCAGCTTCTTTCCAAACATTGAGCCAATTTTCTTTCCCAGTCTGTCCAACAAACGTACACTCACAGAGACGTTGTATTTTCTGACATGAATGATGTGTGCTAAACACATCATGGAGAACTGTTTGATTCTAAGTGAGATTCTCAGAGACCAAATAATTGTATTTAAATGTGCTATGCATTCACACTCTACTTGTGAACATTTGACCTGTCAGATGGAGGCCTGGATACACACGCAATACATTCACAACATTTGGCCAAAGATGAAGCCCCAGCTTTCCATCAAGCACCATCAGATGAATTGGTGTTAACTTGATGGTGATTGTGGGTTTAGATAATTTAATACACATCCTATCATCATCACAATGGTATTCATGATGGAGCCTAAAATGACAAAGATGTTGCCTTGTATATTTTGCTTATTTTGCTTAGCCCTTAATGCAGAAAAACCCATGACAGATAAACAGTAATATAATACAGAATATAACACTTGATAGCAGCTTGCCGTAGATGTATGATACGGGAGCTAATTGACAGGTGATATATGCTACCTCCTGGAAATGTGTGGGTGTATATGTGTTTATCCAGCTGAGAATATCTGATTAGAGTGTGTGAATGGAGACTTTGTCATGAGCAGTGGGCGTTTGAGACTGCAGCCAAGTTGTCATTGAAGTGAGTGGGTCTGTGACAGTATTAGATGTGTTCAGAGCGATGGTGCTGTTGTCTACTTGTACTACTCATGCGACAAATAATTTTCTTCTGTTTTTATGTGTTCTCGCGCTCAATGAAGAGCAACTGGGGATCAGCTATGACTAGTTGGGGTAGAAGAAGCAGAAAAGGGAGGGGTTTGTGGGAGGGGGGCATCATTTTGTCATTGCCAGAGAGTGATTCTGGGTTTGTGTCAGAGGCTGTTGAAACAACACTAAATAAAAAAAGCCTGTCCCTTCTGCCAGAACAGCACACAGAGGGGTCTTTGTAATCCTGATCGGTCTTCGGTGACAGTCCAGCTCTGTGGAAGCAGTAGTGTGGATACATCTGTGCAGCTAGTACTGACTACAGATTTATCTTTTCTATTGTTTTCAGCCACGATGTTTGATGTTCACAGCTGGAGAGGCGTTCACTGATGGACCCATGTAAATATTTGACTTCCACATGCCACAGTTGGTAAAATCAATTATGTATCCACTCATTTTATCGGCACATAAAACTGTGTTAATATCCTGCTCAGCTGCAATTGATTAACCCTGTGCAGCAGATCTCTGTCCCCTGATGATTAAGCTTTGTTTTGACTGTCTACAATATCTGTACCAGACTTAACAATCATTTAGTCCCATTGGGATAAATTAACATCCTGCCTGTTTATTTTGAATAATTTGATGCGTAACACTATTTAATACTGCTGCTCTCTCAAAGTACTGTAAAATACATCTCCTCGTGTCCAGACAACTGCAACTGAGTCTGTATACAGCAGTACAAATAATGTCAAAAAGACATTAAGTCAATTCATTCTGCAAGGTGTTTTCTCCAACAGCGTAGATTCAGCCATAATTATTGCATTAAATGCTTTGTTAGATTTCAGGAGACTTGCGTGAGTTAAATGGTTTACTTCAGGGGTCCCAAAGAATACAGCCCAGGGCCCCAATCTAGTCCACAGGATAAGTTTACAATGTGCAAAAATTCCACAGTGAAGGCTGTGGAACTTATTTTAGATCCGGATCCACATACAGACCAGTATCATCTACAGTCAAATAATAGCATAATGACAAAAAAACTACAAAAATTAGTCCTTTTTTAATTGGTTTGATGTGAAAAAAGTATTACATTATGTCTTTAAATAATGACAACTTGGTGCAAAGAATAAATTTCAATTATGAAAATATTTACACTGTAACAGTAAAATATAAGTAACTTCAACAAATATGAACAACCTGAAATGTCTAAAGAAAATTTTGTATAATTTTAACCATTTTCTGCTTCTGTTCCTAAGTATTTAATGTGTCTGTAGAACTGATCCATAATGTAATAATTGTTAAAATTGCACTTATTTTTCTTAAGAAATTTCAGGGGGTCTTTTTTTTAGGTTAATCACTTTTTTTGGGGGGGGATAGTTTTGGGTTAGGGTTTGTATTTTCATATTTCATAATTTGTTTTTCATTTGTTTTTTTGCACCAAAACAAAGATACAAATTATAACTTGTCATTATTTCTAGGTTATTATTATTTTACTGGTTTGGCCTACTGGAGATCAAATGGGGCTCAATGTGACCCCTGCAATAAAATGAGCTTGAGACGCCTGTTTTAAATGACCAACCTGCTTTGAGAAGTATTAAACCATATTAAAGCTGCAGAAGCTAAGATCAGAGGAGGAAAGGCCACCATTTTAAAATGTCATTTAATACTTTTTCAGCACTCTCCTCTTGGTCCAAACAAAAAATTAAATAGACGTATAGAATACCTGATGTTGTCTCATACCGCTATGGAAAAGCAGTTTCATTTTTTTTTCCACTTTTTTCCTCTCCAGCCTGAAAAGGCATGTAAGCAGTAGGAGGCTGAGGTTGTAAGTCCTCTCACACCACTTTAATTATAATATGCTTTGTTTGCAAAGGTGCTAAAGAAATCTTTGTGTTTTTTTTGTTTTACATGAAAAGGTGACATTTCATAAGCTACAGTTTCCTGCATGTGATAATTTAATGATCATTTGTTATATGCCTTAAAATCTGATTTTGTTATTCACAGCTGCTATTGATTATAGTTGTCATCATGTATTTGTGAATTTGAGAATCTTTTCCAAATTTGGTGAACAAATACTGGCTGATTTAAAAAAAATATCTCTCTCTATATATAGAGAGAGAGACAGAGAGAGATTTTTTTTAATCACAAACCAGTCTTAATATGAATTGAAGCAATGTTTTCTTAATGTTAATGTTACTACCTTACATCTGAGGTTAATTGAGAAACACTTCCTGTTTCTCTCAATACACTTTAAGCCTGAAGAATGAGGATGAGCACTTCTGTTTCACCGCTGTTCACAAGTGTTCATCTCCCTTTAGGCCTGAAATATTAATGGATGAGTTTTATTCTGGAGTCAGGAAGGTGACCTTCATACATGTGCGTGTCCACAGAGAGCCTGATACTCCACCGCCCACTTTCTATTCTTAAATAGGACATTTTTATACACTGACTATAAATCTGATGTAGTATTCATGCTATTAATCTGTGTGTCTCAGAAGGCTAACTTTGATGCTGCAGATATAAGTCGATGGTCTGATCTGACCTTTTGATAAAACTTTGATATCTGCTGAGCGTTAGTATTGATCTGATTGATACTGAATGAAGGCAGTATTCAGACCCTTTAATTTCCCACTGTTTTGCTAAAATAATTTTTTTCCTCATTACACACTGCATTTTTGCAAATTCATTAAAGAAAAACTGAAATATCTCATGATCTCAAGTTTTCAGACCCTTTGCTCAGTATTGGGGAGAAGCCACGAGTCTTCTTGGGAAGCTTTTCACACCTGGATTTGCAGATCCTCTTATTCCCACTTGTACATCCTCTCCAGTTTTGTCAGGATGGAAGGTGAACTTTGGTGAACATTCAGTTTCAGGTTTCTCCAGAGATCCTCAGTTGACTTTCAAGGTGGGGTGGGAGATCTTGGGTGGGGGGGGGCAATTCAACACAAGTGAGATTTTGAAAATATACACGCCCTCCCCTTCTTCAGCCCATCTCTCGATACGCACATGCTGTATCGAGCGGTCACGGAAGTTCACGACCATTCATGGGAACACACATCAATTAACCAACAAGCAACAACACAGTGGTTAATTTCATCAACATTGTGACAGGGGTGAGTACTATACCCATAACCGATTAGTACATCGAGATATCATATAATCATAACAGTATCATCTTTCCTATTGAGTAGAAACATGGCCAACTTTTCGAGCCATTTTTCCTTTTTCACCGCTGGAAACCCGTAGTGATTACCATCCTTGTCCTGTTCCGTTCTCCACTCAGCTTCCTCATGGTTGTAGCTTTTCCAAACCCAATTTCTACTTTGGTTTTGCTGCCAGTTGTTGCCTTTTTCCGCCATAGCTGTTAATGTGAACGCGCAGAAGCAGGATGGTGGGGGGGGGGGTGGACTGATATTTGATGGATGTATCAGCAGTCAATCATTGTAAAGATGACCAGTACATTGATTGGCCAGAGTTGTCCTCTGGTTACACCCTTTAGACTGGACTAAAACATTTCGGGATTTTTGCAGGCATTATTTTTCAGTGCGTGCTATTGGATCGTGAAGAGGTTTTCAGCACCTTTAAGTCGGGGCTCCTGCTGGGTCATTAAAGAACAGTCAGTTGTTGTGAACGCACTCCTTGGTTATTTTAACTGTGTGCTCTGGGTCAGTGTGTCATTGGAAGGTGAACATTCAGGCCAATCTGAAGCCCAGAGCACTCTGGACAAGGGTTTCTTCCAGGATACCTCTGTACTTAGCCTCATTCATCTTTTGTCCCATCCTTGCAGCTGGAAAAACCCTAACAGCAGGACGCTGCCCCCACCATGTTTCATTGTTAGGAATGAATTGGGCAGGTGATGAGCAATGCCTGGTTTTCTCCAAACATACCACTTGCAATTAAGGACAGATGTGAAATCTTGGTCTTGGACCAGAGATTATTACCCCACATATTACTTATTATTCCACCCACTGAAGGGGAGGCAATGGGTATTGTTTTTTTTTTTTTTTTTCATTTTATAAATTTTTTTATTTGGCTGTTTGTTTGTCCATTGGGTTGATTATCAGCAACTTTACGCAAAAACCACTAGATCAATTTCCATTACATTTTCAGGAGACATGTGAGGTGGTCCAGAATAGATCCCATTAAATGTTTAATGTAGGTCAAAGGTCAAGGTCACCAAAAATGTGTCTCACAATGGTAAGCGATGGGGCAAATTGGGAGTTTCCTTTTCGTTACTGTATACTCAGTTTTTTTAAAGCTTATTTTTGCTTTCACTCTCATGTGCGTCAGAACCTTGAAGGACAAATTTGAAGAGTCTAAGTCAAACATCAAGGTCACATGATTTCAAATGGGCATAACTCTAAAAGGGGAGCTGATAAATACTCGTTTACTATTGTTAATAGATAGGAAACTACATGAAGGCTCCGAAATGGCATCATGACCTGCAGCGTTGAAAGATCAAACCCATGGTCTCACATTTTGAGAGGGTGATGTCCATGAAGTGTCCATGAAGTGAATAAGAATAGCTATCTGATTTTGTGAAAGTCAAGTTGCCTTTTGCTTTTTGTCATAGTCAAAAATCCCCCAGAGCTGCAGCTACCTCTGTGTTTCCTGCCGGTCTAGCAGCAGGGCATGATTGACGGCTTGTATGAAAGTGAACACCGCCTCAGACATTGCTTTTACACCCGTCTATTTACTTCACCGTCTTCCTTTTCAGAATGGACATGTATGAATATGATGTGAGCTGACAGCTTGAGGGGTGCACTGCTGCTCCCTCCTGCTCTATCAGCCCGGGGCGAAGATGATGTTTGTTGGCAGGGCTGGGTCACGGTGGTGTTTGTGTGTGTGTGTGTGTGTGTGTGTGTGTGTGGGGTGGGGGTCAGGTGCATGGGCCTTCACAGCACAAGGGAAGTGCCTATGATCATCACTCTGTTCATATAAGTCCCAGAAATATTTTTCTCCTCTCTTTCAGCACTAATGCCCTCTACTTTGAATTATTAAAGAAGTTTTCAGCTCTCCATTTTTGTACAACTGGCACTTTTCTTGCCCTTTGGTCATTATTTTTTTCCACTTACACACCATACTTATAATTCCACACTCTAAATATTTCACATTTGCCCAAATGTTTCAATCCTGTCCCATGCTTTTAGGTTGATTTAGTGCACGGTTGTTGCATTTGTCTCATTGTTTTCTTTGTGTGTTCACTTTTATGTTGCTTTCAACACAAGGTAATAAAGGGGAACGAGGTAATAATGAATGTAATAAAGAATAAAGTTATTATTGTAAATGGTCACAGATAAAGATACTTTAAAGGTTTGAGTATGAGTCTGTGTGATGTATTTATACAACTTTATGTAACACAAGTGTGTATATATATATATATATATATATATATGAATCTTTAATGGACCAAAAAAAAATCGTCTGTGTAGCTTCTTCCTTTTCACTGTGAAATTCTTTGAAACTCATGAGGCATATCTTGTACGTCATGTTCTTAAAAATGGAAACCTAAATAAACCAGACAACTCAAAGGACAAAATGTGATGTCAATAGTAGGTCGTCACTTTGGCGTTCATGTTTTCAGAGCAAAGACATCCATTCACCTTTTTATCCTGGCAAAATCAGCGTCTGTTTGAGTGTGACGTCTCTTTATAACATTTAATGTTTCATTTTCCACAGGTGCTGGGGAGTCTGGGAAGAGCACCATTGTAAAGCAGATGAAGTAAGTCATCAGAGAAATTGATTGAACTTTATTTTAACCCCAGTTTTCAACCAGTGATGACTTTTCCACTGTAGTACATGGGTGTAAAACTTTATCAATAAGACATGAGCAATGCAGACCTAATCCTAAACCTGAATCTGGCTTATTAAATATGAAAGATGACTCGTACTCTGAGGTCATTGTAAGATGGTATTAAAAATATTTAATAAAAGAAACCAACTGTGAAACCAAGAACAGGTAGTCTGCCAATACGTGTTTGTCTTCTGCTGTCTGGCTGAGTGCAAATGTTTTAGCTGTAAATAATGAGCTCAGGTTTAATCGAATATATTTTGGCAGTGGGCTAATCAACAGAGCTGTTGCACAACCACGCCTACCCCTGATGATTTACTGCTCCTGGTTGAAGTTGCCAGATCTGACTGATCGTCCTTACTTAACTCTGACCACAAAACATGTCAAATCAAATGTTATAGTTTATAAGTATTTATAAGTATGCATGCCATATTCAATAACATAAACCTGGGTTTTTGTGAATGTGGCTTTCAGGTGATGAGCTTCAATCAAGTGTTTGTCTTTTCTTAGTCACAGGATGACAATAGGGTGAAGAGTTTGTGGATGTTTTAATGCCTGTGCATCCATCAGAACACACACATATACAGTGGACCCTAAATGGCTTAATTATTCACATTCCTCTGGGGTAGCCAGGCATTGAATTTATTTTTTATGAGCTTGGAGAAGGAACAGTCTGTCGCTTTTTGGAGCCAGGTTATTAACACTTTAAGATGCATATAAATCAATGTGCAAGACAGAAAGACTCACCGCTCTGGCCTCTTAGTTAACATTACACATCAAAGCATCTGTGTAAACACAGCTTTGCAACAGAGAAAGGTGAGAAAGGTACAACTACTCTCTTCAGGCTATGTTCTTTAAATCTTTTCTTTAAAATAAGCAACTATGTGGCTGTTGAATTACTAATATGTATTTCCATTTGCCTCACTACATTGTTAAAAGCTGCAGGCTGGTTTGCAAAATGAATATTTGCTTTCTCTGCATTTCTTTCTGCAGTCTCATGAAATCTGAATGACACTCTGGTGCACATTACAAACACTTAACTGCTTTGCTCTCAAAGTTTAGAGTAGAGTAGTAATGTTACTAAAGGCAAATTCAGGACAGGATACAGTCGGTACCAGAATACCCACTGTACCCTAACCCCACTGTCTGCCATGGCACCATTTGAATGCGGTCAGTGTGAGCCAAAGTATACATTTTATGGATCTTTTTTTTTCAGAAAACAACAAAGTTGCTTGCTTCAAAATATTTTTTAATTTCTATTTTTTTCATACTGTCAAATGTGCCCATTAAGTTATTTTTGATTATATATTTAGAATAGCAGGTGTCCAGGTGAGTGTTCTACTCACTTATCTATTATTATAACTGCTGGAAGATAAAGGATATATTAGTTTGTTTGTCCAGTTTCTCTGGATACAGTGTTTTTTCTCATAATATTTTGTCTGTTCATAATGGAAATTTACCAGGACTGTCAAACGATTACAAATTTTAATCATAGGGTTGCTTTGGATTTATTTTGATTAATCATGATTACATATTTATTTTTAGTCTATATTAATTGCATATAATGTTGCATAAGCAAACACACTTGAGAAGGAAGGGAATATATCTATATCTTAACATATTTGTCACAAGCTGGGCAATGCATTAGTCTCATGGTAGTAGAATCCCTAACGTATACTTCACGGTAATATAGTTTTAAGATGGAAATGCTTCAGTAAAAGAAAAACTCCATCAAAACACAGTCAACTGTTCTGCCCCAGAGTTTCTTTCTTTCTTTTTTTTTTTTTTTTTACTAGATTTTCTAACAAAATACACAAAAAAGCACAAAAAATGCATACAAAACTTGCTAAAATTCACAAAAAAATAAATGCAAAAAAGGAACAAAAAATCCAAAACGTATTGTAAACTCTTCTAAAACACAGAAACAACACCAAAAAATTTATAAAATATTCAAAACGGGTGCAAAAAAACAAAACACAACAAAAACAAACAAAAAAGCCCTATATATATATATATATATATATATATATATATATATATATATATATATATATATATATATATATATATATATATATAAACTGTAAACAACTCTTCCATTTAATTGCACATAAACATTTTAATTAGATTAATCATGATGATGGCTTAATCTTTTTTAATGTCTTAATTTTGACAGCCCTAAAATTTACTTTCCCTATATTTCATGCTTCTTTATTTTACTAAACTAAAATGGTCCCCCTAATGACTCCCAATTTAACAAATGTTTGTTTTGTTTTTTTCTTGAAATTCTCAGGATCATCCATGAAGATGGATATTCAGAAGATGAGTGCAAGCAGTACCGAGCAGTGGTTTATAGTAATACCATCCAGTCAATCATGGCCATTGTCAAAGCTATGGGCAGTCTGAAGATCGACTATAGCAACTCTGCAAGAGCGGTAAGCCATGCAAACATTTGACATTTAATTGTTATAAGATGGCAGTTGTGTATTTTACATTTAATCCTTAGTTGTAATTTTATTGTACATGTAATGGCACTAGAGGAGGTTGTTAAACAGGAACCGTTACTTTACAAGTTGAGAGTGAACTGAGACCTGAACTTTGACTATGAGATGCCAAACATTAACAACTTGCAACTTCAGAATTAATTTTACTGTCAGACAACATATTGTTCACATTAGTTGGACTCATGGATAAAAACAGAAGTTACCCAAACTTTTTTTTGTTTCAATAATTGTTGTCAGATCAGGGTCCCTCAGGGGCCACATCAAAGTCTTCTGTACACAATTCAAATGATCTATTCTTCATCCTTTATTTCTATGACTCAGTGTCTCCCATTTTTTTCTTGTCTCAGTGCAGTAGCACAGAGGTAATTATTTTTACTACCCCTTCTCTCTCAAACCACAGTTTTGACTTAATTGTCCAAACCAGTAAGTCCAGAGCAGTTTGGTAAAGGCGGGTTTGCTTCTGGGCAACTGTCTCTTGGCCTTTGCTTTTTCTGAGAGATCTTATTCAGACACTAGCTCACAGCATATTCCATCAGTGATCCATCTTTGTAACCTGCCGGGAAACAGTCATCATCTGACAAATTTCACCTTTTTGTTCTCTTTTGTGGGAGATGGAGAAGATGCTACAGCTGTACTTAACACTGCAGCAGGCCAGACACTGAGGGTTTGTATTTATCCAAAAGTGCCAGCAGGATACATTGTTATAGCAGGAACTGATTGAGTGAAAATACCAGAACATTCCTAGGTTTTTATGTTTTTGTCTTGCAGGTTTTTTGCTGCTATCAAGCTTTGGGATGAATATAGAATACAAATGTGTTGTTATAAATCAATTAATCAAATCAATGTAATTAATAAAGAAGGAAAATTATCATTTCCTGTGCCCTAATTAACTCAGTCACAGAATCTCATTAGTGCTTCCAATAGAAACACTAGTGTACACATGCAGACAGACACACCCTACAAACACTATTGCATACAGACACACACAACCACATTAATGCTACAACACTCTTCTTCAGTCTGCTGCACAATGTTAATTACTATGAATATGTAGTAATTGAAGTCCCACTGTAACTGAACACATTGCTGTGTGTGCATGACAATTTTATAGCCAAACTAGAAAAGTACTGAGTGTGCAAGGCCAAGGCAGCCACGCCCCCACTGACCACCACCAAACTTTTATCACTTGTTCGTTAATAATAATAATAATAATGATAATGATAATAATGGATTGGATTTATACAGGGCTTTTTTGGCCACTCAAAGTGCTTCACATTAGTGACCCATTATTCATTCACTCTCACATGCACCCTCTGGTGGTGGTAAAGTACATATGTAGTCACAGTTGCCCTGGGGCAGACTGACAGAAGCCATTTTGCACCTCTGACCACCAACAAACATTCATACACCAGTGTGAGTGATACTGGATGCAAGGAGGGTGAAGTGTTTTGCCCAAGGACACAACGGAGAGAGTGGGATTTGAACCACCAACCCTTCAGTTACTGAACAACCCGCTCTACCAACTGAGCCATGGCCGCCCCCAAATTCCTTGTACCATTATCAATCCATCCATAGCTTGACGTTATCTTCTTACGAATTGCATATATGTGCCCCCCCACCCCACCCCTACATACCTCCACTGATCACCACCCAAATTCAATCAGTCCCTTCTTGTGCCAGTTTCCTGAAAATTTCAGCCAAATCCATCCATATGTTTTTGAGTTATCTTTCAAACCGCCAAACTCCGATGACTACATTACTTCCTCCATTCCTTTGTGGAGTAACTATTGTGTGCATGTGTTCTGTAACTGAAGCTACAGTATATTGGCAGATCTGTCAAATGGCTGCATGTACGTGACAATACTCTCACTGACTCCCACACACGACAATCAGTGTGTCAGCCTGCCCATACTTGCACTCTGCTCCAGTAGGAAAAAAAACACTAAACATGATACTAAAATGTGCACTCTTACACACCATCCACTATGACAACTGTTGAGTTTGGTTGAGGGAGCAGGGAAAGCATTAGAAATATCTGCTCCAGCAAACGGATCACAGCCATGGTGATTCAGCGCAGAAGACATGACGTCTAATCCTCAGTTGAACTTGAAAATGTTCTGTTTCATTGTGGTTTCTAAGATGACCAGCAATGTTCACTACAATAAAATAATACAGACACATAACAAAAGTTAGCTAATCTGTGGTTCAGAGTAAAGGGTTTGATCTTAACTGCAAATAAACAAAATAAGGTTTGATGAAAAAAGTGCATTAAAATGTAAAAAGTCCCACATATATTATACTAATATAGCATTTTTATTTTTAAAATATTTTTTCTTATGGTAATTTTTCTTTTATTATATCGTTGATGATGGCATATTTAGAGTCTTATAATACTCTGAGCCAATACAGTCCTTGAAACTGATCCGTACGTCATTTAACTCATTTATATATTACTTCTCAGTTCACATATTTATGAATATCTATGCTTACATTTCTTTTAAATCATTAACATGCCATTCATGTGTGCTGTTTTCTCTACTCTGTGGAGCCTCTGGCAAAACATACTTGGAAAAACAGCATTACTTCAACAAACTGCTTGTTAAGGAACCCATAAATACAGTTATTTTTACACACACACACTGAGAAGATGAGGGATTATTACATTTCGTGTTCTCATCAAATTGCTCATTGCAACACACAGATCTGTGAAGATCAATTTCATGCCAACATGTAGAATAGAGAACGCACAAGGTGGCAAACAGTAGGAAATCAAAAACAGTCTGTTTATAGGAGCCCTGCATGCTGCTACCTTGAGTCATAACAACATGCTGCACTTATCTCATACTGCATGTACTCGACCCACATTGGCTGTGGTTGGCTTATCATGGCTTTCAGGTCTATCATTACTACATTATATGGCCACTATCCTAACCTTTGTTTCCTACGTAGCTGTTTAGAGACACAACCCACAAAACTAAATCAGATTTATTCATCAATCTATCATTGTGTGTCATTATGCTAAATAATTGTTCAAGGTGTGAAGTGGTTTTGTTCTGTCATGTCACAGAATGTGTAAAAGCCAGTTATTTCCTAAACACACCCATGTCTTCAATCTGTACAAAATTAAAAAAAAGAAAGCTACTTGTCAAAGTGCGTTATATCCCCTATTTTGTGCCAATCTGAAGTTTCTATGACAACCCGTTCTTGAACTAGAGCCAATAATGTGATTTTGACCTTTCTGCTAAATGTGAGCTTGACCTTTATATGCATATATGTGTCAGTGCGTGTAATATTATAATGTATCCAGTATTGATTAAGTTAAGTGTGATATGTCTATGCTTGACACACACAGTGTTACAGAAGTACATTTTGTGACATGTCACCTTTGACCTCCAGAGATCTCCAAAACTACTGGTTGTAAGCGATATTGTACTGTAGAAATCTTCATTCTGCATCATTTGGTACCAATCTGAAAGTTCTGTGACCCTCCGTACTTGAGCTATAACTGATAATGTAGTTTTTACCTTTTAGTTCATTGTGACCTTGACCTTTGACCTTTACTCAAATGGATCATTGCATCTAACGTGCATTGGCTATATGTCCATGTAATTTCATGTTGATATCTCAAGTATTCATTGAGTTATAGCATGATATATTACAATAATCTTTCCCAACCAATTAATAATTAGATTTGGAAGTAATGCTCCAAATGACTCCTACCAAAACCCTGTTCTGTGTCTTTGTCGCCCCCTGTAGGATGATGCCCAGCAGCTTTTTGCCCTCTCTGCAGCTGCTGAAGAACAGGGCATTCTTCCTGATGACTTGGCCAATGTGATCAGGCGATTGTGGGCTGACAGCGGCATACAGAGCTGCTTTGCACGGTCGCGAGAATACCAGCTGAACGACTCTGCTGCATAGTAAGTGTGTGTGTGTGTGTGTGTGTGTGTGTGCGCTTTGTATTATGTGCCAATTTAGGATTCCAGTACAGATTGATGTTTTCTAAAATAACACCACTACAACAAAGTAACATCTCCCAAACATGCACACACATGATGACATCTATGATTTTCAATATTCTGCACCCTGTTGTTTTATTTAAGCTGCCATTTTCAGTGCAGCACCTACACATCCTCTCACTCAATCTGCAGTCTACTACATGCATCAAACTGTTTTACCAATATAAATGTAAATGTGACCAAGTGTGAAACCTGGCAGCTGTTGGACTATATGTGGTCTTTGCTTGTGTAGTTCAGATTAGAATAAAATGAAAACGGCAAAGCTTTTCACATACGTTGTTGCATAAATCAACTCAAAAGAGTGAAAGTAAATGAATTTTTTTGCTGTTTGTTTACTTCTTGTGGTTTGTCGTGTTGATTGATTTTAATTTGGGGGTCACATAATGTTCCATAAGTGCTGTTTAATATTCTTGCTGCTGTGAATTGTATTTTGTTCTGTGATAGATCTAATGGTCTTTTCAACATTTCTCATAAGATCTGCAGCAAAAAAAAATCCCTCAAACTCTTTTCCACATCCCTAAGGAGCCATGGGGACTGAAAAGATTGTCCAATAACTGCAATTTAGTGATTATTCCTCTCTCTCTGGGTTTGATGGTTTAATATTATGAACTGATAAGCAGAGAACTGCCTTTAGCAATGAAAATATTAGACTGCAAAAAGACAGCTTTGAGAATTGATAGGTTTGATATTAAACCCTCCAACGTAGTTACTCCCATATGTACCCAACAGTGCTGTCACGAATGTTGTTTTTTGTGATTATTATATTTTTGTTATTATTTTGACCAAGTGAAATATGTTATAATAAGACAAGATGCATTATTTATTTTTTATTTTTTTACCTCAGTAACACAGGCTCTGTTGCTTAACTGTTATTAAGACCTGTGTGAATAGCTAATCCATTCTTAGTCAAATGCTGTATATACTGTATTTCACTTAATGTGCAAAGCGTGGGTTGGTTGGGCTACTAAAGCTCCCAGCTGGCCTTGGACGATGATGCAGTGCTTGTGTAAGTGGGGCAGGCGGTGTCAGGGATGGTGAAGATGGTTCCACACTCCCCTACTGACCAACAGTCTGTCAGAAAAAGAAAAGGAAACGCAGGGGATGGAAGAACACTCACTGAAGAGGAGGACATTAGAAGAAATACACAGGAAGCCTGTTTATTTTCCTTTGTGTAAAGGTTGCAGTTACACCCATTATGTCTTGACCCTGTGTTTTGTTCTTTTAAACATATTTTGGTGTAAATGGCTAAATTTAAGAAAGCTAATGGGATTATCGTTATGTTTGTCCCAACTGGGGTTGCAAAATATTGGGAAAAAATTATTATAAATAATATTTATAAATATAAATTATTATATTTTTTTTTAGCCCTTGCAATATGAAAAAAAAAATTCCTGTGCATCCTAGAAAATCTGGAAAATCATTGACCAATTTTCCAATCATGAAAACATATGTAAAATTAAAACTACACAACAACTAAATGTGTCTGTAGGAACTATCCCTATGACGCTCATAGAAACGGTATACAATACTAGGAGATGTACTTGTAATTAAGAACAGGTCTAATACATGTTCTGTCAGCTGTAGTATTTTAGAGGAGGATCTACTATGATGATGCATCACATGTTCAATTGATTTAAGACAAAGTTTTGAATGATTTCATATTGCTTTATATGCATACTAACCTCAACAAATGCAGACAGGAGAATGAAAACAACACATGTACATGCAGAAAAGTACATCAGCATTTTCCTCCCACTGTCTCTGTCTGAGAATGACCAAAACCACACCTCATTCATACAACAATATTAATGAATATGTGAGCTAGGAAAATGAAGAGTGAGTGAAAGCTTTGACTGATGCCTTGCTATGAGCCATGTGCCAGACACAATTAGACCTCATTTCTAGTATAGTTTGGAGTGCTTATTCATGGATATTTAAAAAAAAAAAGTACTGCGCACCAGGAAAGCTAAAATTAAATTAAATAAATACCTAGATAATGGATTAAATGTGTCATGAACTAATTAAAATGACCCGTAAACATAAATAGTTATACATACACATAGTTATTTCACTATGTAATGATATATTCTTTACGATTTTAATTCATATATTTTCTGAATATGAATTTAGTTTGATTTTAATTCATATATTTTCTGAACTGTAAGGTGCACTAGACTACAAGCCCCACCCACCCCGTATCCAGCATCTCACACTTGATTCAATGATGCTAAGCTTATGAGCAACAGCTCTATTTCCTTCTTCAATAGCTGAATTGATCATTAGCGTGTGAAACGTAAATTAACTGTATCATTGTTTGAGCTGCAGGTTCACAAGGTCAGAAAAAAGGTAGTGAATATATATAAAATATGGCAATTAATGCTGTCCCCCTGGTGCTCCATACTAATGTGCACATTTAATTAACATTGTATTATTACAAACTCTGTATGATGCATTAAAACAACAACTGTAAAGTTGGGTTTAGCAGTGAGTCATCACTCCTTTGAAGCTTTACAGAATGAATGCTATTCAGAGCTACAAACAGGGTCTAGTAGAGTAGTACTGCACATCAGGTTCACTAGTTCCTGTTGTGTTTATGTACTGTCGGTGCAGAGCTTGTTTGTCTCTTGCATGTTAAAATTCTGTTAAAATGACATTAGTTCCTCTCTGCCCTCTCTTAATTCCCTGTCTTCCCTGTTCTTTCTTTCTCATAGTTATCTAAATGACTTGGAGAGGATAGCTAAAGCAGATTATATCCCTACCCAGCAGGATGTGCTGCGAACCCGGGTCAAGACCACTGGCATTGTGGAGACTCACTTCACTTTCAAGGAGCTTCACTTCAAGTAAGTTATAGAAATTCACCTCATAGCAATGTCAACAGTATCCAGGCATTCTATAAATAAGTTAAAAAATAAAATGGGTTTAAGGACAACGATACTGACATGTCCTAAAAAAAAATAACCACTTTATCGCTTTGCAACATATCTAAAAATCTGACTCTAATCTCTATTCACTCACAGTATACACTGACAAATGATTGCCATTTTCCCAATGTACACAGTAACACAGATTTATGTCTCAACAGGCTATTTATTTATTTTTTTGCTCTGAGGAAAAAGCTCAAACCATTGTTTCCAGCATACTTCAAACTGCAGACACAACAGGTCACACTGGACAACAGGCTTTTATCTGTAAAGAATACCATGGTTGGTTTGGACTGCATTCTTTACATTATGTAGATTTAAGCATAAAGCTCCAGTCGGTTCTAAAGGTATCTGTGCTGACTTGAAACCACTGCACATCATCTATTCATTTATGTCTGGATGTGACATTTCAGGTGCAGGTTGTTTACACAAAGCAATAATAGACAACAGAGAGTGACACCATCATTTTCCTATCTCTTCATTTCCACCATTCCCACAGATTCACTTGAACCAGTTATTAAAGTACAGTAATGATGCACTTGTGTCCATGTGTTTATAAGAATATCTATTCTTATTATGCAGACCCCAAAGGGGGAGGCAAAGGGTGTTGTTTTTGGTTCATTTTGTTTGTCAGCAATTTTACACAAAAACTACTGGACCAGTTTCCATGAAATTTTCATGAAAACTCTCAGGTGGTCCAGGATGAATGCCATTAGATTTTGAAAAATATAGTTTAACGCTATATGCCATTTTTGTGTATCATATCTGAGACAAAGTATCAAAGTAAATGAACAAAAGCAAGTCACTGAGCATCAAACTCCAAGTAATTACTCAAGAAATCAAGAACTGAAGAGAAAACCAACCATAAAAGATCTGTGAGAGAGGTTTATTATTTTTCTCCCAAGATCAGTGTTGTCAGTGTTAATATTCCTGATATTAATCACTGAAGAATGTGTGTCAAACATCATGGGACTGATTTTACTACTAATAGTATCTGTATTTTTACAGATTATAGGGATTTGTTTTTGATTAGTCTCATGTTTCTTCGAGCAATGTATAAAGTAGTTAAAACTTTTATTCTGATTGAATTGAATTGACAAGCACTGAAGTGATTGTGCTAATAATGAAAGGAGCTGCTGCCATATGGTTCTGCTGGTGTGACCTGTTTTCAGATAAACTCTCTGATATTTACCTTCTGTCATAGCCCCAATATTTGGTCTGAATAATGCATAGAGTCAATCAATACCAAGAAAGCCATGTTTTTATAAATCTGGCCTGCTTGAAATAAGAAGTGCAAAGGAGAAAATACTTTGATGCGAATTAATTAATGTTGATTCTGTTGGGAAATTTAAAACTGGGTTCTCTAAAAATTTGTCCATTTGTACCCTATGTCATTACAAAGAATGTGGATTACTGTTATCATTTAAGCTGCCTGAACACCTGTAACAGTGTCGATGGAAGTGTCCATTGCTTTACTCTGAGTATAAATTTTTATTTGTATTTGTCAGGACGTCTATGTAACCTGTAATGACCCTGGAGTCTTTGATCACATAGTGAAATTAAAATCTCTACTCCCTCTCACCATTTTGGTCTCAAAGTGGCGTCATGAAAACTTAATGTACAGTCTGGGATGGAATGATACTCTCACTTTGTCCTGACTTCCTTTGTCATCGTCATTCATTCTGAAATGGCCTCTGAAAACATCCACCACCTTCATGTCATTATCTTTTGTGCAGAATAGTTTAAGTTAAATAAAACTAAAATGAACCAACTTAACATCCACTGTGCACAATGTGAATATGAGTGCATTGGCTTTAGTTTGGAAAATAACACATAGAATTATGTTTTAAGGATAAATGAAAATAAGGACTGTTGTCTTTGCAACTTCAGAACAGGGGTGTCGACCTCATTTCATCTTGGGGGCAGATTTAGCCCAATTGGATCTCAAGTGGGTGGGACCAATAAAGTAATGGCATAATAACAACTTTTCTTTTTTGTTTTTTCGTGCAATAAGAAACATTATATTATTTGGTAACAAGTGTAATATTGTTAAAAATGTGTGGTTTGGAAGTAAAATAAAAAGGTTTCTCATTTGTTGTTCTTGTTGGTAGTTCTTCAAGGTTCACCTGGACTAGTTCTGCTTCAAAAGAGCAAAACTAGTCCTGTTGAATGTCACACGTAGAAAAACTGACTCACTCATATTCACAGGTGAATATGCTATTATTATACTTTAGATCATATTGGTCTCCATGTGGAACCTGAACTTAAATGACACCCTTGGTTGTTAATATCTTCAGTGTAATTTTTGCACTTTGCAAATTTATCCCAGGTCCCAGATTGTTCCTTTTTAATTCTAACTTGTGTGCAATGACAATAAAGTCTATTCTATTCTTTTGGCCATCCAGTTTTGGTCTCCTCACCACAGGTTTGAGAATGAGTTCATACTGAATCTATAGGTGGAGCAAGTCATCATTTCTTACATTATCCCAGAATAGACTTACTCTTCTGCTTTTTTCTGTTTTATTATGTCCCCAAAAAGGTTTGGAGATATTATATGTCTGGTCTGATCACTATCAGATATCATTTGTAGTAACACAATAAGTTGGAAAATCATTTGGTTTAGAAATTCCATGTTTTTCATATCTATGAATATCATGAGGAGGAAAAGTGATTTGATTTTGGATAATTTATCATTTCTAGATTGGCCCACAAGGGGGCACTCAAAAGGATGCCTTAGGTCATGACATCATAGCTGTCTGGTTAAGGGTTGGGGGTCTTCTGAGATGTTCCCCAAGCCATCACTTCCAACGGTCTAAGACTAGTTTTGAATCATATGCTCCATCACAGTTTATTACCATCACTTTTTAAGACTAAGGATCAAACTTATCTTAAAAAAAACTAAACCAAACAGAACACTAGCTTCAGCTTTCCATGTTTTTGGTGCAGGTGAAAATGGGCCTTTTAGGTGGGTATAGTCTTTATTAAATATTTAGATGAAATGTATACATTGAGCTTTCAATGGTTCAGGTATTAAATAAGCCATCCATCATGCATTCTATCATGCTACTGTCTTCTCGAAATAAAGACAGCAGTTTTCTCTGTAATACCTTTAAAAAAAAAAAACTAAACTAGTGAATTAGTCAACAAATGCAGAAGCTAAAATGTTTACATTACATTTAAAAACAAATTAGAATTAAATTGAAACTTAAACAACAAGGTGAAAGACTTAAATAAAGCCATGCACATATAAATACATGACACATTTCCTCTGCATTTTGTGTCCTGCAGAATGTTTGATGTTGGAGGCCAGCGCTCTGAGAGAAAGAAGTGGATTCACTGTTTTGAGGGAGTCACAGCCATTATCTTTTGTGTTGCACTCAGTGCTTATGATCTGGTGCTGGCTGAGGATGAGGAGATGGTAAGTGTCTTTAATTGCATCGGTTTTGTTTGCACGGTTGATATAATGTAACTAATTTCATAAATCTCCACCTTGGCTTTTTTTCAGTATAACATAATTTAAACCTGTAAGTCATTATGAGGCACTTAACACCACCCGTCCCTTCTTATTATGGTGGAATAATGTGAGCGCCAGGTGGTAAAAGCAAATCAATGGACTCTAATGAGCCATTTAGAGCAGAATCTGATTATATAATACAAGTCCTAACGGTGAATTTTTCAAGTGAGTGGAACCGTTTGACCTCAATTTCGTGAACGCTCATGAATTTGAAGCAGGTGCTTTGGACAGACTTGGCCAGTGATGCCTTGAAGTTACTCTCTCCTGCACTAGCTTCTCCTCACACTCTGAATATTATTCAACATTGTCCCCTGGTGGCAGCTCTGATGTTTTTCTGATGCTGAAATGGAGGCTGTAGGCTTTGACTATTTTTTTTTATTTTTTCTTCTTTTCAGAATCGCATGCATGAGAGCATGAAACTGTTTGATTCCATCTGCAACAACAAATGGTTCACTGAGACTTCTATTATCCTCTTCCTCAACAAGAAGGATCTATTTGAGGAGAAAATCACTCGCAGTCGTCTCACCCTTTGCTTCCCTGAGTACGCAGGTAAACACTGCATCTGAAAATGGGCTTTAATAGTTAAACATTTGCAATAGAATCACAGCTGTGTCTTTGTGGCTGAAGATAGAATGAATGGATAGGACAGAGTGAAAAACATCATCTCAAGATTCAAGAATTTAAAGTATGTACACGTAACCCATGTTTTCTTAGAGGTAGTTCTCGCTTAGATATAGTTAAAAATACAAAATATAATATCAAAAGCTCTCATGAATATGTACCTCAAAATGAGAAATACTAAAGAATTTGTGTATCAAAACCAGAGCTGTACGATATATCGTTAGTGTCATGGTTACGATGTATGTGTTTGCACCTGTGATGTTGGAGGCAATTTCAAGGATATTTTAGTCAGTTTGCCAAAGCAGACCGTACTGTTGCACATGGAGGAAGTCTCTGGTAACAAGGCAGCGTTTCCACTGGTCAGGTTTTGACACGGTGCAGTCACATATTCTCAAATGAAATGAATTAAGAAAGCTCCAGGAGGTAAGGAAAAGTGTGTCACTTTCATGTGTCTGTTTCACTTACGGAGGCGGCACAGTCCGTACCACCTCTGTACCCCTATAGTATTATAGTATTATAGCATTTAGCACCCACCCCCACCCCTGGGATAACGTACTGCCACACCAACAGATGAATTCCACAGGAAACACTGCAGCATTGAAAAATGAACAAACAAGAAAAAAATCACCAAAAAGAAAACCAAAACCAAGTTATTAATCTTCCCCAACATTGATTAGGAGAGATTATTGTAATTACAGTGTATGTGTGTATGTGTCCACAGAGATATATCATACTATAACTCAATGAATACTTAAGATATCAACATGACATTGCATGGGCATATACATATAGCTAATGTGCATCAGATGCAATAATCCATTTGAGTAAAGGTCAAAGGCCAAGGTCACAATTAACTAAAAGGTCAAAATCAAATTTTCAGTTATAACGATATAATGAAGGGTCACAAAACTTTCTGATTGGTGCCAAATGATGCAGAATGAAGATTTCTACAATTGTCATACTTGGTGTTATCACCTACAACCATGAGTTTTTGAGATCTCTGGAGGTCAAAGGTGAGATGTTGCAAAATTTACTTCAAAATTAACACACTGTTTGTGTGTGTCAAGCATAGACCTATCAGGCTATAACTTGATCAATACTGGATATATTATTATAATATTACATGCACTAGCACATATATACATATAACAAAATTATCAATAATGCAAAAGGTCAAAGGTGAAGGTCGCATTTAGTAGAAATGTCAAAATCACATTATTGGCTCTAATTCAAGAATGGGTTGTCATAGAAACGTAAGATTGGCACAAAATAGGGGCGAGATTAGGCGTTCCCTGAATACTGGTCTAGAATTATTTTGGATATAAGAAAGATGATAGTGAAATATCTTCCTTGTCTTTGCCACAGTGAAAGGTAACATAACTAATTTGTTAGAGGATTCATGTCAGCAACACAGTTATTATATTATATATACAGTATTTATTTTTCTTATCACTATATATAGTGTACGAGTTTTTAATAAAAAATATGTAATGTCAGTTTTTCCAATATTGTGCAGCCCTAATCAAGACTATGTACAATGTATTTGGAAAGAAATCTAAAATACAGTATGGACAGACCAGTGCAGTAATGTTGTAAACATTATGTGCAATAAGGTACTAATGTGCAAATGGATCATTGTCTCAGAGAAGCTGATATAATATGAACTAAACTGTCTTTTTGCTCCCAGGAGCCAATAAGTTTGATGAAGCCGCCAGTTACATTCAGACAAAGTTTGAGGATCTGAACAAGAAAAAAGATACAAAGGAGATCTACACCCACTTCACCTGTGCCACTGACACCAAGAACGTGCAGTTTGTCTTTGATGCTGTCACTGACGTAATTATTAAGAACAACCTGAAGGACTGTGGTCTTTTCTAAAGGTAAGCACAGAGACAACCTATGGGAGGTCATTATTAACTGATGCTCTGTATGTCAGATATGACATATTTTACTTAAATGATGTTGGTAAAGTCATATCTTTAAAGTAATTATAACAATGTATGCCTAAGAATTGAATTCTAAAAGTTTGATTTCCAATATAGAGAATGTAGAAAAATAGTCGGAATATTGTTGAGGAACTAGTTATTCATCTTCTTTTAACATATTACTTTGGGCACTTTCTTTGCTTTTGACCCAAAATAAGAATATTTAATAAGAGAACAAATATTGAATATGAATATTTGTGTGTTTTCCAAGGCAATTACAGGAAAATACCTACCATCAATACTGTATATGCATCACCCTATCGCCTTCTCAAGGATTCAGCATTTTACTAAATGAATGAATGAAATAATGAATGAAAATACCATTGTAATGCACGTGGATAAATGAGCGTCTCTTCCAAAAACACCACTTCCCTGTCTCTAAGACAGCAGTTCTCATTCTTTTTTTGTCAGGCCCCTCTTTGGTGGATGAAAAATCTCCAGGACCCCCCTCAACCCCAACAACATAGTAACAGTGGTAACATTTTATTGAAAGAAATATGAATATTTAAATAGAAATTTCATGTAAATATTTTTTGCTTTTCCAGGAATAGGTTGTTCAAATTAAGAAGAACTTAGATCTTTGGTTGACATGTACAAATACACAGTTTAACAAACACTATTATATGTATGAAGTACTGGGCAAATCAAAATGAGTCTGCTTTTAATAAGCAAGTCCACTATGCTGACTATTTTGTTTTGATGCTTGCACAACCCTCACACAGCCATTTATTTCTGTGAAGTAGATTTCTCAGTATTTTTCATCTGCTCTTCTACAGCAGCAATATTGTGCTTAATGAATGTAACAGCCTTAATAATAATCAATAATAATCACAATGACTTGAAAGCTGATGCATTCAGAAAGTCCAAGTTTGAAACATTAGAACAGAACAGTTCTTATCTCCCCAGCTCATACTATATCTCATACTATATTTCTGTCCTTGTTGTCTTTGTTTTGCAGGACGATGCCTGATGCACACAGACTGCATGAGAGACTGCAACAGCCATGTGATGATTACAGCTTTTCATAATGAAAACCATAACAGACTTGATTCCTAGAGGGGAAGCCTGAACAAATTTCAACAATCACTGATTCACAACCATCACATTCCTTGTCTTGATATGTTTTATTATTTTTTTAAATGGATTATATTTATATATCTATATCAGGGGTTCGCAAATCTATACCGAGTGCCTATAAATATATATTTGATCAAGGAGCCCCTGATGAGACAAAAGCCCACTAACAATAGAACTATCAACAGCACTCACCTTTTTTTTAAAAAAAAAAAAAAGAAAAGTGTAACATCAGTTATCTGAGATGAGCGCCAGTGGAAAATAATTGTCTGAGAAAAATGTCATAATAATAATAAGCCAAATATCTAATGAAAATCTAATGAATATCTAAAGTATATTTAATTCTTTAAAGGCCTTCAAAAAAGTTTAAGAATCAATTTGTTAGTTATTTGATTTAATAAGATTTATTTACACTTCTTTTTGTGTTTGTTTTTTTAGTATTCATTTTAGTTTCCCTTTGGTTAAAGTTTAATAAGAGGGGATAGAACAAAATACTTTTTATATAAGTCACATTAACTTAAGTTGACTAGTGTTGGCATTTTCTGAAACTTCTAACTGCACAGAGCTTATTTTTTAGAAGAAAAAACGAGCATGGAGAATGAATAGGGATGAAGGGAAATGTTTTTGTACAATGTTTACACAGAATCAATAATCACAGTTGTACAATAGTGCATTGTTCTGCATGACTGTCCATAGATTAACCTCTGTACCCCTTCACAAATTCAATAATAACATTCCTTCTTTAGAAAAATGAAACAAAACATGTTGTGTCACTTTTAATATATCTGCAAGATTTTTAAGTGGTTATGTCTCTTCCTAACATGGATTGTTCTGTACTATTTGTTTTCATTCCAAGTCTTTTTACATATGTTTGTGCCTTGATATCTGTTTACACTTGTTCTTTAGAGACATGCTATCTTCATAGTGTGAATTAGGGCTATTTCTACTCCACTTCAGTTCACATATCCCATGACGCACCACAACACTGAGACAAATGGATGATAGTTGTTCATTAATATTAAAGTGAAATTCATTCACTTGTTAAATGTAAATAAAAGTTTGGTCACATGAGTGTTTATTCTGAAGTGTGGTTTTTGAAAAGAAAATGGGTGTGTTTCAAAGTGACCCATAAAAACAGCATCAAGGGGCTAAAAATACAAGCAACATGTAGACTAATGTTACAGTATGAATCATGCTTAGAAGCATTTTGGGTCTATTTTAAGGATATTTGTCAGACAAAATCCAATTTTTAAATGAAAAAAAAAATCTGCATATGAAAGTAAAATGGACACAGAAATTATGCATTATAATTTTTTTCTATCTTTTTATTTTCTCACAAGTACAGTTTGGGAATCTGACTAATTATTGCAAAGTAGATTGTTTGACCAAAATGATCACTGTTGTAAAACAAAAACAATTATATTTGTGTTGAATTGTTTACCCATGAAATCTGTATGTGTGGATTATAAAAACTACTAGAATTGTCAAATGTAACACTGTCTTTATTTATAGCAGGATATAAAATAATTTCAAGCCATGTTTTCAAGATAAAAATACACCGACATGTAGCTAGTTTTTCTGTCTAAATTTTGGTTCTATTTTTGGTCCCGATATTTTAATAACAATTAATATATTTTAGATGGCTCAGAGCAAGAGTATAGGTTTTTGCATTTATCTGGGGTCATCATTAGGGATATCATGGGAGGAAAATATGTCTGAATGTCTTGTTATTGGGTCTAAAAAGCTGGAAAGATACTAGATACCAATATGAACCCATGGTGCAAAAAAAAATCCTCCATCTTCATGTTTGGGTCAATGCTGTTCTTGGTACAAACTATTAAACCTACAAAGAAAAAAGTAATTGTGTGATTCTAAAGTATGCAAAGCTTTTCTCATAAAAACCTTGATGTGGTTAAAACTTGAGAAAACAAGTGAAATCATCGGGTTGTCTTAAAGTGGACGGATCATCTACTACTGGAGGGAAAGCAACTGATCTTGACTAAACTAGAAAGTTGATTATATATCCCTTATATCAGGATTGAATTATGTGTGGAAAAACTAAATTTCTAATCTTGAATGAAAAGAAATATCTGAAGATGTGTGCTGCTGAATGTGTAACTTATTTATAGACAAAAACTGAGACCAACACATAATGAACATAAGTAGAAGAGCTATCAGTTTGGTTCAGAATTATTTTAAAGATAATTCAGATTCAGAAACTTGTTATTAAAACACAAACACTATCACGTTTTGGGTTGAAGCACTTTGGTCCCTGATTTCCACTACAGAAATATTTAGAGATATGTCACCCTTCTCATCTCTTACATCAGCCTGGGTTAAAAAAAAAAAAAAAAAATCAAGGAAAATAGAAAAAGTGAAGGAAAATAATTTTGTCTCAGACTGCAAGTGGATCAGAATGTTGGGCTCTGAGGTTAACCATAACATGTTGTTCCATTTGTATGAATGAATCCCAGTATATTAATTCCAGAAAGCTGAGCTTTGAGGGGAATATAGGATCACCACTGAGTGATCTGATCTGGGATCCAATGGGAATGTCAGTGTTATATTTATATATGGGCTACACCATGCTTTTCGGTCAAGATTTAAAGTGATCTGAAATGTGATCATTTTGAATTTTAAGAAGTTAAACACTGATGTAAAACTTTGATAATCCATATAGTTCACCTCCTGCATATATCAAAACCTTTAAGTAATGGGAAATGTATTTAAGATTCAGAATATCTGGATTTAGGTTAAACCAGATATGAAAGGTTACAAGAGAATTTGATTATATATATATATATATATATATATATATATATATATATATATATATATATATATATATATATATATATATATAGTGTCAAACATGCAGCCATTGGGCCAAAACCAGCCCATCAAAGGGTTCAATTTAGCCCTTGGGATGAATTTGTGAAATACAAAAATGACACTGAATATATTAACATTCAAGGATGTTAAAATAATTTGAAATCAATTCAATATCAAGTAATTCAGACAAGTAAAATACCATTAATTACCTATCCTATTAATAACCTATAAATAATGAAAGCTGCAAACTTTCCTTTTTGTTTTAGTGTAAAAATACAAACAACCTGAAATGTCATAAGTATATGGAATTTGAACAATATTCTGCCTTTTACCAAATGTTTTGCATGCTTGTAGATCCACTATGAACTGTAAGTTGTGATGCTCATGTATAAATAATACACCAAGACCTGATATTTTTTACACCACACTTATTTTTTCTTAAAAATGTTCAGGTTCATATTTTTTGAGTTGTATTCAAATATAATGATTTGTAGATGTAAATATAATTATGGCATTTTACTTTTTTCACTTATATTATTTTACTGTTCCAACCCACTTTATATCATATTTGGCTGTATATGGTCCCCAAATTAAAGAGTTTGACAACGCTGCTTTAAAAAAATTCTTATAATTTTTTTTATTTTAACAGGGAAAGGTTTTTTTTTTTCTTTTGTTTCTCCATTGCACTAAAAGCACATTGGTAATTTTTCTTTCAGATTGATCATCTGTTAAGATATGCAAGGTGACAGGTTTTATGTCAGTACTTGAATTTCAATACAAAGTGATGTTAACATCTAAAGTAGTGAAGTTCTGCACTGGTGCCATGAATAATTTTGCTTACATGCAAATGAAACAGCAGCTTAAATTCAATGCAAATACAACATCTGCATTTGACAAGATCCACCAAGAAAACAATAGTGACTGATGTATGTATGATGTGGCTCAATGCAACCAAGTGACCCTCTGTGAAGGGTGTGAACAAATGGAGGAGAGGCGACATGGAGGTCCCTATTTACAAATGTCCACAAGGTGGCGACATGTAGATGTCAGTCAATCGACATAATGAGTATGTCTATGCATAAAGAACCTAGACACCATAGATTCTGCAAGTTTAGTTTCATTCTGTCGAGCTGGAACTTCAGAGAACTGATAAACATTAAAATAGGTTCATTATTATATGATTAAATCAACTAATTAAATACCTGCATGTGTTGATAATACAGTAGAGCAGAGGTTCCTCAGGGTGTCTTGGTCATTTTTATCTGTGAAAAGTGCTTAATAAATAAACTTGACTTACTTACTTGACTTACTTGGAAGCAGCCCAAGGGGTACTTGATATTTCTTTTGAAAAAATACATTAAATAAGTCATTGTGCGTGTACCGCATAGAAAATAAATAATGAGAATTTGTGCTGAAATATAAGACAATACATTCATATAATGGGTTTATGGTCAATCATAATATTAATAATAATATTTGTATTTTATATTATTCAACATGAGTGTATTGGAGTAGCTAAGTAATTGCACTTTGTTGATTAAATGAAAGGTTAATTTATTAATTAATAAACAATTTATTTATTTTTCTTATCAATGACCATTTTTACTTTAAGAAATTATGTTTAATAAATTACTGTAAAATATATGTTGTTTGTTTGCAAAGTTTTGAAAATATAAACAGACACCTTTGGTACCAGAACAAATGTTGCCCTTTATTTGTTATATATTTATTTTTGGTTTCTTTTCAAACAAATATGCTAACTCTAGAGTCGGGGGTATTTGGTTATTTCATGAGGAACTAAACACTGCCGTAGAAGAACCACTGTATTTTCCCATCTGGGAGGGGTTTTGTTAAAGCAGATTTCCTATTGGCTGATTTTTTTGTATGCTCTGCCCTGATTTGCTGTAACTTAAAGCCCAGCATCGTTGAAGTGTGCTGTCAGACCTTCATCTGCTCCAGAGGAGGCAGGACTATAGCGGTCCTCCAACAGCTGCACAGTTGTGGACTAGTTAGAGATTTGGATTAAAGTTGAACTAAATGCTAAAGTGAGTGTTATTGCCTTGACTTTGTGAACTGGAGGCATTATATTGTACAATGAAATCTGCAGAAAAAAAAAAAAAAAAAACCCCACTCATTATTATCATTTATTAACTGCATCTGTTCTCTTTGTTGCAGAAAATCAACAGGACTTGGAGCTTAAGTGCAGACGCAAAAAATAATGGTAAGTATTTTCCATTGTTATTTCCATTGTTGTTTTAAAGCAGATTAATTGATTGGGTGTGATTTTATTTATTTATTTTTTGCATCATATATGTATATACAATTTAATATTTTTTTTACTGTCTGAGTCATGCTTAATTCAGACCATTCCATTCCTGCTAAATGCACACAACTTGGTGAATTGCTTCTCTCTGTTGTATGTGGGCAGCCAAGGAGAACAGGGCATTTTATAAAGTACAGACAGACCACAGAGTCCCACTGAGGATGGCTCTGTATGGCAGATAAGTCTCCCCCGGGGTCCAAATGGTTCAGCACCCACAGCTGTGATAACATCATGGCATTGTGGTATTCTTAGTACCCAAGCCAAACACTGGAGGTGCAGAGAAGATCAGCAACTCTCAGCAGTAACCTGAAAAAAATAAAAACAACAAAAACCAAGAGCAAGGCAAAAATCCAAACAAACAAAATAATCTTTATTCCAGAAAAACTGAGTAAGTTTTTAAGATTTCTTAAAGACATGTGGATGAAATAGTTTCCATTCATCTTAAGGCTGGAAAGTGTTATGATTCATAATTATATGTGTATATTGTGCAATTCCAACACATTGCAGTCATTTCCGGCTTTATAATTCAGAGCAGTCAACATCCTGTGGGGCAGACGAGTCCAGAGAGGATATGCTTCTGCACTCCTCCACAACTCGGCTCTACTTTGTCCAAACTTCCCCTCTATGCTTTAGGACTTTCCCTGTTTAAAATGTGCATCCTGTTCTCAGAGCGGTGTGTTGAGTATATTTAGGAATATCTGCTGAGCAGGATCGTTTCCATAAAGCTGCTCTGAGGTTTTGTCAGGAATGCTTCACTTGTTATATGGTCATTGAGCTGAGTGATCTCAGCTAGTAAAAATCTTATTGGCCCGGTTCTGGATATAACACAGAGAACTGTTCAAGCCTCAGCTTCAGGGGCCAGAGCATGATGGGATATGTTGGAAGGCAGCCTAACTTCTCCGTGGTCTGCTGTAGAAGTCAGCCATTCTTTTTTTTTTTTTTTTTTTTTTTTCCTTCAAAGTTGTTTTGACAGAGGTTTGGATTTAAAAAATGCTCTAAATACCACTTCCACCGCTAAATTGTTGTTTCTGTCTTATGTATAGTTGTGTTTAGGAGACTCTACTGACTGCCTCCGGGACCAGATGCAGTGCATGATGAAGTCCTTGCAGGATCTGAAGCAGATAAACAGACCAAGGCCGCTGAGTGAACCGTGTGTTCGGTCCTTTGCTGTAACACGGTTCTGTAAGCAAAAGGCACAGCAGGAGCGGATCACTCGCCTCCGTACTTCTGAGGCCAGTGAAGCCAGCACCTATGACTCTGCCTGCTGCCTGGCTAGTCCTCTGGAAGAGGAGGAAGAGCAGGAGGAGCAGGAGCGGTTGGCGCAGGTCTCTCCGAGCAGCGAAAAGAGCCTGGACTTTGACTCTGGTTACTCTGAAGCCTCATGGCAGGATGAAGGTGTGGTGCTAAGAAGGACCCGAAATGTGCGGGTCTCCTCTTCTGCCTGTCTGCGAACAAACAGAGGATCCTTTGGGCGAATCCGGCCCAAATCCACCTCAGACGCTTGCCTGGAACGCTGGACTTCATTTGAGGCCAGTGGGCCAGAGGACTGGACAACATCTCTGTTAAGTCGCAGCAGAAACCGACAACCTTTAGTTCTGGGCGACAATAGTTTTGCTGATCTAATAAAGAACTGGATGGACCTTCCAGAGTGTCCAGAGCCAGCAGAACTCAAACCTAGTGTGGGTCGGCGGCTCGCCAAAGACATTCTGGTCAACATGCGGCGGAGACTGGCTGGGGTGTCTAAAAGTGTGGAGGTGAGGCCAAGGCCGGCAGACGCCATGCGGGTCAACAGAGCGGCAGAGGCTACCAAACGGATGTCCTGTCCAGTGGGACTCCAGGCTCTCAAACCTTTCTTTCACCAGTCACACACTGGCATTCATGAAATGGACAATGACTTCTACCAGTTCACTGCTCTAATGAAGACAGGCAGCCGACAGCCCATCATATGCAATGATGTCATTGGATACATTTGAGAAAAGCTGTAGCTTGGACTGATGTTTTAACACAGATTCGTGTGAGGTTATTGAATTTCCACAAATGGAAACAGTGTCCACAATGTTGATATTTCTAGAATAAAGTTTTTCTATTTAATACAATGTGGTCTGCTCCTGCATGTGTTCAAACAAATATAAATGCTATCCCGTTACTATAGGTACTTATCAAATAACAAACTGTTGAAGCTCGATTTTACTCCTTCATGATGACTGGTGTTCTGTGGTAGAAGTGTCTGTCAGACCCTGTAATGAATGCAGTATTTGGTGTCGTACTGATTCGTTTGATAGTTTCAGTAAGTGAGAGTGAATTCAACTGACAAAGTGGGTTTTTTTGTTTTTGTTTTTTTTTCCAAATCAGCATCTGAAGCAAATAATAATAATAATAAAAAAAAAAAAACAACCCACACAGTAAAATGCTCGTACTGTAGCATTGTCAGCCTAGTAAATCCAGGACTATTGTGTGGCTAGAAATGGGAGGCAGGGTGTGGTGTTATTATCAAAGTAAAATATGTTCTTGTGAATTGAACTATTTCAAAGATGGGAAGGGAACTGAAGACACTAAGTGAAGTACACAGATATAAATGGTTCCTCTAAGACACATTTATTTATTGTTCAAGAATAATTTAATCACAAACCACATCCCTTAATCACAGCCATAATTACAATTGTGTAAGCAACTGCAGACGCATACAAAAAATGATGGTGTGAAGTGAAACATACACTGTAGAAGTGCAGCATATGCACAGAAGGCATCTGAGGACA
This sequence comes from Siphamia tubifer, assembly GCA_020466265.1. Taxonomy (NCBI): domain Eukaryota; kingdom Metazoa; phylum Chordata; class Actinopteri; order Kurtiformes; family Apogonidae; genus Siphamia; species Siphamia tubifer. The sequence continues at coordinate 29,971,720 of CM035787.1, read as the reverse complement.
GGTGAAAGATGATTCAAGCTTTTCCATTCTGAGACTCCACATGGACACATATGTGGAGCAGGATTTACTCAAAACAGCTGTGTCCAGATGGCAAGAGTGCTCTAGATCCCAAAAGCACTGTGCCAGCTCCCTGTTCTCCCTGCACCCCTTTAATATCGTGGTCAGCGTGACCTGAATTAGACCTTGAAACTAGTCCAGCACTGCCCCAGAATCATGTAATCCATATGCCTTGGCAAGTATCGCCACTACCCTTTTAGCCTGAACTCCCACAAGACACGCTTTTTGCATGTAAATCAAATCCAAATGTTAGCAAACAAGATTCATGATTGTACCTTTTGGTAACAATACACAGGGACGTTCCACTTTTCTTACAAGTCAAAAGGTGATAAAAACCCCAAAGGAGGAAATTACTTAATGTAAAGTTTATGGTATTTTCCTGGGACTGCAGATAAAGCTGGGTAATTGCATAATTTTACATATTAAATGACTAATTCACATTAAAAGTGGTAACATTTTGACAGTACAATGAATCTACTACCTAACAAATAAAGAATAGACACTTGTTATTCAAATATCAAATGGTATGGGTCAAAACACAGTATACGAAATCTCTCTGATGGGAAATTTTAAAAAACAATTTGACAACTTGGTGTTCCTAAGCAATCCACATTTTTACTTATATATTCATTTTCACTTTGGTTGGAGCATAAAGGATTATCCAAAACATGGGGTTACTTTATATTAAAATAAATGTTGGAATGGAATGGAATTGGAATGAATACATGTCACTCTCATTATTGTGTAGATACATTAGTGCATTATATAGAAACAACAACAACAACAATAACAATAACAGTTTAATTTTTATGATACAATAATCCAGATGAATTCTAGATGAAACCTTGAAGTCCTTTCACTTGATGGACTCCTCCTGCTGATGCCATCATGGCAGCTTATAGCGAATTGCTGGAACTGACTCTGCATCTTCATCTTCAACAAAAGAGGGGATCAGCTCCAGCACCTTTTTGTGTGGAGGGATGTCTGCTTTGGTTACCATCCTCACCACATCAGACACACTGTAGAGATACAACATATTTAAATGTTTTATTCTCTGTGTGTGTGTGTGTGTGTGTACTGTATAAAACATATTAATAGAAAACCAGCTCTAAACTGATCTAAGTATTTTTTGTAGAGCCTGATATACATGACCCAAACAAAAACCCACTTTGTTTACAGGACACATTCACCATGACATCATAGACAGAGGTGGAAAGTAACTAAGTAAATGTACTTTGTTATTGTACTTAAGTAGATTTTTTTAGATATCTGTACTTTACTTTAATGTATTTTTTCGGCAACTTTTTACTTTTACTCCCTACATTTTTGCATAAATATCTCTACGTTATACTCATGACATTCTCAGAATAGCTACGTTAATTTTTCCAACTAAACAGATGTGACAGTATGAAAAATAAGTCACTAGAGGAAAAAACAGTGGAGGAGAGAAACTGTGACTTTATATATTATAGTTATATGACTATCATCTCACAATTTTGACTTTTTGTCTCATAATTTTGACTTTTTATTTCAGAATTGTTACATTTTATCTCACATTTGTGATTTTTTTTCTCTTAAAATTATGCATTTTTTAAATCTCATTTGTAATTTTTAAAAAAATCTCATGATGACTTTTTGTTTTTTTCCCCTGTTTTTCCTCAATTTCTTGCCCATACCCACAAAACTGAGTACAGTGACCCTATCAAACACATTATCTACACAGTAACTGCTTTATTTTAGATAGTTTTGAAACTTTTCAGATTTTTCCTGGTTAAATAATTATTATTGCGTTCATGGATAGAAAATTTTCAGTTTTACTTTTGTACTTTATTACAATTGTGAAATTGTACTTTTTTACTTTTATTTAAGTAAAGAAGTTGAAACAGTACTTCCACTTTTACCAGATTATTTTTTCTCACCAGTAACTGTACTTTGACCACCTCTGATCATTTATGCCAAGCACGGCCATTTATCTCAGATCAAAATGTTGTATTGATGATGGGAGAGGCAGGTTTATGTGTAAAGTCTTCCCCTGAACATCTGAAAGATGCTCAATAGGGTTCAAGTCTGGACTATCCTGAAGCAGTATTTCACAATATAAACCTAATGATTCCTGGCATCATTCAGTCTTTAGTCTATCTATCAAACTAATGGTTGTTGAAGAAATGAAAGTACCTCAATTAAGAGTTGAACAAAGGTTGTTTCAGCCCAAACATATTAATCTCTACCTATTGATTAGGTAAGCCCAATGGGCTGTTTTTTGGGGCTATGCTGTGTAATTTAGTATTGTATGAAACTGTTATGTATTGTTTGAAATGATGAAGCACAAGATCAGTGAGTCCCATTGGGTGATGTTGTGTTTTAGGACACTTTTGATTATCACACATTGAACATGTTTATTTTGAGTCAATCACAGACACACATATTGAAATCTGTGGCTGAACATAATACTCAATAAATATGTTTGAGAAATATCTGGTCTACTAAAATTCACTTATTTTAGAGTATTGTACATTGTTGCAGTATCTAATTTGATTTCCCCCAAAAAAAAAAAAAAAAAATAATAATTAGATCTACAGAAGAATCCATGTTGCTGTGGCCAAAGGAACTTCAGAAAACATAGAAAACTAACAGACTCAAATTATTTTTTACATTTTCAAGGTCTGTGATGAAAATAAAATACTTTTTTTGTAACTGTCAATTCTTTTCCATTCTTTCCCCCCACAGTTTTCAGACCCCACTGTTTGGCCAACACAGGACGTTTGGGGCTGGGCAACTGCACAGGAAGTTACAAATGGAGGGGCATTTGTCATGACAGGCCAGCTGTCCACATGGCCAGCACTACCCCCATCTCTCCCCCTGTGGCTTAATCACACCACACCACCAACTCCCAAGAGATCTGGTATTTGTAGTCTCAAAAAAAAAAGAAGTAAAAACACATCACAAATGGAGTGTTACAAGAAAAACAAGGCATCACAGCATGGTGTATACAAAAATGACTAATAGCCAAATACTTCAACATAGTATATTACATAATTTATAGGTTGCATATGATTTATTGCAGTTTTTCCCCCTTTATGAGATCAAAACATGCCTGCGGGTCTATTTTCTGCTCTGACTCACTTCTTTAAACTATGAGAGGAGTTCACAGCATGAAACTCCAGATTCATTTCTAACACCACAGGGCTTATGGAACGTGTCTTTAATGTGCTGCTGAGCCAAACAGACGCAAACACACAGGTTTCTCTGATGCATAAAAAAAGTTGACACTAATTTAACTCTTTAGGTGTGTTTTTCAACAAACAGAAAGAAACCTGAGCAGGAGCAGCCTCAATCATCAGTGTGTAGTGATGCATCGTGTGAGTGTGTCAACAGAGGAAACACCTCATCCTGCCATTAACCTCTGAACAAACAATGAGGCTGCTTGCTGTGAGTGTTTATGTGCACGGATACATGTCATGTATAGTCATGCTTATGCAAAATCAAAGTTTAACTCTATTAATTGCACTTACCTCTGGCTGAGCCTCTCCTCTTGTCCAAGATACAGCATAGCTGGTCCATAGAAGAGACCACAGACCTCTAAGTTAGACTTTTCCTGCACACAGAGACAGAACACAAATGAAAACTATGGTGATCTCTGGCATTGTATTTCCATCTGCAGCACAAAACTAACCACGTTAAGGAATAAAAAAAAGAGGTGAAGATGGAAAAGTGTTTGCAAAGACAGGACTTTGTGTGATGATAATAACTGTAGCAGTTCAGGAAGCTCTGCAATGTGTCTCAAAAAACAAACACAGGAACCTTGGTCACTCTAAGGTTAAACAGAACCTGAATGAAGCAAATAAGTCTTGCCAGTTTATTTTCCCTTCACGTCCACAGAGCAAATGTTAAATAAAAAATAAAAAAATCAAGTGACTGTTAAATGGAAAAAAAAAAAAAAAAACAGACTGTGAGTGACGGAAAAACTTCCATTGCAATTGACCTGAATAATGCTTGCTTTATTGACATAGTGTAATGTGTTGTGTATTTGTGATACATACTACATCTACAGTAAGAGCTCCACAGCAACTTTACAATACACAACAGCATGTGCTTACATACATGTAAACCTTTAGTCTGGGTTATTCATAGTAATAGTATTGACAGTATATTATCAAATTTAGCTTCTAGGGATGCTATGGTATGCATGTATTCGAACTAATTTATGATAAACTCTCACTAGGGTCACAGAGGTCACTTGGAGCCTATCCCAGCTACATAAGGGGAATAGACAGGTCATAAACAGGTTATAAAACAGGTTTTCTCTGTTGATTACTGAGCAGAAGGCCTATTGGAAGAGATTAAAACTTTGGGCCACCTCAATTTTGCCCCAAAATTTAATATGGCCGCCATGTTCCAAAATGGCCTTTTTTCAAGCATTTTTCACCATATCTACAAGGCCATAATTATTAAAGATGAGCTGTTTTCAGCAAATTTCTGCCCTATTCCTTCAAAGACATGCTTACAATGGTTGACTAAATATATATATATATATATATATATATATATATATATATATATATATATATATATATATATATATATATATATATATATATATATATATATATATATATATATATATATATATATATATGTCCACTCAAAATATCCTAAGGAAATTTTCAAAAAATGCTTACATTTCACATAGACAGACGTCTGCTTTGAAAAAAGAAAAAGGTAGGACTATTTTCCTGTCAAAGGTTTCCCTGTAGATTACTGACTGTTCCTTTAAACTTGTGGCCATCTCAAATTTGTCCCAAAATTCAAAATGAGCTTTTTGAGCTCCCTTTGTGTCACTGGTACAGGATCACAATTTTTTTTCTAAATTCACTTCCAACTGATACTGATAAATACAACTCTTTATAAATAACTATAGACTGTGGTTGGTTGTATTCATTCACAGTCAGAGGACTAGGTGGTTAGTACATAGCTCACATAAGGTCTGTTTACATGGGAGTTTTTCTTCCTGTTTAATAAAAGTTAATTCCGCTTTAAGATGACCATGTAAATGCCTAATTTCATTTGAAAATGTTAATTCCAAATTAAAGTTAATTCCGAATAAAGTCACTGGTTTATTCCAAAGTTAATTCCGAATGAGATAATTCCTGTCACATGTAAACAGTTAATTCTGCTTTAACATTATTCCTGTCATTCTGTGCATGCTCTTGGTCTTGTCGTGATGGATGACATACTCATTTTGTGTTGATGACGCACATATTCCGCACTGACAGCATTAGTGTAGAAACATTTTCTGAGATGGCTGTACGAAGCAGGTGTTGGAGTCATGGCAAAGTTAAGTATTTGATTTGGAGAATTGGAAGAATTAAATACAATGGAAAGAGTGCTCAACAAAACAGGAAGTGGACACGATTGTTTTTTTTCCAGTAGATGTCAAAACATCACATGGTCGTTCTGTCCAATCAAAACCCTCTGTACTCCCAGCTCTTAAAACTGAATTAACTAGAGTGGAATAAACCTGTTTCCCATGTAATTATTGTTATTCGGGATTAATATGTAAACAAGAAGGAAATACCTTTATTTATGAATTACTTTATTCGGAAGAAATAATTCGGAATTAACAAAAAACATCATGTAAACGTACGGAAACTATATGAAGTGAATAATACTGTAGTGACTGAGTGATTCTTCTATCATTGGAAGAAAGCCAGTGATTCTACAAAGCCATTGTCAGAATGGGCGTTAAAAAGTCCTGAAGTTGTGAATGGAAGGTGTAAAGAGGACAATCATTTCAAACAATGGCCATTGTGTGCAATGGAGGAAGGTGAACAGGTTTAGGAAAAAAAAATCATGTATAAAATATGCACTCATTAGCACCGGGTGTAAAGAAAGTTTGTGTTTCCTCCCAGAGAGGAATAAGGAGGCTCTACCTTGACATACTGGAACAGATCTCCCAAGGTCATTTCCTGCTGATCGCCGCGTCTACCCTCAACATGGAAGTCATCCCAGAGGGTGTATTTCTTTCCTCCGACCTGCAGATAGACACATTACACATGCCAAGACACACAAAGTTGACAGATGAAGTACCACTTGTTGGGATGTGCAGAAGTGGCTTGGGTCTATAACATGGGTCCTGGACTCTCACAGACACACAGGCTACATATTTCATCACTGTGTTATAAAGCAGCTGAAAACACTCAGCAGCTCTGAAAGATGCAATGTCGATCTGAACAACCTGCAATGAGGTCAAGTAGGTGTTTCCTCAATCACAAGCTATGTTTGATGTGTCACAGTTCTACAGACATTCTATGCTTGTAAAAAAAAAATATATATATATATATATATATATGCAACTGCATTAAAATAAGCAATATAAAATAGTAAATATTAAGTGACAATTTTGTGAAAGTAAAAAATACAGCTTATAAGGACCTGAGTGTGTAAAAATAAAGGTTCTCCTCTTTGCAGTGATATCAGAAGCAGAATCAGAATCACTTTATTTGTCATTTGCATATCCAAGACACAAACAGAAATATGTAATTATTTAAGAAATTCTGTAGGATCTATAGGATTATAAAGAAAATAGTTTGAGTGGGTATTTTTAGTTGCCTTGAAAGTTTCTATGTTAATATACAGTACACACTAGAAATGTCATTTTAAAAGAAAAGCTTTAGGTTTTATCATTTTGAAACCACTAACATCAACACATTTTTGTGTTTTGTACGAAATTTGACAGTTGGCTGTTGGGTGGTTGACAGGATAATAGTATTCATAAAATTGAAAGTAATTAGATTATTAAATATAAAAAAAAATACCACTTATCAATGAACATCTTTCTGTGATAAAACTCTACACTACAGTGCTGTAAAGAAACCACTGCAAATTCTTTTGAAATCAGCATGTGTGCATGTATGACAACCATTCCATTCTTGTGTCTTTTGAATTCAAACACAAGTTATTCTAACACACAATCTGTGTATTATTTAAGAACATGAAGTATAAACATGACTACTTTGTTCATCACTATCTTCTTACAACAGGGCTATTAGTACTGTAAAAGTAACTGGAATCACATAATACCTGTTGAAAACTCTGTTTTTTTTCAGGTCAAAGCTCCTGGCCTCAGCTTTGGTCCATAAAAGTGTGGATGACAGACCACTCCAATCTGCAGACCTGAACCCACTTAGAAAACGTGGATGGTCACAAACCATCAAACACTGCTGAGCCTCTTGAATTTCTCTGCCAGGAGCTGCATAAAGTCATCCAACAGCAATGGAGGAGAACTAAGACACATGGAAGCTGTTATTGAAAATCAGGGTTATCCTACAATACTGATGTCTGAACGTTTCCAAGATACAACATTAGTATTGTGTTGTTTAGAAATTAATATCAATTGTTTTTTTTGCATTATTTAATGTCTAAAACCACTTGCATCTTTTTTGTTATTTTGACCATATATGGTGTTCTGCAAATGTTCTAAATAACAATATTTTTATTTGGAATTTGGGAGACATCTTGTCAGTAGTTTATAGAATAAAACAAAAATGTTCACTTTACTCAAAGACATATGTATAAGTGGTAAAATTAGAGAAAGTGATAGTTCATCCAGTGGTCTCTTATGTTTTTTTCCAGAGCTACATTTATGAATGCATTTGCTGAGTTTTTTTTTTTATTTTTTTTTTATTTGAGTTTAAAAGGTCAAATCAACAGGACATCTTCAGTCATACATCTGATACATCTTCAGCATTTGATAAAAGAAAAGCGATGAGTTTCTTGTGACTTCAGCTGAAACTTAACAGACAGCCATTCATTAAGTTATCTTCAGAAAGTTCAAAATATGACTGTCTTCTGCCTCAGGCTCCACTGCCACTCGACAGTTCTGCTTTCAAACATCTCACATCTCATGAGATCAGGTTTTCAGTGTGCTGACCCCACAGCAACTCCATGTCTCTATTCCAATAGGATTGACCTTTGACCTCAAAACAAAGAATACATACTCCTAAGGTCCGGTCACCCATGAAAACTTTAATTCTGTTGTCACTAGACAGAAATTGTTGATCACATGTTTACCATAAACATAATTAGTTCCTCGTGTACAACTACAGGAAAACATCACCTGACCTGAGATGGGTCTAGAATCCTCACATGCAGAAAATGAGTCAAAATATGTCATTTGCTCAGATGACTGTGTTTGCACAGGCGCTGTCTGGCAGGAGAAGTTGTGAAGATCAAAACTTGGCTCAGGATGTGAATACCAAAACTCTGGCTAAACCTGGGTCCAATTATCTCTGCTCCAGCAGCCAAGGGGAACTTTCTGACTATCCCTCACTCTCCCACCACTCATAGGGTTTGGGTTATGGAGACACAGTCAACGCATACTTCTGACTGGGTGTCTGGCTCTTTAGTTTTCAGACAAAGCATGTTTTGTGTGCAGTATACATGTCCTACTCCTGGCCATGTTAACTTCTGTCTTTTTTTTTTTTTTTTTTTTAACAGTGATTTCTCTGCAGTGTTTGACTTTCCTTCAGCTCAATAGAACTGGAGTCTGAAATGAACATGTAGAACACAACAGCATTCTGCAAATGAACACCCTGGTACTAAAAGTACTGAAGTCAGTTTTTTGAACAATACAACTTGAGCATATAAACATATTACATTTCTTTAGCTAAGTCTATCATATGAATATTTTTAACAGACGTTTTTTTTTTTTTTTACTTCAGTAATTTTCCCACAAGGGTCTTCAAATCCAAAGAGTCTACAAATGCAACGTCATTGCTGGATTTCTTCAGAAGTTCCATGCCACACAGCACTTTGTGTGTAGATGCTGATTTTACACAATGCAGAGCAAGCATGTGGTGTTACTGCCACCCCTCCCTTCCTCTGCCTTGTATCTGTCGCACAGCTCTGACAGGAACCTAAAGCCAATCAACTACCCCATCGGTTTGTATGTAGACTGACGTCAGGTATTCAGCCTTATAGGAGGCCAGTAAAAATAAGCAAGCACACTGGAACCAAACTGGCTGCTGGAAACAATTACAAATGTTTCCCACATGCACAGCCATCTTTTGCCATGACACTGTAAGAATAAAAAAAATTAAATCCCCCAATGAAACTGTTATTGCTTTATTTTTACTTGGAGCAACAACTGACCAAAGGCTGATGTATAAATACAAATTATTTCTAGTGCATACATATAAATGGGATATTAAGAGAATTATCCCCACATTTGTCAGAAATATGTATAACAAGATGTTCTTCCAAATACAGCAAACTCTGCCACTTATTCATATTGTAGCTTATTTTGAGATTGATCCAGCTAATGTTATCATGTCTGTTTGACATAAATTGAAACAAAAGTTTTATACAAAGTTTACTTTTTTATATGGGCTATAAATGCTATACTATACTATATACACCTCCAGGATGGGAGAAAACAATGAGCCAGAGTTCTAACAGGGTATATATGAAAACGCTCGTCTAAATGCGGATGAAAAACTGAAGATGAGACCCCACTTTTACATCCTTTATTTTCATCGTCACTGTGTAAACGTAGCCTAAACCCCACTCAGTTCAATACCACAGTTTTTAGATTTACTCTGGCAATCTATAAAACCTGTTTGGTATGAATTCAACAAAGATTTGCTGCTGGAGTTTTAAATAATTAAGTAACTGAACCATAAACAATACCCCTTGTATTAAATATTAACAAATATTTTTGTAATGCTGATGGAGTTCATTTTTAGATTATTAGACTATATACATTCCTGTTAAGTGCTGCATCTTCATGTGGGATCTGACAAAACAGGCCTCTTGTGTTTCTGCTACAAACATAAAAAAAGAAACAACATTCTCCACAACTTGTTCTGACTCAAAACAAACTTAATTATAAAGTTTGTGCTGTGTAGGTGAACTGTCATGTCTCTGGGTGTCTGTGAGGTCTGTTTAGATGTGAAGAAGGTTGGCAGTCCACACTCTAGTGCACTGAAAACACAAGATCTTTCTGAAGTGGATGGAGTTTGACTTCAGTGGCTTGAGTGGAATAAAAGCATAGGAGAGACCATCACAGTTTCTACTGTACATGTCTGCTCCATTGTTGGAGAGCAGCCAGCTGACTCATCTACTGTCCAATGTACAGTAGTCAGTATTAAACCCTGAAGTCTGCACTTCCCCTAAAGCGTGACTCACTTCATCTTTTTAAAACAATAATAAGGAACCAAGTGGTATTTTACATTTGATTTGCTTCTCAATTAAAACGACTTCTCTGATGCAAATATGATCACAGGTTTATTATGATAACAAGCTGGAAAAAACATTGCTTGAGGCCAAAACAAAGACAAATACATATATATTAATGCTTTGATTTGGATTTTGTCTTTGTGTCACTACAATCTAAGATAAGCTATAACATGTCCAAAGTCTGGTATGATATCTACATGTCATTTTTTTATATTAAACATATTTTATTTGAGTTTAATTTTATAACATGATCATCTCTTAAATGTAAATATAAGCCTGAGTGAAAGATGGTAAACTGTACTTACATAGCGGTTTTCCACCTTCATGTGATCAAAGCACTTTACATTAGCCTCACATTCACCCATTCACACTCACTCATACACCAATAGGCGGCTGCTGCCATGCAAGGTGCTGCCAGACCTAGTGGGAGCCTAATTTAGGGTTCAGTGTCTTGCCCAAGGACGTTTATATGGTGACAATGAAGACAGATGAAGCAAAATTGGTAAAACCAATGGAGTTGGATCAATGACTTTAGGAGACTCTTGTTTTATGTTCAATTAATGATATATTTGCTAAAAAAAAAAAAAAAACAAGAAAAAAAAACCTTTTTGTTAATTTTTCTCTGTTTCTGATATTATGATTATAATTTGAACTTTTATGATCATCTACATGTTCAGTGATTTAAACATCGCAAAATTGAAGAAACACAAAAAAACAGAGGATAATATGATGACAAATGGTGAGAAATCACTTAAGAAAGGTTAAATAAAAAAAAAAAAAAGGGAGGTTAAAAAATACTGTTTTCCTTTTGTTATGTGGGTAAGCTCATTTCATGCCAAACATTAAAACATGAGCTATTTTTACTAAACTATTCTCTGTGAGGATGTTTCAACTTTACAGAACTTTTCAGAATGACGTGTGCAAAAAATATCTGGATTCAGTTTATTTGTTCCACTAAAGCCTGAGTTTCTGACAAGATCTGAAACAACAGTAATAGAGACACTTTCATGAACCCACTGAAAGGACAATGCTGAATACAAATATGCATTATTTTATAGTCCATTTGAATCATTTTAATTCTTCATGCTTCAAGATGCTGTCATTGACAAGACTTTCTTGGATATGGTTTCTTATTTACAGTGGGACAATCAGTACTATTTTTACTTTTGTTTTCTGCATCTCAAAAAACTCAGGAGGCTGTTCACAACACAGGATCTGCAACACAATAAACCCTCTTATGATAACAAGTGCTCCTGACTGATGGAATCCAAAAATAGATGCATCTGGCTGCAGATATACGTGAGGGCATGGGAATGTAGGAGACCCAAAGGAAGTTCAACCAGTGAACCTGATAAGGAGGTAGCATGACTGTGATTCATTTTAAGGAATATTATTCTTCTGCTCATTTCATACTGCTAGCTGCCTTTGGACAGTAAGTATAATGTGAATTTTCAATCTTGCCCTTTAAGACAATGGGGCATTTTTGGTGACAGGAACCTGGGATTAGTCGGCAAAGCTCCATAAAGCCACCTCCCTGCATTCTGCCACAAGAAACAGCGGTGCTGAAACACGTTCCTGCCTCAGCTTCATTATTTGGCCAAGATCCCAACAGTGGAAACATTTATAGGCCTCTGCGGCTAGAGGCCTGCTTCTTCAAAGACAGCCATTTTCCTCTGGAGGGCTTCAAAGTGTGCTTTAGGGGAGGCAGATGGAGGATCTGTGTGGTCTTTTAGATTATGGTTTCATCTTAATCTTTTTTAAGCTTCCTTTGACTTTCTATTTGGAGACAGTTTGGTTAGTTTATTCTGAAATCCCCTGTCCTGGTTTTGTTCCAGTCTGAGCCTGAAAGTTAGGATGAAATATTAAACTCCAGAATGTACGGCACTGGTTCTGCTGATACATGCAAATATGTACATCACATTAGCTTTAAAAGGAAAAATATAGATAATCACAACTTCAACATATTTGCAGTTAATAAATCTGAGCCACTCACCTTGGAACTGTTATAATGGCTGATTAACTTTCATTTATTAATTATACTGTATCTCTGTTCTGATGGTGGTGCCTCATTCTTTATTTGCTAATATTTTAGCTTCTTTAATTGCTTAATTTTAATTCTCATGATGCTGTTACATATTTTAGTATGGGTAATGGATGTGCAATAGTTTTATTTTACTTATTATCTACTGGTGCTATTATCTAGAGTGCCCTCTCCGGACGGTCCTGCCTCAGGTGGAGGAGTTCAAGTACCTTTGGATCTTATTCACAAGTGAAGGAAGGATGGAGCAGGAGGTCGACAGGTGGATTGGTGCAGCATCCACAGTAATGCGGGTGTTAAACCGGTCCGTTATGATGAAGAAGGAGCTAAACCAGAAGACAAAGCTCTTAATTTACCGGTCGATCTAGTACGTTCCGACCCTCACTTATGGTCATGAGCTTTGGGTCATGACCGAAAGAATGAGACCACGGGTACAAGCAGCCGAAATGAGTTTCCTTCGCAGGGTGGCCGGGCTCAGCCTTAGAGATAGGGTGAGAAGCTTGGACTTCCAGGAGGGACTCGAAGTAGAGCCACTGCTCCTCCATGTCCAGAGGAGCCATGTCGTGAGGATGCCTCCTGGGACGCCTCCCTGGGGAGGTGGCATGTCCATCTGGGAAGAGACCTCGGGGTCGACCCAGGACAAGCTGGAGGGATTATATCTCTCGGCTGGCCTGGGAACGCCTCGGGATTCCCCTGGAGGTGCTGGCTGAGGTAGCTAGGGTGAGGGAAGTCTGGGCTACTTTGCTGAGGCTGCTGACCCTGCGACCCGGATGAAGCGGGAGACGACGAGTATGAGTACGAGATCTACTGGTACTGTATCCTGTATTATGTATGTATTACGTATTTTTGTCACATGTCTCTGCTGTTAGTATTATTCATGCTTGTACTGTGATGTCTTTCATTTGTATAGTGTTCCATGCATGGCGTTGTAGTCCCATGCACTATTGACTATAACAAATTTCCTGGCAATAAAGTATATTGTATCTTATCATAAATCTAAAGAATGAACCAAAATTAACTTTCATGTTTGATGTCATCGCTACACTGGCTGCTAAGGCAAGTGAACATTCAGCTTCCTTTTTCCATATTGACTTGACTGTTCCATTATTAACGCTCATTCACTGACGTCAACTTGATGCTGCCCATTATGTCACAACATCAATAGTACTACATATGAAGTGTAAAAATATAACTCAAAACTGTGTAAATGTCTGAGTTATTTTTGTGTAAATAATACTAATCAAATAATTAAACAAATGCATACAAATCTATTATTTTTATTATGACCAATAATATACTCACGAACTTGCTACAAACTTGTAAAATAATTTGATATTATGTCTTTAAGGATGCACTTTTATATGGCGTTTCTCATATATATGTATTTATGTTTGAGGATTAAAAGAATCAACTATGAATCAACTTGTTTTTATTTTTCCAAGTAAGTCAGAGTGGTGGCATCTCCAGAAAAAAACTGTGGATTAAATACATTGACTTAAAGGTAATTCTACATTAGTGAAAATAAAATGATGATTATTATATTCCTTGACAAATTTCCAGATACATCTCCATAATCCTACACCTTATCTTTATGTAATGTCTGAAATATATGGCATTACAAGAGATAATCTATCTGATCAGTAAGTATACTATTTAATTATTGCAATAATGTTTGAGATATGCTTTCAAGGCTTCATGTAGTGAACAGGCAATTAGTTCAAGTAAAATGTAATAATGTGTGTAAAAACAGATTTGGCTATTGATCCATGGGAACAGTGTTTTGAGTTTTATTTCCATTATTGCATGGCCTCTCAATGATTTGTATTTATTAGAGTCACCTAGTTTTAAGAAAAACAAATTAAAAGAGACTGAAAGTCATTTGGAAACTGTCACCCTGATTACAAATACAATGAAGGAAAAGTTTATGTTTCTATTTATCTATAAAAGGATCTATTTCCTTTATTATCTACACTATCATACAGTTAAGTGAGAGTTGTGGTTGCATAGTTATTGAACCATTTCTTTCTTTCTTTCTTTCTTTCTTTCTTTCTTTCTTTCTTTCTTTCTTTCTTTCTTTCTTTCTTTCTTTCTTTCTTTCTTTCTTTCTTTCTTTCTTTCTTTCTTTCAGTATGTATTTCTGTATTTAATCATTCATTACAAACATGCAAAGAAACAATAAAACAATAAAAGCCACAGTGGTGCCTGGTACAACAAACCCCACCCCCTTCACAAACATTTTACCTGATTTGTCCTATCACTTATTGTTGTGAAAACCTAATTTTGGTGACTCTGACCTTGACCTTTGATCTACATTCATCAAGATTTTATGGGAGTTATTCTGGAACATTTTGCACCTTTCCTGAAAATGTCATGGAAATTTTTGCGCTGAAGCTGCTTACAATCAAACAAACAGACGGACAGACACACAACCCAAAACAATAACCCTCTCCTCTTTGGGGCTATGGTAATAAAATTAAAAACTGATTTAAATGAACAGAACTATCTTTAAGCACACACAAGTCTGAATTTTGCACAGTTGAGTAGGAAGAAATACAAACTTATTTGTTGCTTCAATACAACACATTTTTCCAAATTTTAGCAGTGAATCACAACTAATACATAATACATAACTGAATTATGCACAACAAAATGTATGATCATTTTGTTGTAGTAGTAGTAGTACAGTCATACAGACTATATATATATATATATATATATATATAAATTCTTTATACCTTTTTTCTTTATCTTCACTCAGTTTGTTCTACAGTTTTACTCCACAGATACAGAAACTTTTTTAAAATTAATAAATCTTTAAATTCAACTTTTTTCAGTAACTTTCTTATATCTGGAGATGATGCTGGTAGGACACAGCTAACCTTTATACACAGGATGATGATGGCTGTTGTTTTTTTGTATGGCCTCTTTACATAGGGACAATAGTACTGTCATGTAAAATCCACCCTTTGTCTGACGGAGAGAGTCACTGCTGCTACCTGATCACTATTGATCATCTCTGCAGTGAAGAAACAGATGGCCAAGATCTCCAACTGTTCTCTTCAGCTCAGTGCACCCCAGCAGAACTGATAATATACAAGGATGCATTCTGCCCACACAAGTGACAGAAACATCGTCATGCAGTAGGTCTAAAAAGTATGCTTTAAAGGACGTCTTTGCAGCTCAGAGTGGAGAATGGGACACAAGGGACACTTCTCAAACACGTGCTGAGTTTGACACACAGACTAAAAGCAGCTCGATGCTTTTGAAAGGCTTCCATTGACGTGTAAAACAGTAAACACAATCTCAACGTGATTGTCTTTCAAATGAGAAGATAACAGCACTCCACCTGACTGAAAATGACCCGGGGCAGAAGGACTAAGTCAATAAAACACTCCTCTCTCAAATGGTTCTCTGACAAGCTGGAGCCTGCAGTGCAAATGTCTACTGCAGTTAAAAAAAAAAAAAAAAAAAAAAAAAGAGGCAATTGGGTTATCATTAAGGACTTTGTGACAACTGTGTTTGATGGTTTCAACACTAGACCATGAATTTCAGGTACTTCAAACATTTTCAATTTCTTTCTGTATTGGTATTTGAAATAAAAAAAAGGGACAACCATATTGTATCAACAAAGGAATGCAGTACTGTGCCTTCTTAAAAACAAATGCAATAATATGTGAAAATATTTACAATTAATGTGAAATGAACAGTTTTATTGTCCAAGAATTTGTCATTTATTGTTATAGGTTAAAATCCATCATTTAACCCTGTTTAGGACACTCATAGAAATGAATGATGAAATTCAAAATTTCAACTTTAATGTGTTATTGGAGTATCAAACAGGAAAGTTGTTTTATTTTCAGGACAATGAAGTTACCATTTAAAAAACACCTCCAATTACCATATATAAAAATGAATGATAGACAGATGCCGGACGGTCGATATATATCAGGCCGAAATTTACTCCTTTTTTCTGTTTCCCTGCCATGATTTACAGGTAAAGTTTATGACACCTCCATGTTCTTGGAGATACTGTTATCAAACACTGAAAAAAGTTTTTTTTTTTTTTTTTTTGCTCGCTTGTCATCTGAACCTGCTTAAATCCTCACTAAGGTCACGGGGGGCCAAATCCAGTTACAATGGGTGAAGGCGGGGTACACCCTGTATGAGTCATCAGTTCATCTCAGGGCTGAACATATATAGACAAACAATCACTCTCACATTCACACCTATGGACAATTGCAGTGCATGTGTTTGGATGGTGGGAGGAAACTGGAGTACCCAGAAAAAACCCACGCAGACACAGGGAGAACATGCAAACTCCACACAGAAAGGTCTGGTGTGGGATTTGAACCAGGGTCCTTCTTGCTATGAGTCACGAGTGCTAACCACTGCACAATTTTAATACTTTAATTTGTGTATATTGTATGCATTTGTAATATGTGTTCAAGTGAATAATAAAATTATATGTAAATAAACATGCATTTATGGTGTTTGTTTTTGAAAATATGATTTGTCCTATTCTGCAAAAGGTGCAGTCTGAAACATCCTAGTCTGGAACGTCCTACGCAGAGACGTCCGTCCATCAGTGTAATGCAATACAGAATGATGTAACTCTTCCACATATTTGCCAACAGAGCAGGTTATTGATATCTGTTGTTCAATACAATGCCCAGTTGTTGTCAACAATCAATAAGCTGTAACTTTATCTGGTATGTGACAAATGATGTAGAAGAGAATTCAATACTCAGGATGCTGAGCAAAATGGTCTCAACTTATGTAACAAACTGTTTAGTCATATACAAGCATCTACATTTAAATAGAATTCTACCCCATCCTGCTTTACAGCATGGTACCGCTTTACATTTTGACTCTTGATCTGCAAACAAAGAGTCAGTCACAGACAATAAATGGTTCCTTTTCCTATAAACAAGCATTAAAACTAATGTTACTGTCACCTTCAGTATAATTCTAATGAGTGCATTCTGGGTGATTTCTCCTTTTTATAAAATCAATCTTAAATAATTGAAACCTTTTGCACAAACCATTTCCATGTTTTTCCTTTCACATTTCCACTTCCACCTATTCAAAGTATTTTCACTGAGTATTATTTTACTTAGTGTCACCACTTTGAAATCTACATGTTAAATATTGTTAAGCATTAAGTCTAATAAAATGACTAAAGTATCAAATTAGCACAAGTTCCATAACAAACACATGTGAAGAGCTACTAATAATGTAGCCACAGCTTGTGAATTCACCTATACTGCTCTACAAACATTATAAGCACATTTAAGTGCTGTTTAAGCCCTGTAAAAAGTGACTTTATTTCCATTTCTATTACACAACCTTGGCATGTGTGTCATACGTAATTTAATTTCACTGCTTATATAATACTAAACATGATCGACCTGAAAATTAACACATATCTATGTGTGTTACAGTTCATCTGTATTATATCTGAATTGTTTTTAGAGCAGGTTCTATACATGTGGAATCACAAAGACAAAAAAAAGAACAATTGTATCATAGATTATATTAGTATTTAGAGACAGTTATGTTTAAAGATGACATAAATAGTCTTATAATGTCACTGAGGAGAAATCTACATCCTGCATCGTGCCTGCTGTAGTTTAATGACAGAATAGTAAAACAGGAGGACAGAGACCACTAAAAGCTTCCACATGGCACTTCCACTGAGTCCAACAGGCCTGAGGAAGATAAACTGTGAGAAACAATGGATGTAGCGTCAGGAGGAAAGACATTATTGCTGTTCCATTTTGGTCCCTTTCAGTTTTATCATTAGCCTCTTGGTACAAAACTGAACAAACTAATTCTAATTCTGCAAACTCTCATTTTATAACTTTGCTGGGAAACTGTGACAAAAAACAAGATGTAATTAAATTCAATAATCTGAGGTAACATTCAGCTGCATTTACCCAGAAGAATCCAAAACAAACCAAAACACTATCATATTTTTTTCTGCCACAATAAGGCTTAAATATAAGGCTAAAACAACACTGTTGTTTATCTAGTCTAGTTTATCCGATTTTTTTGCACATAGATGTAAAATAAATGTCCACTGCTTGTATGAGTCAATGATCACACAAGGTTTACTGTTACCGTAGTTTAATCCAACTGTCAAATATGGCTGATGCCAGATATGAAATAGAGCTGGGGAGAGGTGTATTCTGATTGGACCACATAACATGTGTATGGTGGCCAGTGGTAAACAAACAAGGCATGGAATCATTTACCAAATAATCTACAATAATTATAGTATGAAACTTCTGAGTTATTGCAAAATTAGGCGTTCTTTATTGCAAAATTTAATATTTTCTTGCACAATCATCCCCACATCCCCTCTGCTGTAAGAGAAAGGTTGTAACTGTGTATGTGTGTGTGTGTGTGAAAATAAATGCAGTCTTTAGTCAAATAACAATGCTTTCATCGGGCAGGATCAGCAAAACCCACAGCACCTAAGACCTCCAGGATTTTAAGGGAAACCCTGTATGTAATATTTACATAAGTTATATTATTTCCACAGAATGACAAAATCATTTAGAATATACTGCATAAGAACCACAACCCTGTTTTTTTAGTCTAAAACATCCTTCATGAGGCTTATAAAAATCTATGTGGTCCATTTCAGCTCTAAACACTGTATGTTTTAACTGTAATCATGCTTTATCTTACAGCGTAAATATTGTCTTCATCTTCATGTGGTCTCTGGGAAGGTTAAAGGTCATGGTCAATGTCCAGAACACTGACCTTGGAGCAGCTTATCGTTCAGCCTTCAGAAAAGTACAGCAGCTTCAGTACCTGCATGAAGGTTTATCTTGACTAGCTGAAGTTGAAACTTTCTAAAAAAAAAAAAACCCTCCCTGTTGTGTTTCTCATTAAAATCTACAGCCTCTGGGTTAAATATGCATGAGATGGGACGATATGATTGATGCTGATTAGAAAGCTAAGAGACGCTTCTGGCTTTTTTAATTTAACCAAATGGGGAGTGTGCAGGCTGGGTTTATGCCCTCCACCACAATTGCTATATCTGATAGTCTATATTTTATAGAAAGCATTCATACCTTCGAGTTGCTGCTACTGTCTTTGTTCAACTATTTACCATCTCATCCTACTGATGCACAAAGAACGTTTAAAGGGCACAGACAGTAAACTGTTGTTGAACAAATACTGTAAATGGGAAGAGAATGATCTGTGAGGAACTAAAGGGTCCTAGTAACAATGCAAATGCAAAACAACAGCTGATTTAACAACACAAGGCCAAACACACAATAGCACCAACAACAAAAAAACAAAACACACTGCAGAACAACAGAAGGCACAAGCAGTCAGTGTTGACCACAGATTACTCATTACCCCATGAGCGTTATTCATGTCTACTTCTTGAGTTACAAACTGCACAATGCAACTCCACGCCGGCGCTCTCAGAGGAGCACTGAGCACCTTGGATCATGTTCACCCCATTTCTTTACTGTCCTAGTCCAACTTAGATTTAACCACGTGTGAAGTAAATCTCAGCCTTTGTTGTTCTCTCTCGCTCTTTAATCCGGCCTGTGTTATTTGTGCGACAGATGTGTGACCTTCAATTATGTAATAATCACAAATAGATGCAGGTTTAGGTTTTTAGATCCATAACAAAATCAAACATCTACGGCTGAAATGCAAGACCTCCAGTCTCAAAAATGTAAGTCAAAAATAAGACAAATCTTTTGTTTTCTTGTAACATACCATTTGTCAAAAGGTATCCGATAAATAATACACTGTTTTTTGATTATATTATAATGTTTTGAATAGGAGAATCCTTCCCTGAAATGAAAACCACCCATTAAACAATCTGCAGATAAATAGCAAAAGCAGCTTTTAGTAGGAATGCATTTTGGGGGATCTTTATTCTTTGCAATTACTTCGTGTCTCACCATCATCACACCCAATTTAAGTTAATGTGACAATAGCACAAGAAAAAATGAAAAAGGCCAAAAAAAAAAAAAAAAAGATGATGACAAGATTATGACAAAACACCTGAAAGAAAAAGTACAAAGAGAGACTGGACTGCGGAGAAAAAAATACCACTGACTTTAGGTGTAACAGGATTAAGCAGCTAAAAAATACAAATAATAATATATTACATCGCAAAAAATATCAGTGCAAAAAAAAATTAAATCAGTATTTTGTGTTTTGTATGAATTTTGTTCACACAATACTTATGCTTACTTAATTTTACTCAGTGCTGAAATATTTGTGTTGTTCTTACCATAAATAATTATTGCTATAGCATCTTGATTATCATTATTTATTGATTTATTTGCTCTGTCATTAGTTTCTTGTAGACAAGTTTCTTCATTCATTCCTCAGAAAAAAGAGAAACAAATATCTCTCATGGCTCTAGGCCTGATCATAGTGATGACCTGTTCTCTATTCCCAGCCAAAGTACTTGAATGCATGACATCCCATCATTCTCTCTCTACATCTTTCCTGTGTCTCTGTCCACTGTGTACTATCACTAATATATAAATAAATAAACACTGATTTGACCATTAATAATAGCAACTTGGACAAGCTGCGAATGTGATATGTCAGTTTTTTATATGTCAACCATTCAATCTTTCTGGACAGAAAGATTGAAATAAATAATAAAAAGAGCATGAAGAAAACATCTGGAACACTGAACATTTGGAAGTGATCATGTAGTGATGGATGCTCATATTGATTAAATAAAATCAGGCTTCTAAATTTATCATAGATTTAACCAATTTCTCCATTACTAATGATGTTTTTGTTCACAATATGTACATGTGTCATTTTATTTGAATAAAAGTTTAGCCTTTTTTTTGCACAAATGCATCTAGTTTAGTAACGAATCTATCGCTGATCAAATTTGAAAACAAGCTTGATCCATCTTTTCTCATTCAACATTGGAGGAAATAAAATATCACAGTGCATGATGCTTATTAGACACAGAGACCAATGCAAACACATCCTTATGCTCTAAAGACTGGATCACAACAGTTCTCTCTAAAATCTGGTTTCAATACATTGCTTCCTGTGGAGGCAGGAAATAACCATAATTTCTGCAGACAATTAACAAAGAACTAGTGTGTGCGTTGACCTTCTTTGAGATCAGGGGCTTTACCTCCAATGCTGCTAATTCAATTAAAAACTGAAAGGACAAGTAAGAGAAGAGGGGGCACAAAAGGAGCATGAAGGGCACAGAGTTAAGGTCGGGGTGTGGAGGATGCGTGCAGGGTCATGGAAGAGGGAGTAATTTCATGGCACACAACTAGCAGGCAGTCTAGCAGAAAAGCAAAGACAGCAGATACTGGTACAGAGTGTTGGGCAAACTGCTGGAGGGGTTAACATCAGAGTTACATTGAATGACTTAATACCCAACTGAAATGCATCCTCCTCTGTCCTGGCCTCGGGTGATGTTTCTCTGCCTTCGTTTTGAAGCTGCAGCTCAGTTACAGCTGCAGGAGCACAACACTCATTAATCTTTGTTGCTCTTGAAATATCCTTTAAAGTCTGGTGCGGTTTTGTTTTCTGCAATAACACACGGTCTGCATGAGGTGAACTACAGGCCAAATTAGTGCATTGTTCAAGTAACATTTAAAAGTGCATTTAAAGGTCAAAATCACCCTCATATGTGTGTACTGTATGTATAGGGTATTACCACTTTAAATACAGTTTCAGTTTTGTGTATAAAAATGTAATGATGAACATAAACATCTAACAGTAGTTTGCATTATATCAAAAGTTATAAAGGTTAAACAGTAACAAACATCTATAAAAGTGGCTATTCTATTTCCAACTCTGTAAACTTTATTTAAAAAATTACTACCAAATTGACACGTGCAGTTCAAGATGAGGCCTGTATTTCATTCAAATGAAAAGGGAATAATTTATTATTTATTTATTATTCCCTTTTCATTCAAAAAAGGAATTAAAAACCCAAGCTCTATTCATTTTGATAGGTATGCTCCAAAATTTAATGGTTTTGTCCTTCATGAATACATGTCTATGGAAATGAGCAATGTTTTAGTATAACCTACTTGGCAGAGGTTGTAACAGTAAACTTGGAACAGGCTTCATATGTAAATGTAAAATCATTTTGGGGATGTTAAAAGTTGTCTGTGACCTTCTAAAAGCCGTACTGTAGTGACCTCTGCTTGCCCCCTCTCCCACTGAAAAACATAAATATGAGATGGAAAGTTGATCTAAAGAATTGCAGGGTTGAGCTGTCAACACAGCCTCCCATTTGTTTACATATTTCTGCTTCCATACAGCGGATAGCAGCAGCTGGGGAAAGTCAGACATGCTTCCTATTTTGGAAAAAAAAAAACTTTATAAAAGCAAACAAGTTCCACACAAGAATGATGATGGCAGGAGATTACCCAGCTACTTATTGCAGATATATAGTTTAGTAAAAATGAAAAAAAGCTTTGAATGATGCATAACTACTATTCTTTTCCTAACAGAGTTGGGACAGTGCAGTGATCTGCAACTTTGGTGATTAAAATGTGCTTCACCCTAACCATAAACTGATGGACATTGGAACGTTGGAACTTACTTTCTGGTTTTGTTTATGTATCAAATTTGGATGTATCTTATATTTACCATTTGCTGACTGATGTGTGTGGGTAGGCTTTTGTTTGTTTTTGTTTGTTATTTATGTTTGGGAAGAGTATATTATTTTTATATTTATTAAAAAAAAATTTGCGTGTGTGAAAAAAGGGGGAAAAAGTATATTATTGAGAAAACATTTGAAATATGTTTGGTTTAATAAACAAAGTTAAAACAAAAAAAGTGCTTCACATAACAAAGTGGGTGGGTGACCCATACTACAAGAGTGTGTGTGTGTGTGTTATTTGATATTAATGATCTAAGAGGAGAGGTCTACGTAGTCATTACTAAACTAAGCAGAGCTCTTTATACTGCATGTCTGATCACAGATATTTAATAGTTGCACGTCTACAGCTCCTTCAAACATCACCTCATAAACTTGTCTTTAATCTTTCAGTTTTACGTTTACAGCCATAGATTGTTACTCCTGATACATATGATGGATGTTATACCCTCCTTGTAGCTATATCCATATCCTTTATGTGTGTTTTTGCCTTCACTCTTGTACTGGAGACATGAAGAACTAGAAATGGAGGCAAATTGAAAATACAAATTTTGCATCAAAATGGCATCATTAAGAGGCTCCAGCCAACCTGAATTTTGGATCCTTTTTACAATCATTACACCCCTACTGTCTGTTAGGAATGAATGTACTCCATGTGGATATCAAAACTAGGGAGCGTTTTTGAAATGGAAAGCGTGTTTGAGATGTTCAAGAACTGATTTTTCCCAGAAGATATCAGATAAATATTAAAAAATCATTAAGACTCAACACTTAAATGTTTTCTTTGGCAGACAGTTGAATCTCTCCCACCTCAGATGGTTGAAGATTTGGCAGCAAACACTCGCTCCCTTTCTCTCCCTCTGTCTATGAACCCACATGTGTGTATAGTTCAGCTCTGAGTGATTTGTCCCTCACCCTCAAAATGCTGACCCAGTACCTCAGCAAAGTTTTCTACTTCTAAGTTGTCTTGTGTCTGCTCTGGCTATTCTGTAGAAAAGCCCAGAAGCTGATGCTGCAATAGCTTAGATTTTTTTTGAAACAGTCGGGGTCTGGAAAATCTGATGTCTCCCCAGGCCTCCAACTAAATGATTCAACACTTGAATATATATATATATATATGCTTTGGCTGTGGTGATGTCAGGTAGGCTGCCTGTTGGAGCATTTGCAATGAATCACAGAGTGTAGTCAGCGTTCCATGCTGCTTGGGCAATGTTGTCTTTGGGCCAGCAAATTTTGGAAGTCAGATAAAAAAAAAAAAAGGACACGATCATGTACACTTCAATAGAAATAACTGAGCAGCAGTAAGACCTCAGAACTTGCACTGAAAGTCACAGTTGCTTCTGTCATCATGGCTGACTTTGATGCAGCTGCAGTATTTCTGGCTCTGTAACCAAATCTGAAACTAAACCTTCACTGTCTCAGAGCCCCTGCACGCTCACGTCCCAAAGGACACTCATTGACCCCCAGTGACCCCTGTCTGTCAGAAATTCAGTGTCTTGAGTGGGAAACTTTGGAAGGGCAGCTCTACCATCTGATTCCTTCCAGAAGTGAGTTATCAAGGGAGTAACAGTCTGTCATTGGTATAATGGTAAAAAAAAAAAAAAATGGCTTGGTGGGATATGTATGAGCTCCCTCTAGGTGACTGTTTTATTCTCTTTGAGCGAGTTTATGTGATATACAGGATGTCCAAAAAGTTCTGCACCCTGCATACTTTAAATACATAATTCTTTAACATTCAATCATGAGCACTTACTGTTAATCGGAAGAGAATGAGTTTGTAGAACAGTAAACAAAAACAAATGAAGTGGTTAAAGTTATCGTTGATCTTCATGGTGTATTGATCAGTTCAAATCACATATTCATACAATGAGCAAAGTTTCCACCTTTCAGTTACTGGTAGTTGTTGAAAAGTAGAGGGAACTTATTTATTTCTTCTACCACTCACTTCACATAACTGATGATTTCCCCTATGTCATGGATTTGCATACGATTGTTACAAAATCACATCTACTATATTTGACAGCTTGTATCCAGAATGCCTGCAGGAAAAGAAAGCTTACATTACGCTTTAGATAAGATTTTGCATATAGAGTGGAGAGGATACATGATGAGACACATTTTAATACCACATGTGAACTAACCTGTCCTTTGGTGACTGGATTATGAAATATAAAGTGAAGCGAACTCTGAACAGGGCTGACATCTAGAATGCCACTTTCATAATTTCATAATATTTTTATTACAGTGTTTGAAATTGTATTTTTAGGTCTATGGTAACTCTAGCCATGATGGAAATGTTAATCCATGCATTTGTATCATCACATCTGGATTACTGTAACACTCTTTTTAGAAGAGAAAATCATCTTTGGACCACCTACAAGTGATCCAAAACACTGCTGCCAGGCTGTTGACCAGGTCTCCCAAAAACTCCCATGACCCTCCTATTTTATTTGCACTGCACTGGCTACCCATCAAATACAGAGTCCAGTTTAACCTTCTCGTGGTCACTTACAGAACTCTGCATGGACAGGCTCCAGCCTACATCACAGACACAGACTTATGTCTCTGAGGTCTCTGAGGTCTCTGAGGTCCTCTGATCAGGACCTGCTGGTGATACCTTGTTCTTGGCTTAAATCCAAAGGAGACTGCACCCACTCAGTGGAACTCTCTCCCACAAAATTTAAGATCTGTGGACACTTTTAAAAAGCAGCTAAAGACCCATTTGTTTAGACAGGCCTTTGTTTGAATTGTTGTTTATATCGTTGTAGGTGTGTGTCTATCTGTTTTTATGTTGTTTCCTGCTTTTACTGTATGTTTTATGCCATGATGTTTCTTGCCTTTTATGGTGTTTGATGTGTTTTATGCCTTTTGTAAAACACCTTGGGACTTTTATGCTCTTGATGCTGTGCTATATAAATAAAGTTTATTATTATTATTATTATTATTATTATTATTATTATTATTATTATTATTATTATTATTATTATTATTATTATTATTATTATTATTATTATTATTATTCTCTCAAACCAGGAATAACTTTTATAGTTAGGGTAGAATTGTTCCTAAAGGCCCATATGCAATGTTGCCTTAAAAGGGTCTCCTTACTTTGCTTTGTTTTCACAAAAGAAAACATAGGTACGTGGATGTATACTTTCAGATTTCCTTACTTGCACTGAAAACCCCGTGGATTATGTAGACCTTTCTGGGGACTTGACATATATAGCATTATAACAGTGAACAGTGGCCTCTTACTTAGAAAGCATTCATTCAGGACTTAATGCTCTCCAGTCACAGAGGAAGGACGTAAATCTACAAGGGACTCAACAGATTTATCTCTAAAGTAGACAGGCTTAATTTATGAATGCATATACAGTTAAAGCCTGTCTAGGTGAATATAGCACCTTAGGTCCTGAATGAAAACCTTATAAACCACATAGAATCACTGAAGTTTACCAAAAATAGCTAAAGGAACCTGAAGCTTTTACTTACTTCGAAATGCTGTGGGCGGCTTGGCATGGACAGAACAAAGTGCGACACTGCGAGGTTGATGTACGCTGTGCGGTACGAGTTGATCTTCTGATGACCCTGCACCAGTTTATAGAGTTCCAGACACATCAGTCCTGCCACTGCCGCTGTTGTGGTAGCTATGGCTGGTATGATCCTTCCAGCAATGAGTTTACTCTGTAAAGGAGGCAGAAAAAGACTTTAAATTTAACATCAAGTCATGGAGAGTAGGAAAAGAATCAGTCATACAATATAAAGTATAAGAAATATTTTTTTATGTGCATATGATGACAAGACAAATACACTGTGATGT
Organism: Siphamia tubifer; assembly: GCA_020466265.1. Classification (NCBI taxonomy): domain Eukaryota; kingdom Metazoa; phylum Chordata; class Actinopteri; order Kurtiformes; family Apogonidae; genus Siphamia; species Siphamia tubifer. The sequence goes on along the minus strand of CM035787.1, from coordinate 29,944,930 downwards.
GGTTTACTATGTTAAAAAAACACAACCTAATGATGAGTACATACACTGGACTATATATCACTTTTTTTTTTTTTTTACCTAAAAAAAAAAATAATTACATAATTACATTGTAACTGGGACAATGTAATAATTTTACCAGGCCAAAGGTGATTATTAATGTCTATAAATAAGAGTAAAATTAGGAATGTGTCTGAAAACAAAATTATTGTAACTTTAATAATGATATCCTGTAATGTTAATGTAATATAATGTGAAGATAATATTTGTTCTACTGCCAAACAAGCTTTTGCACTTTAATAATTGAGCTTAAAAGTTTTGTTTTTAAATGCATAACTTTTACACATATTTTAGACTGGTTAGCAGAATGTACTTTGTTGAAATAAGTGTAGAATTTTTTTGTTGATAAGTGATATGGTTGGAATCGTCTTTCCTTCTGTTTCAAGTCCCGCCTGTTATGTGAAAGAATAACTTTTAAGCTAGTACTCCTCACTGAAATTGGCAAGATTTGACAATATACAGCATTTTCTTATGATGTACAACACTGATTTTAGTACCATAACATATTTCCTCATCACTATATGTTTGACCAAAGCAACTTCCATCAACACCATTTTGTAAAGGCACTGACAGACATAACAGTCAAATAAACAATATAATGAGGAGTGAGGACCAGTGTGTAAGAAATGTACATCTAGACTGTCTGGAATGGAAGAAGGTAGAGCGTGAATCAGCAAACCTTTGCTATTGAAGAGTCATTTTAGGACAGAAATAGAACAAAAGATCTGCCTGGAACCAAAAGACATTCATGTGTTTTACCTATACTTTAATTGCATGTACAGAACTACAAATATACAGCACAATGAAACTAAAGAAACACTGAAATGTGTCATTATTGTCTTGTGAAGCAGACATTAATTAATATGTGAATGCTGTCTTCGCAGTTGTGTAAACAGATGAATACCTTCAGCAGCATGAAATAAAAACTACTACTTTTTGATTCAGTTGTACTGTAATCTATATTTTTCTAACTGCATAACATCAGAATACATTTATGGTTGTTAAATTAATAGGAGAACATGTTTGTTTTTTAAAAGGAAAAACGCTGTGTTTCAAGTCTTAAGAAATCCAAGTACTTACAGTCTCAGTTAATAAACGCAAATTGCAGACAGAGCTACAAAGCAAGATACGCTTTTGTGAGGCGTTTCATTTTCCTTTGATCAAAAACAAATGTTTTAAAGAACAGCTGTGCTGTAATGGGCTGTGCAAATATAGAACAACCCTCCACTGTGTTTAACTCAGCAGCTTTAAATAGTATCTAAGAACAAAAATTATTAATCTCAGTCATAATATATCCAGTATTGACTAAGTTATAGCGTGATATGTCTATGCTTGGCACACACAGTGTTACAAAAGTTTTTAAAAAGTTTTTCCAAGTTTTTTCAAGTTTTGCAACGTCACCATTGACCTCCAGAGATCTAAAAAACTATTGGTCTTCAGTGATAACACCAATTATGAGAATTGTAGAAATCTTCATCCTACATCATTTGGTACAAATCTGAAAGTTTTGTGACCCCCCCATTCTTGAGTTATAACCGATAATTATTTAATTGTGACCTTGACCTTTGACCTTTACTCAAATAGATCATTACACATGATGTATATTTGCTATATGTATATGCACATGTAATTCCATGGTGATATCTCAAGTATTCATTGAGTTATAGCATGATATGTCTCTGCACACACACACACACACACACACACACACACACACACACTGATTACAATAATCTCTCCCAACCAATGTTGGGAATTCTCCAATGCTAGTGCTAGCATTGTGTGTTGCATATGTATGTGAGACTAATGCTAGTGAAGTAATTGGTACTTACAGTGCTGCTGATTAAAAACCAGCAACTTCTTAAAAAAAGTTTTTGTCATGAACACCCTGACATATATATATATATATATATATATATATATATATATATATATATATATATATATATATATATATATATATATATATATATATATATATATATATATATATATATACTACCCAGTCCTTACATATGGTAGGTGTACTGTATTGTTGTCATTGCATAGAAACTCCAAAACAAGATGCAACATGTGGAAATCTGTATGATTATACCAGGATAGCCTTCTTTTGTCTCCACTGACCCCTGTAATACTCACCCCCCCCCTTTTTTTTTTTTTCTCCATCTGTCTTGGCCGTGTCTGTCTGCAGGAGCGGCTGGTATAAGGCCTGGCTCAGGTGTCACCTCCCAGGCGACAGGTAAAGTGCTGTGATTAGTTCTGCTCCAGGAACAATAGCTGGGCAGGCTGTGTCTGTGGCTTTAGGGCAGGTGTGTGCAGCACTAACTAAAAACACAATCCCGAGGGAAAAGGAGGAGGAGGAGAAGGTAGAGAGGTCTGCGGTATTTAAAAAAAAAAATCACCCCCTCCATCATCCAGCCTCTCCTCTCTTCTCTAATGTACTTGTTTTTGACTAGATGAGTGGAAAAAAATGATGAAAGAATCAAAATGTTGACCTTGTGTCGATTGGCTGCAGGGATGTCGTAGTTCTCTGCCCTCAAGTTGGAAGCAGCAACAATGAAGTCCATGTGGAAGTTAGTGTCATCATCCTGTGTAAAGTTGAACATGCATTAACAATAAAACTGGAAAAGTAAAAGCAGGTAAAAGCCACTGGCTGAGCCAAACTAACTACTTTAATCTGTGTAATACCTGTTAATCCCATTAAATGGTGTAAATGCAGTTTGTGGTCTTTTCTTGGTCATCAGATATGACCAATGTGGATGTTCAGAGGCTCGATCAATGACAGTAATTGAACATTTTGGGTTTATATTCAGTTAATGATTGATTTTTCTGAAAAAGTAAATTTTTCTTACATTTTCTCTGCTTTTGATATAATAACTTTTGAATTAACTCAAAAACCTCTTAATTAAAAAGGATATTATAATACATTTAGATAAATCAAAACAACTTAAATATAGGGAAAAATATACCAAAGAAAAAAAGCACCACTGGGTTAAACACACCTGAATATTCAAGATCATCAATAAATAAATAAGTAAAGTCATATTCCTTCTATCACCATGCCAACTGACGTCTTCAACAATGTGATACTTAGTTTGCCTCCACTGAGCTTTGAAGCCTTTGTTTCTGTGTCACTTTAAGCACTCTAATTCGGGACATGGTCACCCCATCAGTATGCAGGGGTGGAAATCAGATTTCTGTTGTGATCGACAAGGCCAGTGAAATCATGCCTCTGCTGCTGCGGCTCTACAAAGGCTACCAAGATGACTGTCACTCAGGGATAGCTTTAGGGTTCGTGGGGACGCTTGGAGCTGGCAACCTGAAACCCTCCTACACACATTCCACCTACCTGCACACGTAGGAAGAGAAAGGAGTCTGCGTTAAGATGAGCAGGTGACATTTGATAAGCACTGAGTCACCTCATATACCTTGATAACGGGGCTGCCCTGAGTCATCACATGCTTTTACTAGAACCTCATTTAACCTGAATAAAAGTCATTTTCCATCTCCTGTTTCTGTTGTAATTGTACCCTTTTTGAGGCTATTTGGAGTCTTGTGTAAAGTCTGGTTGTTTTATCAGAACAGTTTGTTCTATCAGCAAGAAATTCCTGAAAGTGGAAACAATAAACCACTACATTTGCCATAATATACAGCTGGACCAAATAATTTATTTATAAAACTAAACAAAACAAAACCAAAAAACAGTACATTATTACCTTTTCTAGGCCAAATAGTGTAATTTGGCAAGAATTACCATTTGGTTCCCTACATGAAGACAAAGTGCTTCTTCTTAAAAATTAACATTTAACAGTGAGAACAATTTATTTTTTGGTTTTTGAAGATTTGTTGGTTCTTTGATGTTTCTAGATATCAATAAATCTCAGTGACTAGACACAGACTGATAAGTTGTTGCCAGGTGATGAGAGAGTGTGTGAAGAGTAACATTATTTGTACAGTTAATGTGTTTCAGAGCAAACTTGACCTTAGGATTCATCTTCACTTGCGTTGTGTCCAGTATCTGAGTGTATCTCTCACATATTAAGTTTATAAATTAATCAGTTCCATATTCCTGGTTGACTGAAGTGCTATTTTCATAAAATGGGTATGTGTGTAAATTATTTATCTAACCATAAGATGTTCTGACAATGAACATATTGTAGAGTACAAGGAGGCTTTCATTCATGAATCTGAGGAAGTGCAAAGCTGTGGGTCACTGAGGACCAAAAGATGGAGAGAGAAAGACACATTCAGTAGATGTGAGCTTAACTCCCTGCTAAGAACCAGCCGCCACTCTGTCTGTGGCACAGGAGGTGTTGGTGCACTCTTACCTTCTCAAAGTCGATGGGGTACATCGGCTTTGCGGCGCTTTTCAAAGATGACGAGGCCAACATTTCTTTTAGCTTCTCAAGTTTGGCTATTTCTGGAAAACCCAAAAAAATACAGTAAAGACATGAGAAATGAAGTGATATAATGAATAACACCAGGTTTAATAACTCACCAGCATCATGACTGCCCTTCTTTTTCTCCTCCTCCATCTCCTCATCAGTAACATGAATCCTCACAGATGATTTCGGAGTAAAAGCAGGTACACTGAAGGTCTCTAAGACTTTTGCAATAGCAGCACGGTCTCTTGTTTCTTTAATTCCATGGATTTGTCCATACAGATTAGCTGCTGCCACCACATAATCCATATGTGTCATCTAAAACACATCATCAAGACAAAATTGTGATGATGATGATGATGATGATGATGATGATGATGATGATGATGATGATGATGATGATGATGATGACAAAAAACATATGGAATCATTTCAACATTGGCTTTACATGGTGAAAAAAATACACATAACATAAAACCACATGGAAAATATATAAAGAAAAATAAAATCAACTACAAACAAATATATTGCAATTGATATTGCTAATATCATACATCACGGGCAATTATACAAAATTTTATATATAAAATTTATAAAAATTTATAAAAAATTTATATAAATATACTAAAATTTTATATCCAAATATATCTAGATGATAAAATTTTCATATATGTTTATTGAAAACTCTTAAATCTGAAAATCAGTTTTAAGATTTTTCAAATTTATTGTTAGATATTTATTTGATTACTTACATTCCTAGCATGACTCTGAGAGAAACACTGATTTTTATTCTATTTATGTCCAAACGGGTCAAAATAATTACGTTATACATACATAGAGGGGTCTGATAAAAAGGGAAAAGTAGATAAATGATAGTAAAATTAAATATTGACAGAGAAAACACAGAAGATGAAGTCATTTTATGCATGAGAGAGATATATAGCTAATATGATTTCAGAGCTAATACAGTAACATTTTAATTCTATAACTTATCAGTTTAATATATCTTGATACTCAATCTAAGAAATTGTTGAACAAATAATGTATGTTCATCAAGAATCTGAAAATATGTAGAGAGTATAATGTCTTTTTCTTCTTAGTAGATAAGTTGCTTAAGTAGTAATCACAACTCTGCTAAGAATCTATTACATGATCATGATTGTGCGTGACTACGAGTCACTATCTGACCAGAAGGAATGTAAGTGGTCAACACCAAATATGTTTGGTGTCTGGAGTCCCTCCTGTCCACTGTTTTTGGGTCCATGTCAGGATTCCTATTGGATAAAGAAGACAAACTCACTAAACCACATATTACTTACATTGTTAGGGTCAAAGGTCAGTGGCTGAGGGCATCTCTTGGATCCAGACCAGAAAGGGAGACCATTACTGGTCACCTAAAGAGAAGCAGAACAGTGTCATTTTACCATCTATAGTTTAAGAAATTACAGCAGTTTCTAAATAGTGTTACAGATGTTGTATACATAGTAGCCTGGTAATAAAACAAACTCCTTTTTGTGTGTTTTACATTAATCAATGGTCAGTGGGGACAATAAATAAGCTCATAAAAAACCCTTATTCTGCCTTTGTAACATTCGAGTGGCATAGACTAATACTGTTATCAGCGATGTGTTGACTACACAGTTTGTATGTCTGATAAAGGAACAAAAGGACTGAGAGCTTTGATGTTACCAAATGGTCCATATGCTGGAAAACAGAGAGTGTCCTCCTGGTGGGGCCAGTTTTCACTACAGGGGTGCTTTCAGGAGCAGTCAAAAGGCTTCAGCTTTTTTTCACAATTATGCTTCAGATGGGTTAAGAGCAGATTATAGGATAAAGCAATCAATATATTTTAAAAGAGGGATATCACCTTCTGGAAAAATTTAACTGCAGTCATTCAAGGTTGTAATCCTGACATTTTGGCTTTTGTTTTATTTTGGTTGCTTCATATTGAGGCTTTATTCACCTGTATGTTATTCACCACATATAATGAATGCAATATATAATATACTTACATAAGAGATGAAACTCGATAAAATCTATGAGCGGATTTACACCATTCACCCAATAATATATGATAATTATCAGATAACAAGATTAAGATTTAGAGGTCCTAATGACCATTATTTAAATACAGCTTCTCCAGAATTTATAGTTTCATGTAACAGAGAGAAGTAACTAAATCTTTGTGACTTCATAATATTCATTCAATTCAATTCAATTGTCACCATTCTTTAGTTCTCATTTTAATTCAGTCTATGTCACTGAAGTATTGGATTTAGAAACATATGAGGTTAAATTGAGCAAATATAACATTTGCACAATTTAAGAAGCATTTAGAAGTGGGTGGCAGTGGGTAGAGCAGGTCGTCCAATAACTGAAGGGCAAATCCTGGCTCCGACTGTTCACATGCCAAAGTGTCCTTGGGCAAAACACTGAACCCTAAATTGCTCCCAGTAGGCCTTGCATAACTCTGCATGGCAGCAGCAGTCTACTGGTGTAAGAGTATGTGTATGAATGGGTTAATGTGAGGTTTTGTAAAGCACTTTGAGGACCATGAAGGAGGAAAAGCATTATATAAATGCAATCCATTATTATAACTATTACATAACAATAGATAATATTGTACACTATTAATGTATTACACACACTAATACAAACTAATGCTTGACATATTTATATTTACACTGTACATTACAAACATGTGTTTCTCTATATTCACTTTCAAATACTTAGAAAACATATTTGGGTAGATGCTGACACTGTCTGAGTGGCTGTCATATGTCATGATTGCGTAATGACATTTCAGTTGTAACCGTCAACTGAAACCTGGTTGCCTTATCATAGCTTATCATAGTTCCTCACAACGTCTGTGGTTGAAAGTGACTTTCCAGAAGGAAAATGAGCCCATAACTCATGCCACTGGCTGGTGCGAGCAGAACAACAGCAGCAAAATGAGAAGTAAACGCATAACAGCCACTTCCAATGCAGTTTATCATTGTTATGTTGTGTTTATTGGCTTCTTTGTGATTCTAAACTAGCTTTTGTATCCAGAAAACTCCTGGAATTTAGTGCCCTACAATAACTATTTAAGCAGACCTGAACGAAACAAAATCTATCTTTGTCTGAGGAATTTATCTGACTAGACTGGGACTGGGGTTAGTGAGGGTCTGTTTGTGTTGACACTGATCCGTGGCCCCCCAGGTGTGGCAGAAACATGTGACATCACTCTGTCTGCATGCTTCACCAGATTACACACCCTCAGAGCTGCTCAGAGATATTTATCAGCTATGACTTTCACAGTGGTTTGAGTTTCAATGGCCTCTGAGCCTAGGGAAACACACTGCATTATTCCATGATGTGAAATATGAGAAATGAAGCAATAAAATGTACCAAATTTAAGTGAATGCCGTAAATGCAATGTATATATCATATGCAGTATGCAAAGAAATATCACTAAGAAACATATGCACAGCACTGCCCCCCTGTGTCGACCATTTATAATTACACATTTACATGTTCAGGAGGGAAACAGTGCAGAAGCTGAAGGATGTCATTGTTAAAATGAGTCTCCCACTTGCAGCGTGCCCACTTCACACAGTCCTCAAAGCTTGTTGGTCTTTGTCCTCCAGCCGCCAGGTCTACCAGGCTGCTCCACACACCCCCAAGCACCTCTAAAGCCTCTGCTTCTCCATGGCCCAGAGTCCGCTCCACAAAGTCTGCATCTCTGCAGGAGACAGGATGGCAAATCTTTTTTGATATAATGACAGCAATAATATATATATAAAGACAGTTATCATCACTGTCTGTGCAAAAAAGGCAGGATTGGACAAGTTCAGTCGACCACTTTCCAGTAGAGGTGAATAAATTACTGCCTTTGAATGGAACTCCTTGGTGGCAGTGGAATGTTGCAGGAAAATGTTTGGCCTGGAATGTGTAAATTAGGAAAGTGCTACAACAAAAAAATATTCCGTTACCCTTGTTCTTAGTAGATATAGCAAAGGATGATTAATCAGATCTTTCAAAATCAGGGAGTAGTCTTGCTATTGACACAGGAGGGATTCCTTCAACCCTCTCGTGTGGAGTCATAAGAAAGGGAAGTATTTAGTAATCTGGTAATGTTTGGTCAGTGCAACTCCATCTACACAAGGCTGGACATTTTTGGAGCCAGCTCACTCAACTCAGCCTTACACTGTGAAATCAAATGGAATCTTCCTCCTTTGCATGCAGTAACAAGAAAACAGGTCTGAACAGGAACATGTGGAGCCATAGTTCATCATGGGTGAAAGGAAATATACAGCAAAAAAAAAAAAAAATGCCTGTTTCTTTTCATAATTTAAAAAATATATGACCTGAATTACATGCATGCAATGTGATTAACATCCAAAGATTCTACTTTGCTTCTGTTTTTACTCTTTTTTTCTGTAAGGACACGTCAAAAGTGTTTAAGCACCTTACAATGAAGGGGATTATAGAAAGTCTCCCCAAAACAAATAGAAAAACATCTCAAAATCCATCTGGATTTATGAGGGCTCCGAGACTCAAAGCTGAGACACATTTTCAGTCTGGATCTGTATCTGTCACCAACATCCTTTAAAGTAAATTTAGGTCCTTGTGGTTGGCTCAGTGTTTTACAAGCTCCAAATGTTTTGAAGTGTTCCCTTCAAACAAACAACAGACTCAAATTGTATATCCCACGCATAAATTACTGAACTGGATTTTCAACTCTTTCATAGATGACAGAAGCCCTTCACACTAAACAATGCTTTTCCATGTATTAATCTACTCAGATTTTTTTTTCTGCAGATGTTACTAAACCAGAAAACCCTGTAATTAGTTAAGAGACTTTATCTATTATTAGGAGACACAACATTTGGCACTTAAGTACACGATACATTACAGAGTACAGCCTTGGCAAGACAGACTGTTTACATCAGTTTTACTAGGGGTTTATCGCTAAAAGCCAACCACATGTTTTCCTGTTTGTAAAACAAAATAATGAGCTTGAACCACTCCATTGGTTTTTGTAGTTTTGCTGGAATGCTTTGTAAATGCATTGTAAAAGTGTCAAACTGGGCGCACATTAACAACAGATTGTTGAATGTCGTTTCACACATTTGTAGAAGAAGATGTTGGAATGGAAATGGATTATGCCTTACCTGAGGAACACATTTGCATTTTCAGGAGTTTTTTTAAATAGTCCTTCGAACTGGTCTCTGGCCCACTAGAATACAGATAAAAGCATGCTAGGTTAAAGATAACATAATCAAAGCATCTGTAGAAATAACCTGAAAACAAACACAGTCCAGCCAAATAAGTGAATGTTTTAATGATATGAACCCTTTCTGACAGCTATTCAAAGCTGTTCTCTTATATTAATGGGTTTTTTTAGTAACATATCTGCCAAAACAGTGGATATGCATCATCCCAAATAACACAATTCATACCATTACTGCAACTTTGCTGTTTTTTATAAACCTGATCTGCAGTGACATGGTTTAGTAAATATTTCCAAAGTTTTTCATAACTTCTTTATGTTGTCTTCTGTTATTCACAATTATCCTACATGACATGTAAATGTTACTATACATGCAGCTGAACTTCTGTCAGTCAGTATCCTCTAAAATATCATGGATCACATCTTTAGAATAATCTATGACCCGAACTTCAATCAATATTTCCTTATCATTATTTAAAAAGCATTTGAAAAGGACTCTAATTTATGATAAAATCTATGGCTGTACATAATTTAATTTGTCTCGTCTCGTCATTTGAACCTGCTCACTAGGGTCGCGGGGGTCACTGGGGGCCTAATCCAGCTACAATGGGTGAAGGCGGGGTACACCCTGTATGAGTCATCAGTTCATCTCAGGGCTGAACATATATAAACAAATAATCACTCTCACGTTCACACCTATGGGTAATTTAGATTAACCAATTAACCTATCACTGCATGTGTTTGGATGGTGTGAGGAAACCAGAGTACCTGGAGAAAACCCACACAGACACGAGGAGAACATGCAAACTCCACACAGAAAGGTCTGGTGTGGGAATCGAACTAGGGTCCTTCTGTCTGTGAGGCATGAGTGCTAACCACTGCCCAATTTGTATTTCAATGATTCGTAATTTGATTTGTATTTTTATTGTTACACTGTAGATTATTACTTCAGTTATATTGTATTTTTATTTGTTTTGTTTCTTTTCTTCTTCTTATGTATTGTCTATTTCCGGGGAGGTATTCACATAAGCCTTTTTGGCTTCCATCCTTTCCTGCACAATGGTGTTGCTTGTCTGATTTTTTTTTTCTCCTGCTGTTTATGATGTGCACATTTTTTTAAAATTTAGAAATCAATCAACCAATCAATTACTAATTGTTATTAGACTGTAAGTAATAGCTTCTAAAAACAATAAGGTTTTGTCTGCCTATTATCATTATGAAATTAATAATAACAAAGCAGTCAGAGACAGATATGGCGTCATATGACGTCAAAATGTGACGTGATAGAGCCATAGGTGTTGACGCATCTGATGTCCAAAGGTGAAAACCCCCCCACCGAATTCTATCTTGTCTAAATCCTGAGATATTACCACTGATGTGTTTTAGCTGTTGACATTTAGTGTGACATTGACCTTTGATCTTCATTGGTCAAAATCGAACGATTCTTCCTTGACCCATTATCTATCATTATTGAAAGTTTCATCAAAATCCATTCTGAACTTTTTGCGTAATCTTGCTGACAGACAGAAAAACAAACAGTCAGACAGACAGACAAACAAATAAACAAAACCCAATTTTAATACCTCCTTGGTGAAGGTAAGTAATATTAGAATATCTTAAAATGTGAGAAAATGTGATTAGCACCATTGAAAATCATTTTCCTTATAACTTTATAAATACATGTTTCATTGCTTCCTAATGTAAAAGCATAGTGTCTGACTGATTGGACATTTTTGTAACTCCTTAAAAGGAACCAAAAAAAACCCCATTGTCACATTGTTTTCTTCATGCTTAAAATGGAATAACGTGACTAAGGTTCCCATAATTCATGTATGAACGGGTTAAAAAAAATAGTATGCATCCATTACAAAATATTTCTATTTTTCAGGTCATTTAATTATTTAACTATTGTTATTTCTAATATGGATAACAACAAAGTAGAGCATCATGAGGTCTATACTGTACCTGCAGTGTGTGTTCAATGCGGTGAGGGAAGTTTTTGAGAGTGCACAGTGGAATTGCAGCATTAGAACTGGATTTTGCTGGTCCATAAGACTCTGTCAGGTGAGGAACTACCACCAGAGTGTGGCCTTTACTACCCAGAGTTCCTCCCTCCAGCATCAGCTTCTGATGCTGAACACATTGCTCATCAAGATAAACTCCTGCACAGAAGTAAAACAGTATTTGGTAAACATTTGTAGAGCTCAGGTAAACACTGGTGTTGTGTGTAAGCTGTAGCATCCTTACTGGCTTCCACATTGTCTAATGCTGCAGACACGCCATCAAGACCCATGAAGAAGTGATAATCATAGACCTGCTCACTCTCTGGGGCCAGGCGATTCTGGTGGGCGCTGATGTTCATTTTTGGGTTCATTGCTTTCACTGCTTTGGCTGCAACCACTGATTTAGATTTCTGTTTTTAACAAGATGAGAAAATGAAGTATGTGACTGGGAAATACTAAATAATGCATGTAATACAAACAAGGAGCTTAAGTGGAATTAACAAAGGCTATTTACTGTATGCAAAAAGACTGTGTAGCAATGTGGATGTATTAAAAATGCTAAAAAAATTCAAAGATAGATTTTTTTTTTTTCAGCACAAATGCAGGTAAATGACAGGCAAATAAAATATAATTTCTCTATTTACAGTCTTATCTCCTCACTCTCTAATGATAGTGTTAGTAAAGGGGCTGAAGTTTTTCTAAACATATCTATGAACTAATACTGTTATGATACTGTTGACTTTGGGAGTTGAGACCTCAACTGTCTGATACACTCCTGAGGTAAACAGTTACAAAACAAATCATTCACTAATGATAGAACTTGGCAGCCATATGTAACCTGACACACATAATGTCAACCCCATCCTGCTGCGCTGACCCCTCCACTTAACCAGGTCACAGAGGAACCAGTGAGCTATGTGACAAGGGTTAGGGTTTGAGGTCCTTTACTTCCAATATACTGTATTTTAGTTTCTCACCCCAATATCCTGAGACCTAAAGAGGAACTGGCGATTCAAGTTGGATTTTTCTATGAAATCCATGTCTGTCACAGTCACATGCCCTTCTTCTCCAGCACCAAGGCCAATGAGAGCAAAGTTTTTCAGAAGTTCACACCCAATAGCACCGGCTCCAACCTTGAAAAAATACAAAACACTGTGTCAGACAATTTTAGTTCATGTAGTGCAATTATTTTTTCTGCATATATTGTTCCACATTATCTGTTGCTTTCACTGACACTGTTTTTACAGTCAGTAGATATCAGTAAAATAAACACTTTTTTGAGGAAACAGAGAATGGGCTTGGTGCTGTCAAACAGCCCCTATGTACCAAGAGGTCAACACAGTCAGGAAATGCCACCTGAATCACAGCCGTTTCCTGCTTATACCATCATTAACACCAGACAAGATCAGAGAAAACACAGATGGAGCTCTTTCCAAAGCTGAGCAGTCCCCCTGCTGGACAAAAACAAAACCTGTCCTCACCAGGAAATACTTCTGCTTCTCTAACTTCTCCTGGAAAGCTGATCCAAACACAGCAATCTGTCCGTCATACCTCGTGCCTTTCTGCAAAAGGAGGAAACAAATGTCGACGCTGCATTAGAAAATGTCTCCTTTCAATCTAACAGCCTGAATGTGGCTGATGCAGTGGAGTTGTTTTAATTGAAAAATCACTCAATGTACTGCTGAAAATGTGCTGTTGTCCAGTTGGTCCTGCTCCTCAGGGAGACACTCCAGTGCATCAAAATACAACCACTGCTGAAGAGGTGTAAACTTCCCACTACATGCCTGCAAGGATATTAGACACAGAGAAACACAGTCATATAATGTAAACAGCTTCATAAGGCAGTGTTTTTCAACTGTGGGGTCAGGACCTCATGAGAGGTCAACTCATATTTCTAGTGATTGATGAAAAAAATAAAATAAAAACATGCTAATAAAAATTATATGGTGAGTTGACACAAACAATACATAAAAGACATGACAAATTGTGAAGCTGAACTAGAAGCACTGTGGTACTGTTTGTCAAATGTTCACTGTGGTCAGTTTCAAGTGCTGCAGCTCTTCCATCATTCATAGTTTGAGTTATTGTTTGTTCAGTATTAATTGTCAACCTTTTAAATACAATCTGAACTGACTGTATATATCCTGACCAAGGAAAATATAACTCTAAATTTAATTTAATTTTTTTTTACTTTTATTTAACCAGGTAAGTCCCATTGTCCCATTGTTCTGGCCAAGAGGCAGCAAAAAGTTACAGACATAGACAATATATAAAATTACATGCAATTATATAAAAAAATATTATATTTAAATGAGTTGACCTCAAGTGTTCTCAGTCTGGATTTAAATGTATTAAAGAGATACGTTCAGGCAGCTTCCAGTCTTTCCTTTTAATGGGAGCAGCATAAGAGAAAACCTTTTTCCCAGTTCTGTACAGGCAAATGGAAAACAGCCAAAATTGATCATTTGAATGCAATCAATATATCTTGTGATGAAGTCACAGATATAAGAGGGCAGCAGACCAACTAAACTAAAACTAATTTGCTTACAGATTGATTCAGACAAAAGGAATCGAAGCCTCAAATTTTGATTTCACATAAATTGCTACACCACCACTGTTCTTTGGCCTGTCAGTATGAAAATATTGCACCCAAGTATGTTCATTCTTTCATCGACAGTAGATTTAGTCAGCCAAGTTTCACAAATTATTACAATGTCAGCATCTGTTGACTTAACCCAGAGTCTGACCATGTCCATTTGAGGTAATAAGATGCAAACATTAAAGTGGACTTCATCTAAAATCAGCTGGAGTCTGGATCCTTTGCAGTTGAGGGCCAGGGTTTGGATGTACATTTCCAGATAGAAGTAAGAGTAGGAAAAACTCTGTTTTTAATGTGTGGGGTCAGACATTTGTGATGTTAAAATGGGGTTACAAGCCAAAAAAGATAGGGAAGCACTACCTTATGTAGTACACATTATGAACTCAGTATCTCATAGATGAGGTATTTAATGTTTCATATGTCAGATTATGTACTCAGTACCCAGTGATATTACCTTTATAACTTCCTGAGCAGCCAGGCCTCCAATGAAAGCATTGATTGGAGCCAAATTGCCCTGTGCCGTGTACGATAATCTTTTCACTGCTGCCTCATCCACTTGTTCCAGTTGTGTGACTTCATTCAGTTCTCTCACAAGGTCAACAAGAGCATCTGCATCAGACTATAAAGAAATAACCAGCACCAACAGATGACTGAAGACAGTTCTGTACAGTTATTAGAATCTTATTTTTTATGTTTTATTAATAGAATGTTGTGAATAGCTTCCAGTTACCTGTGATCGAGGACATGGGAGTCGCTGTTCTTTCTTCACAAAGTTATGAAGGGCTTGGAAAGTTAAATGAAGGGTCTTATGCCTCTCAATTTTTCCAAAATCATTGAATATCAGCAGCTCTTGGTCCAGTAAAGCCTCACTCAGTGGTTTCTGAAAATGATGTTTATTGGATTAAATTATTTGTGACTATATATTTATTAATTTATTTATGTTTGTCAAATGTACAACAAAAAAAGTCCAATGCAGATACTTACAAAACTGTATGTGGCTGGCTCTTTAACTTCAGTCACTACACCACCACGTTCATATTCAGAAAAGCCAGAGATGTCACCAATGCTAAATGCATGTGGATCTAATGACAGAGGAGACACATTTCATTATCAAAACTAATTCAATGGTAAGTTACAAAAAAAAATAAAATAATTGTTGGTCTCTACACTGAACAGACAATCTGTTAAATCATGTTTATTTGTGACATAATTCAAAATAACACTAACTGCGAACTCTGATTTCACATGGACCAAGGGTGTTGAGCTCCATCATTCCTTGAACTCCAGAAAAGGAAACCTTAGTGCCATCAGAAAATCCATGCTTCCGATCATCTGTGCAGATCACCATTCCAGGATTGTCCTAAAGTAAAAACAATGGTCCATAGTTAACTTTTATTTATCTAAACATGTAAGTTGCCTTTAGTTTAGTAAGTATGCATGTTAGGTGAACTATCAACAATTTACAAAAAGGCCACATTTTCAAATCCATCTATCCATTCATCCATCCATCCTTCCATCCATCCATTCATCCATCCATCCATCCGTCCATCCATCCATCCATCCGTCCATCCGTCCGTCCATCCGTCCATCCGTCCATCCGTCCATCCATCCGTCTATCCATCCATCCATCCATCCATCCATCCATCCATCCATCCATCCATCCATCCATCCATCCATCCGTCCATCCGTCCATCCGTCCGTCCATCCATCCGTCCATCCGTCCGTCCATCCGTCCATCCATCCGTCTATCCATCCATCCATCCATCCATCCATCCATCCATCCATCCATCCATCCATCCATCCATCCATCCATCCATCCATCCATCCATCCATCCATCCATCCATCCATCCATCCCAGAGCAGGGATCATTTTTATTCCAATATGATCTCAAGTGGGTTGAACCAGTAAAATAAAGCAATGTTATGTAATGTAATGAAAATATTTCCATTAACAAACTGTCCTTTGAAAAAATGGGAATGTGAACAACCATGTTCAATCTGAAATTTCTTGAGCTCCTTAAGTGAAGTATTAACAAAATTGCCTCATCCTCTGTGTTTTCACATGTGCATTACCACTTACAGATCACAGTGGATCTACAAAGACACAGAATATTTAGTGACAGGCGGGATATTCTTCACTATGGACTTACTTCTCTTAAGACATTTCATGTTGTTCATATTTGTTCAGATTATACACATTTTTGGGGGGTAAGGTAGACAGACACTGGGGGAATGTATGACCTCCACAGAGAAAACACTAGGGGTAATTAGGGGAAGGGATGTACAGATGGGAGTGGGGAGGGGTGTTTCTTGAAGCCACTCTCATGAAAAGGGTGTTACCTTAAAGATGGTCTGTATCATTGCAGACGCAGGTGTTTCTCCGTCCTGGTCCAAAACCGTAAATGTCTCCCCAAAGTCACAGAACAGTTGACTGAAAATGAAACAGAAAGTTTTAATATGTGAACAATACAATCAAATACAATGAACATAACAAGTGTGCATGTGTTTTGGACTTACCCACAAAGTCCTTTGGTGTCCGCTACAATAAACTTGACTCCATTTGAATGGCAGAAGTCGCCAAAACGCTTCTGATCGTCCAAAGAGGAGTCAGTGAGGACCACCACCTGAAATAATAAACCATCACATCACAAATCACATATTTAGTTACATGATTCAAAGCAAACAATTATCTGGACACAATACCCGAAACTGATAGGGTGAGATGTGGTAGATGAACCCATAAAGACCAGGTACAACTTTTGTGACAGCTCCCAAATAAATATTTCTCTATATTTAACCTGTCTTAACATATTTAACACCATTTATTTTAATGTAATCCTCTGTATTTTGTATGTTGAAATGAAAAAAATCTGGTATTTTATTATATTTAAATCACAGATTCAGTAGATTGTTCATAAAAACTCAAATTAAAGATGACAGTTATCATCCTACAAACAGAGAAAACTCTCTTTTTCAGCAAAATAAACCATTAACTAAACATAAAACAAGTATCTCCATCCACTGTAATTGATCCAACTCAGTGAGTTTTACTGGTGAATCAGTGTTGGAGAAGATGACGGTGTCTCTGAACATCCAAATGGGTCGTATCTGACCATTAACCCTTTCAGCACAAGAGACCCCAAATTTGAGGCCTGTGCAGTTATGATTTTATGATGTCTGAAAATGACTTAGGGCTTCAAGAGCTACAAGACAGCCAACTGTATTTGATATTACACCAATTACTTCCATGTATTGATAGGTTAGTGGATCAACAGTTATTGACTATTTCAGATCAGTAGATGGCGTTGGTGGTCAGTAGTTGTTTCGGTCTTTATTGGTTAATGAGCAGTCACTTTAATTTCAACCTTCATTCTGTTTCATCCTGACCTGATATTTCAGAAGTAAATCCTCGTCCAGTGGTCCAGGGTGGGCAGAAACACACACATGTGGGTTTAAAGAAGAGAGCTGTGGTAGAGAACATGTGGCTCGGTTCTCACCAATATGGGACTCATTCAGGAAAAACTGGTGAAGAATTAAACAACACATCATATGACTTGACTTTCAACTTAAACAGAACATTTATACTTTTACTTTCAATATGAAAAGACATTTTATCTGCAGTTCTCATGTTGCTGAGATGATTAAAACTGGGACAAAACATTAACGTAACATCAGTTATTTGTATAGTGATCTAATAGACCACTGTTGCTTTGATGAATATTTCACTCCTTGTGTAATTCAGAGTGGTTTCATAATCCTTTTATGGCATTAATGACAGGAGTTGGAATTCACCCAAGAATCAAATGGGAAATTTTGACCTCTTCCTTTCTTATAACTACTATATCACTGTAACCATTACAAGCTTATAACCTGTTAAATGTAAACAGTGATATGGTAAGAAGCAACAGTTCATGCCTTTTTGACTTCTGCCTAAAATTGAGTTGAAACAATAAGTAAAAAGGGAGAGACATTCAAATCAATATTACAGATAGGTTTGATATTATTTCTTTTTGTCCTAATTTTTTTTTAAATGAGAAATACACAACAAAACATGACAACAAATAGTGTATAATAAAACAAAACATAAACTAATTACATATTCATTATTTTCATTATCTTCCTAAGACTCTTGCATGACATGCATTTTTTTATTTCTCATGGCTATTTGGGGTGCTTGGGACCTGGTGAGTTTAAAAAGGAGTGGCCGATCTGAACAACAAAACCCATGAATATACAAGAGAACAACTGTAGACTAACTGTCTACTGTAGTGACCTGTATGTATTCGAGGGTTATTATTATTATTATTATTATTATTATTATTATTATTATTATTATTATTATTATTATTATTATTATTTATTTATTTATTTATTCATTATTTTGAAAGATGTGTTTACATTCACTACCCAAGGGCTACTTTATCTACACGTGATTATTATAAACTTGGTCCTCATGAGACATAGAAACCTGTGTGTGTGTGTGTGTGTGTGTGTGTGTGTGTGTGTGTGTGTGTGTGTGTGTGTGTGTGTGTGTGTGAGAGAGAGAGAGAGAGAGAGAGAGAGAGAGAGAGAGAGAGAGAGAGAGAGAGAGAGAGAGAGAGAGAGAGAGAGAGAGAAATGAAAGAAGAGGCAAATGAATTGGTAACAAAATAAATAGTAAAAAAAAAAAAAAAAAAACAAGAAGAAAATCATCATAGTAATCAAAAAAATAACCAGTAATATAAGGGGTATAAACTGATAATGTCTTGGTTATTGAGGCAGATGACTGACTTTTGCTATAATAATACCTGGGTAGACAGATCGGTCCATTCAGTCTGTCCCTCATCCTGGACTGTGACAGATTTCACCCCAGACAGAATCACATTCTTGGCTATTTCCACTCCAAGACCACGCATTCCTGCTATGAGTACGTCTGCTGTGCCCATCCGGTGCATGGCCTCGTGACCTAAAACATACCTGTAGGTAATGGGACACATATGCTTAGTCAGCCTTGGCTCTATGGTCCCTGTGTGGACAGACACTGGAGGACTACAGTACTTACAGTTGTCGAGAGTAGAATCCTTCATCAATTTGCGTCATGATGTACTTTTTGGTGTCAATGAGAAAATACTAAAGCAAACCCTCAGAGTTTTCCAAAACAGACAAACGCCTTAAAAACAAGACAAAGGAAGAGCAGAATGTGGAACCTAGGCGTGACATACGATTACATCTGTCAAATAGATATTTCACTTTCGTTTCAGGTTTCAGACGTTTTCAAAAATGCAATAATTTGAAGAATATCCTATTGGCCACTAGAGGGAGACAAAAGACTGTTAGAGCCACAGTGCAAAGGACTGTTGGTGCAAACCGTCAATTTGGGGTTTAACCTACCACCTATTGCAACAGAATTGTTTTCTTCGAATTCCAGGCCACACAAGTCAATGGAGAAATATAGTAAAAAGGCACTTAAATGTCCATTAGGCAAAACTCTGAAATTTGTAAAAATCCATTATAGCCATCAGAAAAACCATGTTTTTGGTCATATACTCATTCCTAAGCAAATTATTTTAGTGATTTTAAACACTAAATGTCTTTATTGGGCATGAGGAATGTTATTTTCAAATATGAATTTCCCAGAGTTTCTTTCCTAATTTGCTTTTATGATTTATAAGTCCAATTTTACATCCAAAATATATTTAAAAAAAGCACTAATTCTGACATATAATCAAATCTAAACCAGTTCTTCAAGTGGTTTGATGTTAAAAAGTCAAAACTGGATGTTTTAGGAAGATAATGAAACACATCTTGGACATGTTGAAACTGTTAAGAACTAAGTTATTTTTTCTTGTTCATGATGAACAAACAAACAAACAAAAAATGTTATTTGTGTCCAATCCAGCAACATGTTCTGAGATACACATAAAAAAAATCTGTGATTATTTCATAATAATATCTGATATTGCACAAAATATCAGGGGCAAGAAAAAAAAATATTGTTTTGATGCAGCAACTATGAAGACCCAAAGAAAATGAAGAAGGGGGGGGGGGGTTGGAACGGCTCAATAGTCACACTTTGAAAACCACTTCTCGTCTTGTTTTGGAGAACTGTTCTTAAGTTTAAGTATCAACATTTCCATGGTGACTGTAACAATAATACACCCTGATACACTCAAGCTAATGTTTTACATCATCGAGTTTAGTTAGTTATACTGTCAGAGAACAACTAGAAGTAGAATCTCTATATCTAGGAGTGAATGAACTGATTCATCACTGTGCATGAAGCAGAGGACATTGTGGTGTGTTTGAGGTACAGAAAACATTGTTAGCTTCAATACAGAGAGAATATGAATGATTCACAGTTGAAACTGCACACGTATGGTTGCCAACCATCCCTTAAAATATGGACTTGTCCCGTATTTAGAAACAAAAGTATGGGTTCTGTATTGAGCTGAAACAGGACACAATTTGTCCCATATTACCATGAGAACCAACACTCATTAACATGTTTGAAAATGTCCTGCCATTGTTTACATTAAAAAAATCAGAGGGCTGTGAATCAGATGGGATTGACCCTAAAATTCATTAGAATGCAGGAAATTGCATTTACGAAATATAAAAAAGGCTGGGGGGGGGGGGGGGGGGGGTGTGACCTCTCCCCCTTCTGAATGGTCTGTGACCTTATGAAAATGTCCCTTATTTTTTTCTCAGAGAGTTGGCAACCCTACCATGAATTGACCAATGGCTGTGAGAGAATACATTATTTTCACAGAAAAAAATTTAAAATACATAGAATAATATTGTAATAAATATGGATAAATCATGTCAGAAAGGTTAAATCCACAGAAAATTTTTTGGGGAAAATTCACAAAAGCAGCACTAGGTCTTTAAAGGTTAGTTGTACATTAAAGTCATTACAAATATAATTTTTCTTACTTTAAGTTAAAATATAATAAAATATATTTATCCAAACTACTAAAGGTACACATTTTTACAACTCCATACTAAATTTTCACTTGATTTTCTTCTTGAAAAACCTGTAGAAAAAAAGACTTTTACAGCGTATTTGCTATTTTCTCTTGGGAATTTAATCTCAGACATTTATAATATATCTCTAGAGATATCCATACTTAGTTACAGCATCACAACATGTTCATGGGAAAAATTCTTATCACTTTTCCAGCTTTCTGAGCTGGCTGTATGCCTGTTTGGCCTGACTGTCAGGTAGTCAGTCAGTCATACTTAGATGTAAACAGGATGACAGAGAGAAGGGGTTATTTTGACCTGTGATCTCTGGGTAAGGTCTCTGCTGAGTGAGGTCCAATCAAAACAACCACAGTGGTGTCATGTACTGTTTTATTCAGACTTAAGCACATATACACTTTAAAACAGTGGACGTGTGAAAGATGGCGCTTGAATAAATATTGTAAGACTTGTAAAACAGCCTCATATTTCTGAACTTTGGATCCTGTAGTTGATGTTTAACTTTGGATCTATAGTGTTTCTTTATACCCATAATAGTGTTTCCTCCAGGATAATCAATTGTCTAATCCCATATATATTAAGATTTAACTCCAACTACCCAATATAGTCCTCTATTTCCTTTCATTTCTTGTGCAAACAGACATTTGGAGAGTTCTGTTTATGTAACTTGAAGTGATGTGAATAGAAAACATTCCTTCCATAGTTTCATGGCTGGAGACGCCTCTGAGTGATTTATTTTTTAATCTAATAGCAATGCATTTTTGGATTTACTGCAGGATTCATTCTTTGTTTCAAATGCTGGGAAACTGTTTCCACCTAGTTTAACACTTAGATGGAAAGAGTTGTGACTGATGATATGACTCTTGGCAAGGAAACTATGAGGATAGTTTGACATTTCGTAACTACTTTCATACTTCCTTATTACGGGTGGGGTTGACAGGGCCACGGAGTACCAAATGAGTAAAGAGTTATCGGTACCTGTACTTCTGGTTTGGAATTTCAAAATAAGAGTGTTTCACTATATTTTTCAATAACTAGTCAACAGGGGGTTTTTAAAGTTAGCTCTAATGTTGCATCATGTCCTATGTGAAGATGGAGAAAATTATAGACATCTTTCTTCATTTATATTTTGCGTACTTTTTTAACTTTATCATTTATCATGGCCATTGTTTTCCCCTGTATTTTACTGTGCTTGAATTTGTAATTTCATCGTTAATTTATTTGTGTGTGTGTGTGTGTGTGTGTGTGGTGGGGGGGGGGCTGGCTTGTGGCAAAGAAATTATTATTATTATTATTATTATTATTATTATTATTATTATTATTATTATTATTATTATTATTATTATTATTATTATTATTATTATTATTATTATTATTTATTGTGTTGTTGTAATTATGCCTATATCCTAGCCCTCAAAATATATTTGTTTCTTCTTCATGTCGTGAATATTTCCTGGCATTAATAAAATATTCAATCATGTATGAAATAATTTGAACATAGTTTTTAAGAGTTTTGAGTCCAAACCCTGAGGTTCTGTTGTGACACAGGGCTTTTATTTTGTTGGGGCCTGTGCAGAACATCCTGTTAGTGGAATATTGCGTGTGTTTTTTTTTTTTCTGGTGTGCTTCGTGCTGTTGCTGTCAGTTGAACATTAAGTGCCAGTTGCTCTGCTTCTCAGTCAGGTGAGTCCTCTGCAGGTCAGTGCATGGAGCTTCATGAACACAGGAACCATAACTCTTACACAGTCACACCCCCTGTTTTCAAAGGTAAGGCGTTTTTCCCTCTTTTATTATATGTATGGACAGAAATTAAATCCGAATCAACTTTTTAAATGAATGATTCTGTGCCTACATGTCTACGTTTATGGATGACCAACCATTACTCACATTACTGTTTGTTTTTTGCTTGCTTTCTTTAAGTTTCATAAGAAGTAGTTGTTCATGGTAATGGCTTCAATAATACATGTGAATCAGTGTAATGTCTATTAAACATACCCAAGTTAAGTGGTGTGTTAACAGTGGGAACTATTCCTGCTATGTAACTATTCCCATACTTAAACCACATGTTGCAGCAAGTTTTGTCCTGCCCCTCTGATTTGGTTTGAACCAATATAAAAAAGGTTGAACCAGTATTAATAGAACTGACACTTTTACCATTTTCTTAATTTGTCAGTATAGACTGTGTATCCACATTTACAGGAAATCACTGCCCAGTGTGTGTGTCTGTGTGTTTCTCTGACTTTGGATGTTAAACATTTCCTTTCTGCTTTCCTTCAGCTCCTGCCACAGAATGTTCTATCTGAAGAAAGTATCTTATAGGTAACAAACAGTCACGGTGGACTGACGTGGAAATGGTCACGTGGACTACCTTGCTGACACTATGCATATGGATACAAACACAAACTGCATTGGAACAGTTCAAATGTCCTCCTTCTCTACACAAGCTGGTGGATTTCTCTGTAAATTATTCTCTCCCCTTCTTCCAAACAGAAAATCCCATACAAAACATAGCTGTGAACTTGGACCCACACCAGCAAGAGGTGTACGTCGGATCCCGGAATGTCATCCAAGCTGTTGATAACACGTTAAAAAATCTATGGGAGGTAAAAACTGGACCAATTGGCAGTCCTGACTGTAAAACCTGTCAGGTGTGCGATATAGAAAATGACCCTGAGGATCCATTGGACACAGACAATGAGGTTCTACTATTGGATCCAGCTGGATTTCTCCTCCCTTATCTGTATGTTTGTGGAAGTACTCAGCATGGGATCTGTTACTTCATCAACTACAGCGAAATGTCACCTAACCCTAAGTGTTTATATAAAAAAGAAATGAACTCTCCATCTGATTGTCCTGTTTGTCTCGCCAGTCCACTTGGCTCTAAAGTCACCATTGTTGAAGACGGGGCTACATCATATTTCTTTGTAGCCAACTCTGTCAATGACAGAATAACACAGCATTATCCAAGGAGATCAATATCAGTGATGAGGCCACTTTCAACTGAAGATGGTTTTGGATTGGTTACAGGTGGACTAACAGTGCTCCCCACTCTGCGAGACTCATACAAAATCAATTACATCTACAGTTTCTCTGCAGGGGAGTTTGTCTACTTCCTGTCCCTGCAAAGGGAGAATCCTTCCCTTAGTAATTCAGCCTTTCAGACTCGCCTGGCACGACTGCCAATATCAATTCCAGAAATGTGGATGTACAGAGAGGTGGTCCTGGAGTGTCGGTATGATCCAAAGCGGAGGAGGAGGAGCAGGGACAGTTTCAGGGACATTGTGTTTAATGGGCTTCAGGCCGCTTACTTTGGACGAGCTGGTACGGACCTGGCAGCTGAGCTGGGAGTTGGTGAGACAGAGGATATACTTTATGGAGTGTTTGCAATAGTTGATGAGCGTGGACATCCCCAAAAAGACTCAGCTCTGTGCGCCTTCTCTGTGACACAAGTAAACATGGCCATTGAAAAGGGCGTTGAGGCCTGCTGTCAGGCAGGCTCCGAGCAGCTGTCCAGGGGATTGTACCATTTCCAAACACGTGAGAACTGCCCACATGAAGTGAGTAACTTATTTCATGCCTGGTTGTCATTAGAGCAAAAGGAACAGAACAAAGGTCAACTTACGCCCAGACAGGAAATGACCTATCCAGACAAACATTGTGTAATGAAGTCGTTTAGGATAAACACTGCACTTCATCATAAAGTTTTATTTTATCATAGACAAATATTGGATAGTATAGTACCGGAACCACTGGTGGAGTGTGTGACAGTGTCAGTTCTGACAAAGGTGTGTGAATGAGGGCAGACTCAGAGCAGAGACTGGGAGGGGCTGATGAGTCAGTGGTGTGACCTGCATGTTGCCACAGTGATTCTGTGTTCTGTTAAGTTTCAGCCTTCGTCCAGTAAAAGTAGCCACTATTTACACTACAGACCATTTTGATACAGTCAAGTATGTACTTTATGATAAAAGAAACCTTGATTTCCTAAAGACTAAGCCTCACATCCTCTGGATCTGCTTTGAAAACATTCCTTGTAAGAACTTATAATAAAAGTTATTTTATAGCAAGAAGGTAAATGAAGTGTAAACTATAAAAGTGTCAAGCTTCTTGTGTAGCAGCTCATTCTCACAGAAAACACATTGAATGAAAAGAGCGTTTTTGCAATGGCTCTCAACAAAATAAAAAGGTGTGGTCTTTTCCCTCAATGGAGTTCAAGCTTTCTGTCCTTTGAGCTCTCTCAACCATGTGCACACCTCCAGGAATGTGCCAACAAACACAGGTTATAAATCCTGCTGGTAAAATGTGGAATTTGAAGGGGAGGGACTGTGTTAGATAGTAGTTTATATAGTTCCTATTTAAAGAGGAAATACTATGGGATACATTGAAGACATGAGCTGCAGGACAAAAATCACCAACTCGATTAAAATGTTTTCTTAGAGAAGAAAGTCTGCAGTTGTCATATAATATAAATGTAATACATTTTCTATATTGTTATTATTATTACAAGATATTTATCTTTAAAATGTTTACAGAGTGGTTGAGGTCTGACAGACAGAAGGTGGCAAGCTGTGACAGGTTACTGTGGAGTGGAATGTTTGCCATTAGTTTACCATATCCCTTTGTTTGTATTGTTCCTTTACTCTTAAGTAGTGTGACTTGAACTGTACCAAATATTCCTAATCATCTTGTATTTGACAGTATGGAAAGTCTAGTTTCAGTAGCTGATGCAAAGACAACATTCACCATGTCCACCACCTGGGACTGGAGTCACTGTGGCTGTTTTATAACTGTTTCTCTCACAGCATGTTGACATGACTAGAGGCCACACTGCAGTACTTCCTGTATAAATTACAGTTTACTATGTCAGCTCTTTATGTCTTTGGCTCTTTCCTGCAGGCAAAGAGAGTGAAACATCTTGTGCACAGATGTAAATATGCAGTGCAAAAAAAAAAAAAAAAAAAAAAAAAAAAGTAACATTGAAGTGACAAGTAAAGTATTTCTGTGGATCTTCCTCTTGATATAGAACGCTGCAGCTAACTGCACTCAAATGCCCACTTTGGTGTCAACACCATTCTACAGACTGGACCTGTTTAACAGAGAGATGAGAGATGTCCTGTTCACCGCTGTACTGGTCACCACTTTCGACAGGCTCACACTGGGGCACTTTGGCACCTCGGATGGGAGAATATTGCAGGTAGCACGTAACAACATTTATGAAAATTATGAAGTTATTATGTAACCTCTGATGAGATTGTGCTGTGTCATAATTCAGAATTATCTGTGATATTATCAGTTCAGTGGAATTCAAAAATTCCCTTATGAAGTTAAACTGAACTGTTTTTTGTTCATGAAAACATTTTGTCTCTCATTCAAGAGACTTCAGTTCAGATGTGAATAGCTCTATCACACTGCCATTGTAAAAATAACCAAGTAACTTTGGAATGCTGAATACAATAGGCAGTGTCATATGTATCACCAGTAATGAATAATGAGAATGATGATAAATTGAATTAAGAGGTTTTTCATGTGGAAGCAGCAGAATGTCCACAAAGATTTTTGTTTAATACTAATGATTAACATGATTGTGTCTAAATTCTGTAAAGTTTTACTGTATGGAATCTAACTAATAAATATAATATATAGCACAAGTGAATTAATTTATTGCAAATAAATATCTATGTGATACAAACAATTATCTGTTTTCAGGTTATTCTGAAAGTGACAAATCCAACTGTTTATGCAAACTATTCTCTGGGGGAAACCCAAGTATCCAGGACAGCAGCAGTTTCACAGGATTCACTTCTTTTTGTCGTGGGGAATAAGGTAGAGTACGCTTTGTAATGACCACTACAAGTGGACTTTAGTCACTCTGTTTTGTTGTTTCCCTTTCACTTAATGCTTGCTTGTTTCTTCCCTTTTGAAGATGTTCAAGGTGCCCTTTGCAGGACCGGGGTGTGCACATTTTTCCACATGTTCAGTGTGTTTAATGGCTCCACACTTCATGAATTGTGGCTGGTGTTCTGGTAAATGCTCAAGGCAGCATGAGTGTACCACACAGTGGAACAAAAATACCTGTGCACCAGTTATTACAGAGGTAGGTTTAATTGATTGATTGATTGATTGATTGATTGATTGATTGGTGTATTTATTTCTAATATGAATGTCAAATACAAGAAAATAAATGAACAAAATGCTTAAACATAAGACATGGGACATATAACATATATTTGGAAATGAGTTAGAAGAAGCATAACTTCCGCTTAAATAACTAATAATAATAATATTCTTCCTAGTCAAAGCATATCTACCATTAAATAATTTGGTTTCTGCCTTTATATTATTATGTAGAAGTATAATGATTGGCATACACCTATGATACAGTAACACACGCACACACACACACACACACACACACACACACACACACACACACACACACACACATATATATATTCATGCAAAGATATATACATACACACATAGACACATACATATACATAACCATACACACGTGTGCCTACATACACTATTACATATCTATTGAGACAGAGGTTTTAAGTATGCTCCATAGATTAACTGCTATACTGATCTTTTGTTGGGGGGGGTGATGATCTTTTTTTCTGTAGTTTTATCCTAAAATTGTACCAGCTGGTGGACAAACAGAACTGACGCTGTGTGGTAGGGAGTTCCAGTCTCATCGGCAACCTCCAATCATCAATGGTAACACTCACACCGTCATAGTAGGGTCTGCGAGTATCTGTACAGTTGTGGCTTCAAAGAGTAATAGTCAAGTGTGAGTATTTCACAGAGCTAACACTTCTGCAATTATACTATTTTTGAAAGAAAATCATACAGCCCTTTGAAAACAACAACAGCATTAGTAAACTCTACATAGGAACATTAGTGTTGTGAAATAGATACATTTTTGTGTACACTATGGTAAAATGAGTCAATAAAGTATAAATGCATTCAACACATTAACTAGTGCTGTACATTCTGTGGAGAGACACCTGTAAGCCAGTCCCTTCTAAGAACACAAGATATTGAATCATCTTGATGGTTAAAACATTTTGGAGTGTTGTGTAAATCATTTTTCTGATATTTATTTCTTTGACAAGCTGCCCTCTCACAGTTACTGAATGTATTTATGTATAATACACATGGACTTTTTACTTGTAGTTTTGGCTTTAATATGATAGAAAAAAGGCTTTCCTACCTTATGTTTTCCCCTTTTAACTCCATTTTGTCCTCATGATCTAAAAACAGCCTTGTTTGCAATATTCAAGAAAAAAGCCCACACCAGAACCTAAACATCACTCTTCAAGTGCATGAGGGGATAATGGCCGGCATCTACTCAGTTGAAGGAAAAGCACAAATATCTGGCCTCTCTTTGGTGGTAAGAACATATTTTTATTAGAGAAGTCAAATTATTACATTTTTAAATCAGATTATCCACATGGTTGCTGTGTATGAATTTTGATTAATCACAATTAAATATTTATATTAGTTGCATTTTATTTTGCGTGACAAAACAGACTCAAGAAAGAAGGGAATATATCGACACTTAACCTTGTTTGTCCAAAATGGGTCACATGTTAGCCTTAGTGTGAGCAGAATCCCAGACTAATGTAAAGTGGTATTTCAATTTGAAGTTCTTCTTCCTAGAGAGTTTATCTCTTGGTCAACTGTTCCATCTTGCTTTTATTTGGTCCTCATATTTCCATGCAGAGGCCAACATGCTGTTTAGCGTCTTCAATCTTTATTGGTTGGTGCCAGGGGCAGGGTTTGAGGACAGGCAAGCCAGGCCATTAGTTGGAGTGTGACCACTAGCCCCCCCCCAGGGCTGCCAAAATGTTCAGCACCAACAACAATGGGCAATTTACAATGACACAACCCTAAAGTAGCAAAGCCCTAACCCATCTGCCTTCAGTCTGCACCTGTACACTACGAAAAATTTTAGGTGTGATGTGTCCTGTCCGTTGTTGACTTATTTACTGACATTTGTCATTTTTAGATTTGAAGTTCTACTAATTTGCAGTACACTTTTGAGATGTAGAAAAGTTCATATTCTATATATGTTTTGTTAGTGTCAGATTATTTACAACAACAGTTATTGATAGTCTTGGGCTTTCAGGGACGTCCTTTGGACTTCGCTTGTGCCACATTTTCACTAGTTTTGGCTTGGCTTGACTCAGCTCGCTTTGGCACATTTCCATGATGTATTGTACCATGTTACCCAGTACTAGGTTTTTGGTATCACCTACACTGAGGTTCCAAGTGATACTAAAAGGTGATGTATAAACACTGCAGACCTTAATTGGTCAGATAGTTGTGTCTGTGACCCGCTGCTTTACAAAATACAGATGCAGAAGTTGGACAGTAAATATAGTGGCACATTAATTCACATGACAGATCAATACTACACCATGATCGATCCAGAAGATTCACTCTTTGGTGACCAACGTAAAACATTTAAAAACATGAAACAAGTGAGTTTATCAATAACTCCCTGAGCAGAGGATGTGCTACCTTTCTATGACATTCAGGTACCGTAAAGTCAGTACTACCCTGCAATGGAAACCCTACCAAGCCGAGTCAAGTCAAGCTGGTGTTAGTGGAAATGTGGCATTTGAGAACTCAACTAATCAATTTTTTCAGTATTCATCTCAAATGACCCAGAAATTGTGAAAAAAAAGCATGCACAGGTGGGGTGGGGGCCCCAGGGATTGTGTGCTTGGAGCCCCAAATGACCTTAGCAACGCCACTGGTCAATGCTGTTGACTCTCACTACTGGATCAACTGACCATAAGCACATGCTAACTCTGCTTGGACAAACTACTCAAAATGCATTGGCAGACACTTTCAGAGTTAATTGTGTTAACATGTTTAATCAGATTCATCATGATAAAACTGCATTAACTTGTTAATTATGAGAGTCTTCGTTTTGATGTGATTAAAATGAATTCTGTCAATATGTCAGTGATGAAGTGACTTTATAAAGTAATGAAATATTGTTCTTTTGTCTAATAAGGTGCCTAATATAACACAAATCACCCCAGACTATGGACCTGTGTTTGGAGGAACACTGGTTACATTAACAGGCAACTATTTGAACAGTGGGATTCAGAGGGATGTCTCAATTGATGGCAAAACGTGTGTTATTCACAGGTAAACAGAACAGAAGCTGACACTCAGCAGTAGAAAATGGTTAAGTTAAATCATAGGGTTTATTTGGTAATTTTGCACTTGATTCTCTGCTGCTATTTATTTGCATGTAATATTGAACATAAGTGCATTCTACTGTTGATACGGTTTTTACATAAAAAAATGTGTTGTACATATTCTTATCATGTGTTGTATGTTGTGTGCTTATATTGTGCTTATGCTGTTTTCATTTCTATTCATTTTCTTCTATTTAAGTTTACACCCTCTTAGCCAAGAATTGTCTAAATTTCATTAGATATATAATTGTCATTTCACACTAAACATCATAGAATAGAATAGAATAGAATAGTCATTTATTGTCATTGTAACCAGTACAACGAAATTAAAAAGTGCTAAACAGTCAGTGCATACAACTTACGTAAAAAAAAAAACAAAAAAAAACAGTGCTGAATAAATAGGCTATAAAATAACAATAAAAATACGAATAAATAAGTAAATAGATAGTCAGGCAATCTTCCTTAAGGCATTTAAGATGGATATTGCAGTTGGGCATCATAGATGCGCTGCAGAAATGAAATATCAATGCACAGTCAACATTATTTTTTCACATGATGACAATAAACATTATTGAATCTTTTCAGTCCCCCTGAGGCAAGTGGCATCGTGTCTTCTATTGTTTGCCAAACATCAGGTGTATCAGGTGTCAGAAAGGCACCAGTGGAAGTGACCATTGACAGCCTCCAAGTGACCAGCACGAAGATGTTTCTCTACAAGACAAACCCTGTTATCACGTCTGTACATCCTCATTGTGGTTTTAAAAGGTAGGATTCAAACACTACACTTTCATTTGAATGCTTCAAAAGGTTACACATCTTACCAAAAAAAAAAGCCATTTATTCATTAATTTTAATATTCTGCGTGCTAATCCACTGTTTTATGTTGTCAAACAGTGGATCTAGTGTGTGGATTGTGGGTGAGAACCTTGATTCCGCCCACCAAATGGTAGTTGAGTACACTTCTGGATATCTGTCACAGCAGAAATCTTTCCCTCTTCAACAGGTATGGTTTTTTTGTCTTTAATTTTATTCATATGTCAGAGGAGTGACAGAGCAAGTAACATAATTCACTTCACCTAAAATGCATCATAAGCTTTATTATATCTAAACTAGTGCTGTCAAGAAGTGTTTTTTAAATGTTGAAGTTAATTAATTATAATCTGTAATTAATTGATTTAATTAATCTCTTTTTAAACATCACCTAAAAGAAATAAACAACTTAAGGTATTTTCATTTCAGTTCGTTACATTATTGTGCCAAATCAAAAGACTGAGATATAACAAAAAAAAAAGCTTTATAAAGACACATATTGTTTTTAACAGACTTGAACAGATGCGATCATAGCCTTTTACATTCCACTGTATTTGAGACTAGTCCCAAGTGCTGCCTGCAACCTTTAGTTTCCAGCACCAAGGGAAGTATTGACTTGTTCTTTTGTCTATCTGTACATAATTCTAAAATAAAAATAACATAAAACATCCAGGTCCGTATAAAGAGGTGCAAGTTAACTCATCAAAAAATGTATTGGACAATGAACTTGTTGCTTTTTGTGTGCTTCAGATAATGTCAAATAAATCAAACAGAACCATCAATCACAGTACTTCAAGTTCTCAGACTAAAAAGGCAACTGTCATATAGAAAAAATAAAGATATAAATTGAAAATAATGTGATTTAAAAAATAACACACTAATTATGACTAATTAATTATTCTTACTGTGTTAATTTGACACCCATAATCTCAACATAATTTAGAGGATTAAATTAAATTGTAGTTTGTTTATTAACTTTTACAACATATTGTACATATAAAAAGTGTTTTGTTGTCATTTCAGTCTATATTTTTTATGTGGTGATTATTTTGCAGGTTTGCGAAGGCACAGGTAATGCCACTCATTTGGAGTGCAGGACTCCTGCTTTTCCTGAGGAAAAATTAGAAGAAAAGTTTGTGTCTGGAGACCTTTCTATCCACATGGATGGAAAACGTGACCTATGGAAGAGTCGGTTTGATTACCACTCTGATGCCAACCCTATTCCTTTTGAAAATGAAAACAACGAATTGTTTCTAAAGCCAGGAGACACTGAAGTTTCATTACATGTATGTTTACACTGATTTTGTTTCCTTTACATCAGGGTTCGAATTATCATTTCTCTCTGTCTCTATCTATCTATCTATCTATCTATCTATCTATCTATCTATCTATCTATCTATCTATCTATCTATCTATCTATCTATCTATCTATCTATCTATCTATCTATCTATCTATCTATCTATCTATCTATCTATCTATCTATCTATCTATCTATCTATCTATCTATCTATCTATCTGTCTGTCTGTCTGTCTGTCTGTCTGTCTGTCTGTCTGTCTGTCTGTCTGTCTGTCTGTCTGTCTGTCTGTCTGTCTGTCTGTCTGTCTGTCTGTCTGTCTGTCTGTCTGTCTGTCTGTCTGTCTGTCTGTCTGTCTGTCTGTCTGTCTGTCTGTCTGTCTGTCTGTCTGTCTCCCTCCTCACTAGGGTCGCAGGGGTCACTGGGGGAACATATATAGACAGCCAATCACTCTCACATTCACACCTATATGTGGTGGTGACCTGCAGCGGTGCATGTTAGGCAATTTAACACGTTTAGCACACAGTTATGGGCGTAGGCTGACTGGAAATTAGTTTTATTCATGCTTAGAATTTGAGAACTCCCCCAGATAAATTTGCTGCTTTCATGGGAGCCACCACTCACTCGATGGGAGCTAAGCTCCCACGTAATTCGAACCTTGGTTTACATATTTGTATTAAACACTGATAGTATCTAAATCATAAAATTATTAATACTGGTTATGTAGCCCATTTTATGATTTGTAACAGCCTTTAAACCTTCTTTTCTACATGCACACCAGCATCACAGACTTAACACAGTGAGTTCATGTATGAAGATCATAATGACCATTGGGGGTGTGCACTGTAACGTCAAGGTTCTGTCTAATGAGCTGACCTGCAGGATTCCTAAAGGCTTCAGTATTCCCAGTGACGGCCTGCCTGTTGAGGTTAGATTTTCTGTTTTTGCATGATCTTGAAGTACCTTCCTAAATAAATGTACATTATGCAAATTAATACCATGATGACTGTAATAAGACCCTTTTTCCATTTACCAAGTGCAGGTATCTGTGAACGGGAAAGTTTATAATGTAGGCACAGTGGTTCTTGATGATGGCAACAACAACACAGTAATTGTAGGGATTGTCCTGGGCATCATCATAGCACTGGTAGCAGGCGCAGGCTCCGCATTACTTGTGATGGTTCACTTAAGGAAGAAAAAGAGAGGTATGAAAAATGTGGCTTGTCAACTCACTTATATAACAATGTGTAAACAGCAGTGCATGGCATTTTCTACTGTGTGTCTACTATGTGCTGACTGGTCTTTTGGGTCGATGTAGGCTATTCGCCTCATGGAAGTGTTATGTGATGAAGTTTGTGTGTCCTTTCAGCCAATATAGAGAGTCGTTTATCAACAGTGCTTTCCCAGAATCGCTTTGGCCCTAATTCAGACTTATCCCCAACAGGCGATTACAGACGGGGTAAGATACATTCATTCATTAATCCATTTCCCAACTGTCCCTGTATCTTTTACAATATTTCCTGTTCTCTTTTAGTCTTTTACCCATCAGCTAACTTCCTGCTGAAGGGGTATTTTTATTATTTTATCCTCTGGCTGACCATCCATCCATCTGTCTGTCTGTCCATTCAACTATATAATCGCACTAAGATATCTGCACCAAATGTATACTGTGAATACATCTTGCCCTGGTGTAGAAGCCTATTAAAAATAGGTCAACTTGACCTATTTTTGTCATTGTCAAATGGCGACATATCCTTTCAGAGACATGGATGCATTATCTAAAGAATACATTGACCAAGTTTACATAAAGACAATCTAATGTAAATTATAGGGCAGTAATTTTCAACAGAATCTTACACTATATTTGGCTGAGTGGTTTTAAAAGTGCACAGTACATGATGCTTTGTTTATGCCACAGGAAATACAAGTGTCTTTTAATAACAGCTCATAAAGACTGTCTCCTTTTATTTGTTCTCCTTTATGTGTTACAGTGCAACTATCCAATCAAACTTCAGGCTCAGGAGGAATGGCATTCCAAGGTTTATTATACGCTGCTTCAAGTCAAGACCACCTGTCTGTTCCTTTAATGCCACAAGACAGTATCTCAATGGTTAGCCTAAGCTCTGAACTTCTTGATGAGGTCAAAGATGTGCTGATTCCTACGGACATGCTTAGAATTGAGGCTCACCAGATTATTGGCAAAGGTAATATGATTAGCATTTATTTTGTTTTCTTTTTTTGTAAGCATGAAATATTACACAAACAATAATGACCTTTTTTTTTTTTAAAACGCAGGACATTTTGGCACAGTTTATCATGGATACTTGATAGACAGCAATAAACAAGAAACCCACTGTGCTGTTAAATCCCTGAACAGTATGTTGATAAATGTTTTATATTTAAAAAAATCCTATGACTCAATTTCCTAGCACTTGGATGAGTCTGTTTAATATCATGTCATGTATGAACAGGAATCACTGATGTCGGGGAGGTGGACCAGTTCTTAAGGGAGGGAATCATCATGAAAGCATTCCAGCACCCAAACATACTGTCTCTGCTGGGGATCATGCTCCCCAGAGAAGGACTCCCTCTGGTGGTTCTGCCTTATATGAAGCATGGGGATGTGCGTCATTTTATCCGTTCAGAGAAAAGGGTGAATTTCACATTTAAACTCTGGGGTGATAACAGATGTTTTCAGTCTTGACTTGGTTACATTCAGACTGATTCAGTTGTATTTACATTGTGTCACTAGTACAACAGGGAGTGTGAAGATTTCTCTCTCTCTCTTTTTTTTTTTTTTTTACAGAACCCAACAGTGAAAGACCTGATTGGCTTTGGGCTTCAGGTTGCAAAGGGCATGGAGTATTTAGCCCAAAAGAAGTTTGTCCACAGAGACCTGGCTGCACGTAACTGCATGTAAGTGTGAATCATGTACCGATGACTGGTCCATGACAGGGTTTTGATTTGGCCATAATGCGCCAAAAGAATGTCTGTTGTCAATTTGCATTTAAATATATAACCATAATTTATATACACTGTGGAGATGTTTATAAATGTTTAGCTCTAAATTGGGATGTCTTATGATATGAATGAATATTAACATTATTCAAATCAGTCAAATATGAGACCCCCACCCAATAAACTGTCTTAGGAGATAATCCTCTAATAAAAAGCTCTGCTGTCTCTTTATAGGCTGGATGAAACCTTCACAGTAAAAGTAGCTGACTTTGGCATGGCAAGAGATGTCTATGACAAAGAATACTACAGCATTCAACATCATAAAAGAGTGAAATTACCTGTGAAGTGGATGGCCATTGAAAGTCTGCAGACACAGAAGTTCACTACTAAGTCGGATGTAGTGAGTGTGCTAAAAACTTATCAAAGAAGTGTACATGTCACATATTTTATACATGTTTCTACACTAGATGTTTTGTGTTTTCCAGTGGTCCTACGGTGTATTGATGTGGGAGCTGCTGACTAGAGGGGCGAGTCCATATCCAGATGTAGACCCGTATGACATCACCCACTTCTTGTTGATGGGACGTCGACTTCCCCAGCCACAGTTTTGTCCAGATACTCTGTAAGAATCATCACCAATTCTGAGTCATAATTTGATGTTTTTCATTTGACTTTGTTTGAAGAGGTTATGTTCATTGGTGTAACTTACTTAATTATGCAATAATTCATTCCTCAGCTATTCGATCATGCTGGCGTGTTGGGACCCAGAGCCTGAACACAGGCCTACTTTCCACAGTCTGGTCAGAAAGGTAGATCACATTCTGTCTTGTCTGGAGGGTGAACACTATATCAATCTGAAAGTTACGTACGTCAACTTGGACCAGCCAAGGCCTTACCCTCCCATCAATGGAACTGCAGATAAGGCCGAGGCCTCAGACTCAGACACAGACAGACATAGTGCCAGCTGAGGATGACTTCATGATGGGAACACAGGAATGCAAATTAAAAATTGAAGACAATTAAAAGACGGACAGCTTAACCTTCATTAATTTATTTATGTACTACATACATTTTTGATCATTTACAGAGAGATGATCAAAAGCTTGGTTTGGCCGCTGAGTCATTTGTCTCAGTAGGTAACTTCAACTCTTTGGAGCTGAGACAAAATCACACTGGAGGTTTTTAATCCTGCTGCTACATTTTATTTGTAGCAAAATAGAAAAGGCATCCAAATAGAAGTGTTATTTTTGTACCATCTGAAGCACAAGTGTTAATAAGACTAAATGAATGTAGGCTGTGCTTTTAGTATCAGGTTTGTATGATGTATTGGGATAGGATGTGGGCCTGATTAGGTGGTACTTAAAAAGTGCTGTACAAATATTTGCCTGTTAATGAGTAGGTTATCTAGGATATATAAATAGTTTTTGCCCAGGGGTCAGCATTTTCATTTTTCCCCACACTTGTTTTGCTATGTGTAGGGTAGTTCATTACATCCACAGATAAAAAGTTAATTAAATTTGTGTCATTTCATGTCAACTAAGTAAACTGGATACAAGTGAACTGTACTTTAACAACTTTGAGCCATTGAATCATGCATTTACTTAGTTACACACTGATCTGAGCTCTGTTGCAGCAATGATAAGTGAAGCTCTGAAACAGAACTAGTACTTTTACCATTACTGGTCATTAACACTAGGGGGCATCCATGCACCTTTCTTTCATTCTAACTTGAGCAGTTGCTGCAGTGCCACTCCATGCAGCAGCATTGAGTTACACAAAGGGTTACACAAACAGAAAACCTTTATTAACCTGAATCTTATATATTTGCAGTTCAGCTGAGCAAATCTAACAACCTCACAGTCATACTCCAATCAGCATAGCATGAGATTCTGTTGATAAATTGAGTTCTTTCCACTGCAAACTAGATAATCCATAGAATTTTAGACATTATGCACTGATTTTTCAACTTTTAGACTGCCCATACAATGTACATAAACAGAGATGATTAATGTTGTCCAACAGATTTGTTACGTAGGGTCATGAATTGTCTTCTGATATACTTGATGATTTTGGTATTGCTGCAATTTAATTTCTTCCATACAAAATAGATTTTCGCTCTTCCACTTTGCTGCATTGTAAAGAGTATTTTACAGACAAATGGGTGATTGCACACCTCTGTCTCTAAAATGTGTTTGCTTAAACCTGTTTTATGCTTGTCAATAAAAAAAAAAAATAAACCATGTACATAGTCAAACAAAGGCTTTCCACTTAAATTGTTATTTTTATTACTATGTGTTATGCATATGAGCTATTCCAATACCATGGGGAACATGCAGGTAAACACAGCAGAAGGCAGCACAGTAGTGTAGTCCTTCATGAAAGTGTACCATCAAAGTCATTATACTAAAAAGATGAAGAGTCCAGTGACACAGGTCCAAAGCAGTAGTTCAGAGCTTGTCTCCTGCCGGGTGGATGAGAGGAAAACACACACTGTCTGAATTATGTCAGCTCAACCTATATGAAAACTGCAAGCTTCTGCCCAATCTGTGTATCTAGCATTTCTAATGTCTCTGGCACATTTATGTATCTAAAAAAAGATTTTTATGCTTTGCCTTTTGGTACTGGAAAGGTGACAGTAATAATGCCAAACTCTAGTGATGCTCAGGTGAAGCAGCCAATGGATGCATAAACCAGTTATTTTTTTTGTTGTGGATAACTTTAACTTAAGTTTTGTCAAAAGTAAATAGGATTCAGTGTGTTATGGTCAATGGTTAGTATATATATATATATATATATATATATATATATATATATATATATATATATATATATATATATATATATATATATATATATATATATATATATATATATGGATGGTACTAAGGCATGAATGGTGGTTAGAAATGCAGTAAGTACGTATTATATGTTGCACGTAAATGAACAGTGTGGTCTCCATTAGTTCATTAGATTACCTATGGTTAGTCTTACATATAAAGACTTATAAATGCAATGCAATGATTGTGGATTTGTTCGTAGATTAGACAGATTTGTCCTTAACAGTGTGAATGACCCAATAATTAACCTAGCAGGGCACATTCTGGAATTTAATGAATTCATTGGCATTTCATATCAAAGTTGGCATGAAACAAGGACACTGGCACTGAAAAAGAAAGATTGGCATCAACACTGGTTATAAAGAAAGTCTTGGAAAATATTTAGAATTAACATTAAATCAAACAAGCCAAGCCATTTCATACTGTATATGCGGTAAGTTTTCCATGATCATTTATGTTATATTAATCACAATGAACATAAGGAATTATTCATAAGAACTTATTCTACAACTACTATTAAATGTGCCATGTCAAATATTAGATCTATGTTTCCTATTGACTGGACAAAATAAATCAAACTGGTTGATTTTGTCTTGTGGTAACTATTTATAGGGGGACACTCAAGATCACTTTACAAAATAAAACACATTTAAAATTATACACATACATATATAAAATACATAGGTACATGAAATGGCAGAATTAAAATTTTGGAATTATGGGATAAAATGGGCTTTCCTGAATAAATAAGTTTTAAACTGAGATTTGAAGGTGGTAACAGTCTGAAGTCTTCACATGTTCTAGAAGGACCTTCCAAAGGCAGGGGGCTGAGCAGATGAAGGCTCTGGACCCCATAGTGGCAGGTGGGAGGGTGATTCAGATGGACAACAATGACCTGAGGCCACGAGGTGGATTATGGCCTGTAAGGTGACAAGTAGATCTTTGTTTTTCCTTTCTCCTACTGAGCACACAAAATCATCAGAACCAGAATCAGAGCTGGAACTGTAATTTTCCAGTTGTGGCTCCAGTCCATACATACCTTATTCATCTACCCCCCCCCCCATTTCATACCTATCTAACTAATGATGATGATTTATGTTAGTGACTAAACAGTTTTTTAGTGAACTTTACATTGTAATATTGCTAATTTAACCATCTGAGCTCTGGTTTCATTACCTGTACTACAGCTTTAAGCCAATGACATCGATTAATTCATGCACAAGGAGGAGTACAGAAGGGGGGGGGGACAAATGTCAGTTGAGTTTGATGGACATATCACTGTTCAGTCATTTTGAGTGGGTGTTCTAAATGACTGGAAGGTGTTTTTTTTTAGTCATATCTTCTCCACAGGTATTCAGGGTGTGAATGTGATTTTAAGCAATATACTGTAGTAAAAAACACTCCAGGATAACATCTTGCACCCCACCTTTAAGAGGTGTGTCTGAAATACAAGAATGGAGTAGGAGATGGTGTCAAATGCTGCAGTGTAATCAAAGAGAATGAGTATTGAAAAGAGTCCAGAGTCAGCAGTCATAATAATGTCATTGGTCATCTTTAACAGAACTGTTTCTGTGCTGTGTAGTGGGTGAAAACCAGATTTCAATTATTCGTAAAGGTTATTGTCTGAGAGCTTGGCATGAGCCTGGGAGGCAACTGTTTTTTAAAGAACTTTAGAGAGAAAAAGAAGATTGGAGATAGGACAAAGGTTATTTAAGTTATTTCTGTCAACACCAGGTTTCTTGAGTATGGGGGTGACTGAAACTGGTTTGAGAGATAAAGGAACATGACCAAAGGTGAGAGAGGAGTAAATGACTATAAATTTAGCAATATTACAATAACATAAAAACATAATTTCCGAATGTTAGAATATAGATAAACTATATTAATTTATGAAACATTATGAAAGGATCACTCAAACTTCAACTGTTTCTTTAAGCCTTAAACCCCCACATGACTCTCAATTTCTACTTCTATATTCACTTGGCCCTGAAAAACCAGACAAACTTCTCTGGACTGGATTTCCTTGATCTCCAGCACCACTTTGAGGAATCTGTTCAGTTCTGGTTATTTTGGATGAGGATATATCCTGTAATAATAATAATAATAATAATAATAATAATATTTATTTGTATAGCACCTTTCATACAAACACTGTTGCCCAAAGTGCTTCACAGTGATTAAAAATGAAAATACAATTTTAAGACAGGGTGAAATAAAAAATACATTAAAATTTGATTGATAAAATTACAAAAGATAAACTGATTATATGTGCATTATAAAATTTCAATAAATAAGAATAAAATTACAAGAGTACAGATAAACTGATTATACATACATTATACAATTTCAATAGCATAAATCAAAAATACATTAAGATTTGATTAGAAATATAAAGAGTATAAAGAATGTAAAGAACGGGTGTCACAGAATTGTGACTCCATTCTTTATCCTTTCTTGATCCTGTAGACCATTGATTTTTAACCCTGGTCCTTGATGACCCCTATCCTGCATGTTTTAGATGTTTCCCTCTTCCAACACATCTGTCATTATCAGTCTTCTGCAGAGCTGGATGATAGGCTTCTGATTTGAATCAGGTGTGTTGGGAGATAGATATATCTAAAACATGCAGGATAGGGGTCCTCGAGGACCAGAGTTAAGAAATACCGCTGTAGACTACATGGGACAGTTGGCTCACAGATCAACACTGATGTTGAACAATGTTGAAGTGTCCTTTTACAAGACACTGAACAGATGAATGAGATGAGCTGTACAGTGATTTGAATGTCAGCAAGGTTGCATAAAACAAGTCTCCTAGACTCCTTTCACCTGCCTATAATATGA
Source organism: Siphamia tubifer (assembly GCA_020466265.1). Lineage (NCBI taxonomy): Eukaryota > Metazoa > Chordata > Actinopteri > Kurtiformes > Apogonidae > Siphamia > Siphamia tubifer. The sequence goes on along the minus strand of CM035787.1, from coordinate 29,903,754 downwards.
AAAAAGTGCCACTGAAAAACAACTTAATGCATGTGTAACATTTAAAGTGGACTGTTGTCGTTCTTAACAATCAGAATGTCACAAAATCCTCTACCTAATAATAATAATAATAATATTTTTAAATGGTAAGACTGTCCATAATTATCTCATGTTGGCTTCCTTTTCTAAAGACGTTATTACTTTTGTTGTGTATTAAATTGATTCAAATGGAATAAGGTGACATTCATATTATTTTGTTGGTTATTTCTTGGGCTGCCCTGGTGACTCACCTGGTAGATCACATTCCACAATGTCAAGTGATTTTCCAGTGCCCTGGGTTTGATTGCTGGTTCAAGTAATGGGACACGTTCATGTATAGGTAAAGTACTGTATTTGTCATTATACAACTGTACAAGGAAATGCTTCCTCTGCATTTAACCCATAATTTCTTTGATGCTGTTGGGGCAACCTGTAAGGAGCAGTGGGCAGCCATGCACGGTGCCCGGGGACACATCTCCTGCTGTAGAGCCAGGCTAATGGTCAGAATCACCTGGCTGGAGGATTTGACCCTAACACACATGTTTTTAGGTGATGGGGGAAACTGGGGAAACCCATCCAGACATGGGGGAGAGAAACATGCAAACTCCAGACAGAATTGGGAATTGAACCCTGGTCTTCTTGCTGTGAGACAAGAGCACTAACCACTCAGCCACCTCGCCACCAGAAGAATTCCTTTACTGCAGCCTCAGTGATGCCAAGTCAAGTACAGAACTTCCACTGTTAGCAACAAACAATGTGTTTATTCCATTTCAACAAGTTTGTGGTGTGTCACTCGGCATTCATCTCACAGCTTGTGATATTGCCATTTCTGCTCATTTGTCTCGTCCATAGAGGTTGATCTTTGGGAATCATCAAATCTCCTGTGTAAAGAACATTGTAACCTGGTACAGATGTATCTTGCACCTTTTTTTTACTCTTTGGTTTTCTGTGATTGAGAGTGGTCACACAGGTGTGGGCAATCAGTCCAGGGCCTTGAGCCGTTTTAACCAGAGCACATGCACTCTTCAGTCTCTTTGTCTTTGTCTGCCTCTGCACAGGTAATGCACTTTCTCCTGCATCTAATACACACCTCTTGTTTCTGCTGCCTTAAATTTCATATTGCATCTTTTTAAATGTTTAATCTTAAAGAATACTTACCTTTTACCTACTTCATGTTTAGATTAAAGTGAGATGTATTGTATATCTATCACATGCACTCTTCTCTCTTTGTCGTTGTCTGCCTCTGCACAGGTGTGCTGGGGATCAAGGGCTTTGCCCAGGAGGACAGCACTGGGTCCAGCTTCACCACTGCACAAAGTGATGCTTTGCTTATTTGCACACAGGCTTGGCCACGAGGCTTTGAATGACCCACTCCCCTCCACTGAACTTCCCCATGACCTAAGCAGACCACACTTTAGAGTTGACCCCATTTTTAACCACCATTTTAAAGACTCTTAATCAATATGTGCAATAACTTTTGAACTTTCTATATAAAAAGCTCTGGGCTGTCTGTGCTTTGTCCACCTTTCTAAACTGGTTGATCAGAGTAAAGAACTACGGGCGTTACAACATCACACCTGACTGATGTCAGAGGTTGTTCACCAGTGTTGCTCCTCCATCATCTGCAGGCTTTGTTGTTGTTGGCCGTTGCTTTGGAGATGGCTTGTGGAGCTGGATTCAGGATGGAGGCAACTGGAGAAACACTCTTGTCCAACACGCATCTGTCCCTGTCATGGACCTTATTAGTATGAGGTTATAGAAGACCTCTTCACACATCCAAATCTCAGTGACTCTCCAAAGACTCTCAGTATCTTGAGACCATGCCTGATGGTGCCTCCCCACTTTACCTGTAGTCTCAATAACAACATCTACATACTGCTGTGTTAGACCCTGAACTCCTCAATGAGGGTGCTACTGTAGTAGGGGCTGAGCAGAGGAGCTACACAGTACTATATGAGGTCCTTCATTCATATAGTACTGTACTCTTTAGGTCTGTGACTGTACCAGACATCTACTGACATAGCTACTGATCTTCCTCTACATTTCCTCATCTGTTGACAGGGTTTCCCTGTAGACCAGCAGGGGCCAAGTCTCAATTTCCTTGACAGTTGTTTGACAGTTACCACAGATTCTCTGAGGCTATGTTCAAAGACTTTGCCCGGGGGCTCTTGACAGGTTAAAAGACTTATAGGATATTTAACACCATAAAAATAGGTGAGAAAATATTCCTTGACTTTTGCAATATTTTCAGAATAAAAGCCCTTCTGTTTATTTTCATATTTAACCCTCTGGAAAAACTAGTTTTATTCTTTTATCTGTACTGTAGTTCAGTTTAATATAACATCAGTAAAAGCTATAATGTTCACATCAACTAAGGCTAAATAATAAAATGATACATTTGCAATAGAATGAGGTCAAGAATTAAGTTGTCCAAATGCAACTGAAAATGTTTTATATAAACTGTAGATACAACAGCATATTATCAGAAAGAACCTGAACTACATCAGTAATACCCTTAAGACAGCTCAAAAGGATGTTTCAGGGAAACCATTCGTGCGCTGACAAATTAAAACTGACAAAAACAGCTTCCAAAGAGAAAGACTTGGCAATGAACCTTTGATTTGATCGGCAATCTTTTTGATAAATAAATAAATAATGAAAAAAGACTCCAGGATTGCTAGATTTGTGAGTTGTGATGAAATGAGATTAATTATTTTTGATCAATGAAGGCAGTTATTTTCCATCTTTTGTTTGTAACTAGTCAAACTTAGATTCAATCAACAAAATCTGACAAACTTCAGTTACTCATATTTAATCAAATTCTATATCCCAGTTATAACTATTTATTTACTGAACCAACAACCCATACAGGAACATTTGGAAAGAACAGTAAAACACTTCTGCTTTGCCTACAGTCTGAACGATACTTCTTCTCACTATCTGTACGTCTTTGCAGGTGTCTTTTGTTTTGGAGCTGTATGTCTCTGATCTGCCTGTTACTTGTTTGATGTTTCTTATTACCCTTCTCTGCTTTAAACTCACCCAAACCAGTCACTGAAGACCTGATGTTTTGGAAGGGAGTTTTTTTCTTCTCATTGTTGCAAAGTGAATATTCCAGAGTTGTGATAATACACAATAATACTGTAAATGTTTGAGCAGAATGGTCAGGTGCTTTAGAGACGATTTTGTTATGAATCAGTGCTGCATAAATAAAACTGAACTGAAATGCTATTTGACAAGAATTGACATAAAATACAACATAATTGCATCACTGGGGCTATATGTGTTCTCTGACTTTAGAAACCTCCATCATACCAGTAAGTATTTAATAAGTGCTTTAACAGTCTAAGCAGTAGTGATGTGCAAATTCCACTCATATTAAAAATTCCCTTTTAAAATTCTCTGTATCTGTTGAGAAAATGATCAGTAAATGATTAAATCAACCATCAAGGAGTAGATGAAGAAATGCATTTAGTATGAAAACTATTTAGGGCTATTGATTTAGAAGTTTACAGTAGATAATGCATGTCCCCCTCCCCTTGCACAAACCAATACCCTCATACACATCCTTTTCCAGTTGCACAGTGAGAAGTAATATCTGCACTGAAGAAGTTGAGATCAGACCCCTAAAGAGTCTGGTCTAAAATTCCTTTTGTTGTCTTCAAGTCTATATATTTATAAATATTTCACACTTTTATTTTTCACTGCCTTGGTTTTGAAGCTGGTTGAAGTTTGTGAAACTGCAAATATCACACAGCAGCTGTTGCATGATCCATGACAAACTGGGCAAGAAAAATGAAAACATAGCTGCCTTCCGCCTGTCAAAATGTCTTCTCTGCAGACTCCAGATAAAACCAGTGAAAAAAGAAGTAAGATTAAGCCAGTCTAATCAAACTCTATGTAAAAATTAAAAAACAAACATACAGTATTTTAACTCAAGACACTATGTAACAACTGGTGCGTTTACACTGTACATGTGGTGAAGTGTGACTTGGGGTTCATAGGTGGTGTAGGGATATAAATAGTTGGATAAAGTCTCCATTAAACATTTATTTCTTATCAAAAATAGCAGTAATGAATATGGAGCTAAACATCTTTAAATCACTGCTGTGTACTACCAAGTGACACGTTTCAAATTTGGATGTGATGATGTTAAGCTGAATAAGATAGCATTTTAAGCCAGAAAAAAATACTGAATAATATAACATTTGTATTAGGTAAAATCTGACCCTTTATTCCCATGTGTTGAGTTTACTGTCCTAGCTTTTTACAATTAAAAAAAAAAAGTATTGTCAGATTTAGTTTTTTTTTATTCTTGTATAATTAGGATATTAAAACCTGGGTGAACAAATATGATCCAACATGACATAGCTCAGCTGACATGTCTATTCAATGAATAGAATTAATAGTATGGATGCAAAAAGATTAGTCTGTAGCTACGAGGATATAATGTCATTATATTGCTTGGCCTTTGTAGAAGAATCTGATTTTAAATTATCAACACTGTACCACTTGATATAAAATGGAAGAATAAAAAAAGCAGCAAACTCTTGCCTGATTCACTGTTTTTGAGCTGTAACTTATAGGCATTTTGAGCCGGGCTGTATATGCATTGAAACTTTCAAGCTTTTCAACATTACTGAAGGTCTGTCATTTTTTAAACCTGCAGAGGAAGGCAGTGAAATCAAAGATAAGCTTGCAACAGACGCTTACTCTTTTTATACAGTCATATGAATGAATGAATGATTTATTTGGAACTTGTGCAGAATGCAACAATAATCAATACAACAACAACAACAACAACAACAACAATAATAATAATAATAATAATAATAATAATAATAATAATAATAATAATAATAATAATAATAATACACAATGACATGTCCGAAACGGAGTAGGATGAAACATAAGTTTATTTAATCCTACCCCTTCTTCACTTCCCCAATAACCTGAATTCATCTTATAGCAATATAGTGCATAGTACAAAAATGATGATAATAATAAAAATAAAAATAACATCTACTTTCTCAGATATTTGATGGTAAAACAAGCACTGACATGTAAATTATATATTAATTATGACTTTATATAAATATATATATCACCTTATAAATACTTTAGGTATGAAGATAACCTACTGCTCAAATGATCAGCTGTAATGTTTTAATCCTTTCCATCTTAAAAGCCTAACTTCCTCAGCAAAATATCTTGCAAGTAGGCTTGTAGCCTTTCTCACACTTTTGTTCTCTGAATTGAATCTGCTATCCTTGAGCTTGTGTACCATCAGTATATACCTGAATAGCAAAGTAATCTTCCTCCCTCTCCCTTGCTCTCCTCCATTGTTGCACTACATTCAGACGGAGGATGAAGAGCTGGGAGGTCACAGATGGAGAGAAGTGTTATGTTTGTTCCCGTCTCTGCTCTGTGAGTGAATGTCTCCACAGATGGGATTACATTGAAAGGCAAACGCAAATTTGCAGAGCAATGAAAGCGCTTTAGAGGCACAAGGCCATGCCAGGCACATAGCTAACTGTACTTGTTAACAGTTTTTCATCCATCTTGTTATAAATGTGCCAGGCTATTTTGTGGATTAAAAATGCACACTCTGTTGCTGCAAAGGATACAGGTTATGCACACCACATTAACTATTTAGATAGTCATGCAAATGCAATTAAATGTGATGAAACATTTCTTTGTAGACAATACATGCTGTATATACTGTACACTCAGCTTCTCTCTGTTTTTAAAGTTTTGACAAATGCAGATGAAACTACTGTATATTGACTACAGTTCCTTTTGTATTTGTCAAATTCTCATTAATTTTTCATACAAAGATACCACTGATAGTGTGCATTCACAGAGAATATTATAAGAAACATCTTAGTCTTACTCTCATGAAAACACTTATTATATATATATAAAGAGTGTATTGTGTTTCTGTATTATTTGTGTGAGGTTCTTCTGTGTCATTGTCTTGTCAGTTGTGAAGGTCTAATAGTGATAGAATTAGTCATTAAAAATATTTTATGACTCATCTTACATACACTGCTGGCTTTCAATGATATATGTGTATATGTGAATTATTTAACATTAATGATAAAGTAAAGCAACTCAGGAAGGTAAAATAAATGCAGGTAAATGTTACTACATTAATTCAACGAATTGTTTTACAAAACACTGTTGCATTATGTAACCATCCTTATCTCTTTATTTTATTTGGAAACAGAATTTAAAAAAATCTACCATGCTGATTTTCCTGAAACTTAACAGACAGTTAATAAATGGGCTGGGGATTAACCTATGACACTCTGAAGCACATCCATAAAATGGTGGATTCTCGAAAGGCTTTTGTCTAATATTGAGGGAATTAATTTTCTTGAATCAGAAGATAATAGTGATTATATACAGTAGGCTGTAATGAATAATCTTATAGTTTTAAAATGAAAAAAGCATATTTGGCTGTACTGCTGTTAGGCTGCATTTCAAATGTTGAATTTGCAAGTTTATAGAAATTCTAAACTATAATAACAGAAAATCATCTACAGTGACCTCGACCTTCAGCTTTTCAAAATTAAAGTGTTTTTGATCTTGACTCTGGAAAGACATGACGTCCTGTCCCATTTCAGAAAAAAATATTAAACTACATATTAAAGTATGGGCAGTTTGGGGTTTAACCTACCATGAATTGCAACAGAATTTTTTTCTTCGAATTCCAGGCCAGACAAGTGAATGGAGCAACACAGTAAAAATGCGCTGAAATGTACCTTGGGCAAAAGTGTAAAATTGACAAAAATCCAATATGGCCACCAAATGATCAGAAAAAGCATGTTTTTGGTCATATACTCATTCCTAAGCAAATTATTTTAGTGATTTTAAACACTAAAATGTCTTTATTGGGCATGAGGAATTTTTTTTTTCAAATATGAATTTCCAAAAGTTTCTTTCCTAATCTGCATTTATGACTTATAAGTCCAATATGACCTCCCAAAATATAAAAAGGCACTATTTCAGACATATAATAAAATCTAAACCAGTTAATCAAATTGTTTAACGTTAAAACGTCTTCACTGGGTACAGGGAAACATTTTGGAAAAAATCACATTTTCATACACCTCTTTATTAAATTGCATAAATCCAATATGGCTGCCAAAATGTCTGAAAACACATTTTTCATAGGTAAACCTAGAGTGTCTTCAGTGAACATGGGGAGACAATTCAAAAATATGAAACTCAAATTGCTTCTTTGCTATCTTGCATGAATCAAATATGTCTGCCACTGTCTATGGTAAGGTATGAGAAGGATAAATAAAGGCTGTGAGTATTAGTTCTAAGGTCAGATAAGGCACTGACCTGCTGCCCATGAGCTGTGGTTGGAAATTGTCCAGTTCTGGTCAATGTTAATGTCCAGTGATGACGGACAACAATGTGGCACTAAATGCCTTACTGGAAGTTTTACTGGAAGTCATCTGATGCTCCTGCAAAACTAACTGCTCCACAATGAGATGTTCCAGCATGTGGTGAATGCTGTGGGGTGTGCTCCAATGATGCAGCTGAAAAAGATGAATCTTCAATGGATGATTATTTCTGCCAACAAGGAGGTTATGTTTTTGCCCATTTGTTTTTCTGTCTGTCAGTCAGTCAGTTAGTTAGCAAGATGACTCAAAAACTTATATTTTGATCCTCTGCATTTCACCATAACCCTAGCAAACATGTTTTTGGGTGATACTGGAGAAAACCCATCCAGACATGGGGACAGAAACATCTAAACTCTGCACAGAAAGGCCTGTACAGTCAGGGAAATGAACCCGGGTCTTCTGCTGTGAAGCAAGAGCGCTAACTGTCCAGCCACCGTGCTGCGACTACTACTGTACCTTCAAAAGTGATGTATAGTTTGGAAATTAAAATAAATCAGTAATAAATACAAATAATGTTTGTTTTTGTTTTTTTTTAATAACAGGTACATATACCATGGCTGTCATGTATTGGTAACCATGGAATATTTGCATTTTAATTACATGTGTAACACAAATGTCATTTCTAAAGACAGAGAATAATTTTTATGTTAAAGATCTGTGTATTGATAAACTGAAGATGTGCCTTTGTTGTTCAGAAAAATAAGGGTTTCTGATTAAAATGTGTCTTAAGCAGAAGACTTTATAAGACAATTTAATTGTGTTCTATTGGATTTATGTAAATTAGAAAAAATACTATATACATTATACACTTTCCCAGAGGTTTGGTCCATGTTCAGTAAATACGTTTTAGGCTTTACATCACTAAAGTATGTTGTTTAGAACTAATTAGACAGCCAAAAATGTGTTTTCAGACATTTTAGCGGCCATGTCGGATTCATGTAAATTTGACATATTTGCCCAAGGTAGATTTGGGTGCATTTTTAGAATGTTGTTCTAGGGACCCCTGTAATATCAGATCTGAAGAAAAAAAATCTTTTGCAATTTGTGGTGGGTTAGGTAGCCAAATGTCATAGATTGACTAGACTAAAGAGGAGTTCATTTTATTATTTTTATACATTTGTTTTTAAAGGTGAGCTTTAATATGTAATCATTAATATATATTAGGTTATCAGAAACTATAACCAAAAAACAGGAAAGTTTAGCTAAAGTTAGCGCTCAGTGCTTTTCTTCATCCATTCACTTTGGTTGTTTACTGATTTGGCTTCAACTGATGATATTTTTGGGTGACAGAATAAATTCAGGTGACTCATACTTATGCCACCCTGGTTTTGACTTGCTATTAAGTCCCAGAACAGTTCAGCGCTGATAATGTTAAAAAAAGGTAACACATAACACAACCAGTCAGCCTGTCATTAACCAACCAGATGGAAAAGATCACCTTAAACAACAGGACGGCAGATCTGAAGAGAATGCTGATCAATAGAAATGAGCAGTTTCCACAAGTTGTGTACTTTATACAACATTATATCTCAAACATGGGGCTTGTTGGATGAATTTGCAAAGTGCAAAAATTCCACATTCAAGGCTGTTGAACTCATTTTATTTCAGGTTCCACATACAAACCAATGTGATGGAAAGTAAAATAGTTACATAATAACATACACATAAATAAATAAATAAATAAATAAATAAATAAATAAATAAATAAATAAATAAATAAATAAATAAATAAATAAATAAATAAATAAATAAATAAATAATATTACATTATGCCCGTAAATAATGACAACTTAGAATTTTAGGTTTTTTTAGTGCAAAAAACATTACATTCTGAAAATATTTACATTTATAAACTGTCCAGTAGCAATAAAATGTGAATAACCTGAAATGTCTAATGAAAATTAAGTAAAATTTTAACCACTTTCTGTTCTCTATGTTTTTAGTATCTTTGTAGATCCAATCCGTAAACCGTATGTACAAATGATAAATTGAGGCATAATATTGTTAAAATTGCACTTATTATTCTTCCAAATGATCTGTTTTTTCAGGCTATTCACATCTTTTTTTTTTTGTTTGGATAATTTCTAAAAGTCAGTATTTTCATAATTTAATGGGGACTGACCACTTGTTTTTGGGAGGTGTAGCTGGACTTGTTTTCCCGACAGGTACTTTACATACATCAAGCAGTTTCAGAATAATAAATAGGTTTCTAATAATTTGTTGGATGTCCTGATCATAATGTGTGTAAGAAGAAATAAAATTCATGCATGGACTAAACACAATTGTGGTATATTCCAAGCTAAAGAAAATATATTTTAGTGCATAAAAGTTGGATCAAAGCAGTCATCATGATTTACAATGAGAGGAGCACAGTATCCCCTCCTGGTTCTAGTGACCTTTATTGTATGTCATTCCCTATTTCTCTGCCTGTAGTTTGTGTCTACCCCCTACTGTACACTGTCAAATGAAGAAACAACAAAAAATACACTTAATAAGTGAAAAGCACAGAAAAAAACATGCAGAAGATGAAAGGGAAAATTTTTTTTAAATGGAATTGGGTAAAAATGAATAAAAGTAGAAAATCAGTATCCAGTTAGATCATTAGCTTCAAAGTTCAGATTAAAGTTTTAATGAGATACTTTACATGGAACATGGATAGCAGTGTTTTCTCTGAATAAAAGAATTACTCATGGAACAATATGTCATTAGAATCAGTTATATAGAGAATGAGCTTTTCAGCCTGAGAGAACTTCCATTCCTGATAACAAAGAATTTTTCCTTTGCTTTTCTTCTACTCAGTAACAATCTGATTAGATGGTGGTGGTGGTGGTGGGGGGGGGGGTCTTATGGTTTTTGGCTCATTATAACTGTAAAAATCACACTTGAGCATTTGCAGAGACTGTGTCAAGTTTTTAGTTTCACACTGGGTGACCAGCCATCGTTGAGCCTCATGGATGGTGAGAGGAAATGTTCATCCCAAGTACAGAAGATTCAGCTATTCATAGACATTTCACAGACTTTGGTCCAGGAAAAAAAAAGTTATCTTCACAGGGATTGAGATCATTTTTTTTCCCCTTCATTGTCAATTGTACCAATTTTTATAAGCATGTACTTCTCTTTTTTCACTTGAATTTTTCAAGTCACACAAAAGAAAGTGTTTGACAAGGGAATAGGTGTGATATTGTGCTAAAGATCATAAAATGAGCAAGCATGGTCCAGCCAACAGTAATATTTGTGGTTTAAAAAAACATTAAAAAAAAAAAAATATTCTCCTTAACCCGAAGCCTTAGTCTTTATGTTCTGATATCAATAGTTTGCATTTCATGATTAAAATGCATCCTATAAAAACTGTGATCATTAAAATCCCTCAGACACTGGTAGATAGACATTTAAGCTGCAGTTATATCAATGTTAATCTAAAATATGGAACAATTTTTACATATTCACAATGTAGTCAAGTCTCTTGACCTACATTCACAGTCTGACATTTATAGGCTCTCGGCTCTGGTGCGTTTCAACATCAACTCCAAAGAAAAATCTAAGAGTCTGCTTCTTTGCATGATGCTAAAATGACTTCCCTATAACTGCATGTCTGTGACCTGTGGCACAAACCAACTACACCGATCAACCCAAAAACAATCATGCAAACTCAGCAGATAAAGTTTGCTGTCTGGCCTCATCTTTAACCCTCCTGTCGTTTTCATCCCCGACTCCTTACTTTAGTGTTCCCGGTCAAATTTGACCGGTCTGTTTTAACAGCTGTTAAATTAATTCAAAAAAACATTAATCACCACCAAATTTTTATTTAACACTTTTTAACTGTGAACAATGTCTCAGAGTAGTGGTTAACATGGACAATATGAATAACTGCAATGAAAATGCAAATAAACACTAAAAATGTATTCCAAAATGAAGATGCAATGTAAAAAAGAAATGGAAAACCACAGACCAAACTCCTCAACATGAAGTTGTGTGTGTGTGTGTGTGTGTGTGTGTGTGTTTGTATGCATGTGAATTCATGTACATGAGTGGCGTTTGACACTCATGTACATGAATTCACTGATGGCGGCCAGTTTGTCATTTTGCCAGCGGACGGGTCATGTATCTCTGTTATCAAATCTAATAATTCTTGAAAGGACATGAAACTGTTGTAATGACATAGTTGCCCAGAATATAGGCCTGCCAGACTCTGCATCCCATAGACTTTTTGTAGCTTCATTGTTTGAGCGATATACTCCTGCTAGGATCAACAGACCTATGTAGGCTTGGAGGTCTAGCAGGTCCAATTCTCTCCAGGTGTCCCCAAACACACGCCTCCCCTCCAGGTTTGTCATCTCCAGTATAATTCCCTCAATGAACTCTGGTAAAAACAGTTGGAAGCTGGTGATGTTTTCTCATCTGATGGATGAGTATAATCTGGATACCCATTCATTTCCTATGGCGGTCACTTTTGACCAGGAACATCACAGGTGTAACAACGTTGACTGAAACACTCCAAATTCAATGAAAGTGGTGATCATCACTTTCATATGTTCGAGTGCACAGTGTGGAATATATCATAAGGCCTTGAGGCAATCAGATGTAAAACACAATATTTATGAGTGTTTTAAGTTGTAAATCGGTCAGATTTAGGAAGGTTAAGGGAGAAAAAGGACTCTGAATAAATACGTTGATAAATAGGAGTGTATAGTTTTACATGCAACCCACTAGTCCACTAGCCACTGACGTTTATGAGAGGTAATGTACGCTGTTGTGACTTGTAAATGGGGAGAACAAGATCCATCATGGTGGTTTAAGAAGTTTTGAAGGGTTTGTAGACAGAATATGGATAAGAGAGATTTTCTATTATGCTGATCTGTATTTGTCTTCCAACAACCCTGTTGTGGCTTGTGAGCCTGTTGCTATGACAACCATCATTTGATACCAGTGGTGTGTAGGAAGGCAGAGAGATATGGTTGAAAATTAGCAAACTGCTTTATGCATGTGTTATAATCTATTCATAATGTTCATGTATCTATTTTTGTCAGGGGAATAAATGAAAAGAGTTTGGGAGAGTGGAAGGCACACACTCGAAAATGACGTTCATTCACGTATTGAGGAGCAGACGGTAATGTTCCACCCCATGATTAATTCAAGGATTATTATACTGTATATGCCTCAAAGTGAATACTTTACCATTGGTGTATTCAGTGTATAGTTTTTCTTTCCCCATGCACTAAACTGCATCTTCTCACCCTCCACACGAGGACACATTAGTAACCCACATCTCGTGTGAAGCCAGCAACCCAGTCAGATGAACATTTCTGATTGGGTGACAATTATTCCTATTTTGTTAAGATGACATGAAATAAAGTGTTTCACGAAAGAAAAAAAAAATAGTGGTAGGCTCATTTAAATCCTTTACCACTTTTGAAAGTTTTTCCAACAACCTGACGAATAGTGATTCCAAGGATAATTAAAATATCGTGTAATAAACAACATGATTTTGATTTAGTTTCATGCATAAAGACCCAGCTCTACTTTCGTGGCAGCTCCCGAGTGAATTTCCCCCATTTATTGAACCTTTCTTAAGTGATTTATCAGCATTTATTATCATATTTCCTGTTGTTTTTTAGGGTAAATAATGTATTTTCCTATGTTTCTTTTATTGATCATGTAGATATTAATAAAAACTCAAATTAAAGTTTAGAGTTATTATATCAGAAACAGATGTTTCCTCCTTTTCTTCAAGAAAAAGTGACTTTTTCTGTCAAATGAACATAACTGAACACAATGTAAGTGTCTCCATCCACTGTTATTGATTCAACTCTATGGGTTTTACTGGTGAATCAATGTTATAGAAGATGACGGTGTTTCCACAGTAACTGCAAAAACTCTGAACATCCAAATGGGTCATATCTGATGACCAAGAAAAGATGACAAACTTTATTTTACAAACAATTATTTCAACACATTCACAGGTTTAGTGGTTCAGAAATTATTGAACATTTTACATCAGTCGATGGTTTGCGTCAACAGTGGATGATTGGGTCTTTATGGGTTAATTGTAAATGATTCATTGAAGCAGTAAGTGGTGACAAATACTATAAGAGAATGACTTAACAATTAATTTTTAATTTAGAAATGTAAATCCACATGCATTTTGTTAAAAAGGAGCTGAAAATATAAGTGTCTTCATTCAAAGTATGGTCATTTTGCTGATGTAGTAGTGGATTTTCTTTTTATTTATTTTATTATATTTAATAAAATAAAATAAAATAATTTTCAATGTTAAATTTTCATTAGCCTCGAGAAAACCTTAGTTTCTCCATGTGAGCAGTCTTCAATAAAATGGTAATTTCCTTTTAAAAAGACACCATTATTCCATGAAAGTCTGTAATATTTTACATGTAATATAAAAAGTGATGTAAATGCAGATTGTTTCAGAGAACAGCATTTTGCATAAATCTGCAATCCTGATTAAACAGACTGCACAAAGTGTAATAGCTCATTGGCCGTGGTCGACCGCAGTGAGGAAGAAGAACCCCACTGTTTATGAAAGTGGTTAGGCGCTGGTGCAAACCCAAAGGCAGCGCTCATAAACTCTCAATTAGCACAGGAGAACTCAGAGATAAATTGTGTTTCCACATGAGCAGAGAAACTACAGTAATTAAGGATATGAAACCTTTAAAGTGCATTAATTTACTTGTTTTCGGGGCATAGTCCCAGGAGCATGGCCTGGTAACAAAATAAACAAAAATGTACTTTGTTCCAATTGAATTTCACTCTTTTTATACTTTAATTTAAAAGTTGGGGACTAAGTTACATGAGCTGATATTTTACCACTTAGTTCATTTACACCATGTGATGGATTGTTACTTGTTTCCTCATACACAGAAATCATAGATACACCACCAGCTGATCAAGAAATATGGACATCCGGTGTTGCTGTGTTGTGGTAACTATGGTAACCTCAAAGAGCACCAAATGTTCTACTTGAAGTGTGAGGATATCATCTATGACACTGTCGCCTTGTCTGTTTGGATGGAAACAGTCAAAAACCACACGAGTTTTTAACTGTCAAACTCATTTACTCTTGAATGTTTGATCACCGAAACACATATTCTTAATTGAACTTAAAACCATCCATATAGTAATTAAAACATCTCTTTATGTAGTGTTGTAGTTCCCTGCAATGCAATCAATAGGTGTAAATTATTTATGGTACATCATCAGCGTTACTTCTTTTGTCCCTTATTTTCCAACTGCTATTAATTAACAGCCCATCAGGGGAATCAACAGAAATTGACACAAATGCAGAACAAAAATGTTGTATTCTACATGTGTAACATACGTTGGAAATGCCAGAGAAAACACTTGAAACATTCTAAGCAGCAGAAGTTGCAGAATCACTTCTGACACAAGTGTTAGCTTGATAAAATAATGGCTGCAACTGTTGGTCTCATTTCCTTTTTAACATAACTGCAAAGTGATTCTATATCCCCTGCTGGTACTGTAGTAAATAATTCATAAGTGGAAGAAGCCAAACTTTTGTGCTCTATATTTTAATTTTCCTATATTTTCATATTAAATCTGTATCATTGAAAGCATTTTTAATACATCTTGAATGTGTTCAGAAACCACCGTCAAGGTCTTCACTGATCTTTGTGAGAAGCATGCCTTCAGCCAAAGGTTTCCATCACAGACCTCATGACTATTGGTTTTGGTTTCTATGACAACTAAGTTGAACTATAAGTTGACTCATCTTTTACAAGCATGAGTACAGAATTGTAGAGAAAATATAGTTTGCTCAGAAAATGTTTTCAGAGCCGGTCCTGCACTGCAAATACTCCTAATCTTTGTTAATGAAATAGTGAAAAAAATGCACTAAATAAATTACACAAATTTCTCCTTCACACTGTCTTTCTTTCCTTTGTTTTCTTCATGCAATTTTGCATTTTCTGCATGATTTTTAAAAAGGAAGGGACTGCACCAAGATTTATGCCGCGTTGAGAAAACTGTGTAAATCATCAAAGTTAATATGTGTGACCAAACTGACCAGTGCTTGAATGATTTGATACATCCCTCAAATGTATAGATTTCATCCATTTTATCAAAAGTGGGTTATTTTACTGTCTGCTTATGCAAGATGTAACGTTTTTATAGGCTTTATTTACAAGCTTAAGAATGTTCATAGTAAGAAAAGGCAGTGAGGAAAGTGAAGTATAGACTCAAATGTTGAATATTTAAATGTGTAATTATGTAATAAATGAATTAATGTAATAATTTAATAAATATAATAATTAATAAATCAGATGTGACATGAAAACAGATCACATTCTTCTCTAAAAACATGCAGAAACTGTCAGAAATATCTGACACAAGCAATAAGACAGCATGTTGAAACACTGAAGCAACGGAGTCACTCGAGTCCATTCATAGACTTAAAAATGCTGGATTAACCAGATGCAGCCATGGTAACATAAAGATGAGCAGAGCATTGAGGAGTTTCAGAGGAGCACGGTAAGGTACTGCCTGCAAGGTCTGTGACGCAGATCCACTTTTGCATATGCTTCTATGACAAACTAAGATGCCTGGATGTGGATAATTACCGCAGTTCTAAAACACATTAAAGGCATATACTTGATAAGCAGAAAATAACTTTGCCAAGGGTACTAATTGATGGGTTGCAGTGATCCTGCATCACTAAACCCTTGTACTGGGTATAATGAGGTTCTCATTCATCAGCCAGCTAAAAAAGACTGCTGAAGGTCAAACTCCATGTGACTCTAATGCACTCACAAATGACCAGCAACGCATTTTAATGAGATAATTTAACCAGACGTCTCATCGTAGCTTCAAAAGGTGAGATGAACCGTCTAATTTCAGGAGTGTCCTGTAAAATGGCAGTTCTTTAGGTGCAGTGTGAACTCTTAAGTCAAAGGTCAGGGATGACCTCTGGGGTGTGCGAAAACAAAGTTAGTTGGCCAGTTAAAATATCCTATCACTCTTGTAAAATGATTCTGCAGGTTCTCTATGCACTAAATTCATTGAATTTTCATTTGGATACAACTATTGTCCTATTAAAACCTATTAAAGAACCTTAGAGATGTGAGAATGATTCCTCAAGGTAGTTTTAAAGACCCTCAGTTTCACATTTGTTGGTCCAAACTGACTTTACTGTCAATTGCACTTTTCAATTGACTTCAAATCTTGCAATATATATTTATCCCTTAGGAGGCTGTTTCTACGGTGACAGTGCACCACTAGTGTGGAAGCCAATGCCAAGTTAGTGGTTGTGTCAGCCATGTAGTCATACAATTATGTAACCCTTTCAAAAAGCCTCTGTCTTGTGTAGACTTCATTCGCAACAAAACACTTTTGTCTATTTCTTTTATTCTGCTTTATCCCAAGAGCAATTGATATATTTAACTTAGAAAGCCGAGAACGAGTATTTTATAGTATTCTATCGTGATTCACACGGATTTGGTGTGACTTCAGGAATGAAGGATATTGTATTAATATTCATGCTACTCACAGAGAACTGGTAGATGCATAGATTCTCTGTTCAGGTTAAGCATCAGAAAATCAGAAACACATGACTTCTTTAAAAATAACAGAAACCACCTGATCATATATTTCTCTATCTTTAATTGTTACCAGATCATTTGTCAGTGCTTTGCTGTACTAATACTCTTATACACTCTTCTAGGTGCATTTCCTTTTCCTTTCCCCACTGGGCATTACCCTTGAAGCAATTACCTTTTCTAATATTACACGCATAGTAATAGTAATTTTTGGAGAAAAGGAATTAACTTTCAAATTGTACATATTAGAATCAATAAGTGTGTCAATATACCAATCAATATACCTATATACGTACATATATAAAACCAAGTCTCCAGTTGTTCTCTGCTGTGCCACTTGGGTTATTTTAGTATTCCTAAGTGTACTTTTAGCTTTAAACAATTTTAAACATTATATCATTAAAGTGCAGGTTCCATATCTCAGGTTAAAGGCTCAGGGGCACTTTTAAACTTAAAGAGCTGACACAGTCATGGTTTGTTCCTACCTGCGATGGAGGATTGAGGGGGATTATGAGTCCCTACTTTAAAATGATGACAATCATATAATGGATGTCATAAGTTAACATTTGTAGTACTGCGGCATAACTTCTCTTCATAAGACAACTAGAATTCTGGAGAGTCATATACTGAGAGTTAGCAAAGGAATAGTAGGAGGTTTTGTGGGTAGGTGGGGAGCAGGTTAAAGATGTTCTACGACTCTTTGCTGTTATCCCTATGGCCTTTTAGTGGGATTACTCATTTTAGGAGAGACACTTCTGTTACATAAGGCAATGCAACAGAGTCTGCCTACCAGCTAAAGTCCCTGCAGATGCTCTGTATACCTGTACATAATTGCAAAATACTTCCATTGGTCAGATCAGTTTTCTGTTGAAAACCCTGAGGTTCTTTCACACACACAGAGAAAACTATAAAAATGATATAGTAGATAGATATAATAATTATCTAATACAATATTACTATATTGCATTTTTATGGACATGAAAGGATATGATTGGTTACATTAGACACATATTTCATGATGGTGCATAGAGGCTGTATCCAAGTGTGTTTTTCTAATTTTCATCTTTTTCCACCATTGAATAATGTTTTAGCTTTTATGTTTCAATATTACTTCTAAACATAATACATTTTCACAAAGGAAACCTTTATAATAAAATCCACATTTAAATGTATAGTTCCGGAATCTCGTCTTTTTTTCACCTTTTGGGACAGTTTTTGGAAGATCTGGGAAAATCTGCTCTAAAGAAGAAGAAAAAAAAGTGTTCTTGTTGATTGTCCACAACTTCCGGAGAGACTTGGAGTGGGGGGGGGGGGGGGGGGTATCTTGTGACCCTTCTAAAAAATCGGGACAGTGCGAATATTAACAGGTTCATTCGCTGTTAAAATCTCAAATTGGGTTTAAAGCATTTTCTGCAAAAGCACGAAGGCACACACATAAACATTAGAGTGATATGGAGCATCACACACACACACACACACACACACACACACACACACACACACACACACACTCTTCTCCTCCTTCCTGCATCATAGCCCGCTGTTACCATCACACGTTCACGTAATACTCTCGTGGACAAGCTGACTTGTTGGAAATGCTCGAGGATCTTAAATCTCTCTCTTATCACATCGGGCGTAAAATCAGTGGAATCAGTTCAGGAAAGTGAAGCCACGTAGGGAGATTATTAAAAAAAAAAACCTGGACCATTTTGGATATCCATCAATACCAGTTTACTTCATTGAAGGTGAGTGAGTGTTGTGTGTGTGTGTGTGCGTAATTTGTTGCGTGTTTTTGAAGATTGCAAAACACTGATGTAAAAAAAATAAAATAAATAAATAAAATAAATAATAATAATAATAATAAACGACAACTAGTATAAAATGTTGAGGAATGTGGTTATGTGTTTTGTGCTTTTCCATCGTGTGTGATCTGAAAATCACTCTCTGAAAAGGAGGACACGATTTGTTTTGAAAACTTTTGTTGGGATAAAATATATGATGTTCTCACTTGATTTAACAAATCAAAAATCTATCATAGTTTTAATCCGATCCACTCAGCTGCAACATCAGTCCGAAAAACTGGATGCTGCGCAAATATTACCTGTAAGTGTAAACTGGTGGAGCTGTAAATTCCTATCAAAAGAACTTTACGCAACAGTCTAAATATGCTCATATCACTTCTAATTCATGCAGACTTGTATTTGTGTCCATAAACTCTTGAAGGACACAGACTGCAGCACTTCTTGACTTCACATTTTTATATTCTCTCTGCATCCTTGTCTTTATTTGTCATTTAACACTCAATCCACAGTTGACATAGTCTTTACTGAAGCATGTGTTTCAGTATTCATGCACCCAGCAAGTTTTACCGACACGTCAAAAACAGTTAAGGCGTGTCTCACCTGCAAACTAGTGCCATACAGATGTTTCGGACGCACACGCATCCCTGCAGATATTTCAGATTTTAATTTTTTTATTTCAGCGTTTGACAATTTAACACAGCATCAATACCATGCCATGTAAATGCAAGTGCAAAGAGGGAGGAAAAAAAGTTTGTGAAGTCCTACTGTAGCCTACAAGTTTAACTGGAAACTGAGTGTTGCAGTTTTTTTTGTGCTTTACACAGTAAATTTTGCAGTGTTAAATCAACACTTAGAGAGTTTATTTAACTTCTTCTAGAGTGTATTTGGTCCCATTGTCTCCAAATTAACACTGCAAAATCTACAGTGTAGGAGCATATTGATTTTATGTTAGGAAGATGTTCAGTATTTAATTAATGGGTGTAAACTTTGAAAAGTACAATAGGTTTGATGAGGTTGGAAAAAAAAATTGAAAAGTAACTCAATCAATAATCAAGAAGTGCACTTTGTGAGCACATGCTTTTGGCAATAACATACAGTTCTGTAATACAATCTTCTGCGCTATCCTTCCATCAACTTATATACAGAAGATGGAGCAGATATTGTTGAATCATGTTGACAGGATAAATAGACAGGAGTGATGACTGCATTACTTCAATAGAAAAGGAAACAAGTAACTGAAAGAATGAATTAAATAAATAAATAAACAAATAAATAAATAAAGAGATATAACCCCAGGTAGCAGTGTTGAGACGTTCCAATCACACTTTTTTGCTCTTGTCTTTCTTCCAGCACTCTTCAAAGCTTTGGTGCCTGGTGCTGAAAAACCTGCATACTTCACCAATGAATAGAACATTTATCTGAATAGATCTCTGGCCTTGGTTTATGTAACAGCCTCCACACTAAATAGAGTACATTACCTGTGTCTCTGTTTATTTCATTGGACAACGAGCTTGTGTATAAAATCATTAAATTACTGCATTTTCAAACCCATTTCTTCCAACTGTTATGGTCTAATCAATGCTTGAATGATAATTACCATCTGTTTTTGGCTTGACAGATTTCCTGCATGAATTTGTTTTCTAAACTGAGTCCAAATTCTGGTTGAGCAAATTCAATGCAGTAATTTTAATTTCAGTCACACGAAGTGGCGGTGGTCTTGGATGGTGATGTCGATGAGTACGCACAGAGCTATTCTGTACAGACAGTACCATGGTGCATACTGCACTTGGTAACCATGGCAACAAAACAACATCAGAAGAAACTGGTCAGATGAGCCTGTGATGAATAGTAGACTCAGTACATGGCAGAACCGAGCACAAAAGAGCAGTGGTTCATGCTTGTCTTAATATTCTTCTCTTTTAGATTTGGAGCATGAAATAACAAATGTATTCATACTGTATGTTTCTGATCTAGTCTGATATGGTATCCTTGAAAATGAAAGCGAATTAAGTTCTTCATTGTGCTAATAACGAGCAATGATGACATTTAGACAATAAATGAAGCATTACAGGCTTTATAATTTGGCTTGAACATAAGGCCATCTGTCCCCTGTCATCGTCTTTTCCCTTTGAAGAACCTTGGTTGGGGCCAAATCCACGGTTCTGGCCCACTGCCACTGTTTGACATGACTATAACCAGCAAAACTGAGCTCCAAAAGGACAACATGATGAATATTTTATCCAAATAAGACATCTATATGCCATCTATACATATTGGTAAAACAGTATACATAAGAGGAGTAAACAAAAAGAATGCATTTCAACATTTTTTTGGTAATAAAATTACAATGTACACAGGACAGTGTGGCTCCTTGTGCAAGACGTTCTAGTGGTTATTGACTAAATATACTCCTACACTCTCAACAAACAGTGCATACTCAAACACAACTTCCTTTTGAATGCAGACAGTGTGTGTAAGGATGACCCACAACTAAGCAAAATAACTCCAAATGAATCCATGTCTACTAAATATTGACGCAGCTATCCTAGAGAAAATCAGCACCTATGAATTTGTTGATCATCATGATTCAGCAACATTATCAGATGGAGTCAAGCTGGATTAAGGAGAGATGTTTTTCCCTTTGGCAGAGAATTGAACTGGAAGACTGCTTCGCAAACCACAAATTATGACTTTGTTTTTATTTTGGTTAGTTAAACCAAAGGTAGTCCTTTACCATGGTAACTATAGATCCATTGTCTCTGTTAGTATGGGGTCTCTGTAAAGTTAAAGACCAGACATGGTCCAAAATTAAGTCATAGAAACCTTGACCCTTGGCCACCAATATAGTTTTAATTCATCCTTGAGTCCACGTGAGTGCAGCAAATATGACAAACAGTTCATAATATGACAGACCTTTTATCTTTTTAAAAAACACTTTTGTAAGGCTGTACCCTGGATACCCCTAAACTCCATAATCATTTTAATGGATCTTATTTTTCCTACCCTTCATGTGATCCTGATGACAGACAGCTGCACAAACAATACATTATCTCTCAAACCATACAGTGATGATACTCTACACCTGTCATTATGAGATCAATGACCAATTTATTTATAGGCTTACACTTTTATAAGGCAAAGTCTGCACAGCATTTTTCATTATAAAGTAGGTGAATTGAGATATGATGCAGGTTTTATGTGGTTTTAGGGAACTTAAACTTAAAGGATCCTTATGTGCAATATGTGCTTAGATGAAGTTATGTGTAAATCTGTGTTATACAGCAGGGGTCACCAATCCTGGTCCTTGAGGGCCAGTATCCTGCATGTTTTAGATGTTTCCCACTTCCAGTCTATTATCAGACTTCTGTAGAGCTTGATGATAGGCTTCTCATTTTGAATCAGGCGAGTTGGAAGAGAAAACGTGCAGGAAATCAACCCTTGAGAACCAGGATTTGTGACCCCTGTTATTACAGTATCTACTAGGACCTGTCAGCTGTTTTCAGTGACTGCATTTATATGCAAAAAGTATCTTGTCTTGCTCCTGTCACAGTGTTACAGGAAAAGAAGAGACTATATTAATTGAATAGTGAGCACAATGAAAATGTGTGGAAAATTTGACATTAATCATCTACTTATTAAGTGTAGCACCTGACCATTGTTATTAATAGAGTTAGCTAACGGCAATAAGTGACTGACTTAAGCACAAAGCACAAAAGGAGTTTCAATTATCAATTCAACTCTATTAAGTCTGTCATTGTAAAGAACTATCTTTTGATATTTTGAAGTACTATGATCTCGTTGGAAAACTTACAATTTTGCAGTATTTTAAAAAATGTGCACAAATGATTATAACTGCTATAACAGCTGGATATTTAGTCTTAAATTTACTTCTACACAGCCATAACAATGTGCACCAATCATATTACATCACATCATCATTTAGACTTTTCACATTTGTTATAACTCGAAACTGCAGCAAACAAACAACAAAACAAATTGAAAAAATACCAGTATATCCATTTCACACAGACATCTGTCTGTTTATTTTGTGATAAACTCTTTGTCAAATTTGAATATAATTTCTGTCCTGCTAAATTTTTCATCAATTCTCTCTCTCTCTCTCTATCCATTACCCTTGTTTTTCTCCTGGATTTACTTGTTGCCATTTTTTATTGTGTATTATTGACACTGTGACTGACAGCCCCTTGCCTGGGGATAGAGATAATGTTATATAAGATGATTTATTCTGTATCCCCAACACATCCTGAAGAACCTGGAAGAGGTGATTTTTGCCCAGTGAGTTACACTGTTGCAGTTGACAAAGTAGTTGTCCATCATCAGAAAAACATAATTATTTATTTTTATTTCTCTGGTCATGGTAGCCATTGTACCACACAAATGACTTTTTCCACATAGCTCAGGAAACAGTGAATAGAATGTTTCCTTCGAGAATGTGAGTTCAAGCTGCAGGAGTTGCAAAAGAGTTGAGAAAATTTGTAAAAATTGAAAATATAAATATTCATTCTGCACCTGTGTTCTACTGAAATCACTAAATATAGAAGATAAGATAGGTCATTTCTTGCTGCTTTTGAAGTGAACATATAGTGCTTATGGAAGCTGCCATGTTACTTCTGTAATGCAGTTGTGATTAATTGAAACTGTCAGTCACTCACATTAACCCTTTGAACCTCTGAACACATCTGTAACTTCACCAAACATCAACATCATCGAACAGTGTAGGATGATAGTTTTTCATGGCATTTGAATTACAATAGGTTGGAAAACATATAACAAACTTAACAAAAAGACAAAAAATGCACATTGAATACTTTAAAGTTAGTAAAAGTCTCTGTAGGAGCCGATGGGTTATTAATGCTTAGAAATCTGTGTAGTTATTACATGCAAAACAAGAGACAGAAATACATCTATATAATCAAAACAACAGCTGTGTCCATGTACCAAGGGTGTCCACACTGTGGTTCTCTCACTGCCAGTGTCTGAATATGAACCAGTACCTGAGCAACATTTCATTTACATCTTTCAAATAACATAGATAAAAGACGCCTGATTCAGCAGGATACAAGTGTCTTCAGTCTTTTTCTTGTAGTGAAGGAGAATGGCCTTTTATCTCCAAGACTGATGGGGAAAAGGGAAAAACAAATTATTTCGACTTATCATTCTTACAGTTTCATGCTCATGCAGTGTGAGACAATTTTCCAAAAACAGATGATTCATTGAAATAACAAGTGATTGTATTTAATGTTCTACTTAACATGTCATTGTCTTAATTAGTAAATGGTTAGTAATGACAGCAAAAAGAGGCAAACTGGAGACTAGGTGTTTTTATATTAATATTTGGACAGTAATTCACTTAAAGGAGTGATATTTTGCTTTTTAAATGGACTTGGACATTTTAAGATATTTTCCTGTGGCCTTCATAAACTGTAAATCCTATACTGAGAACTCACGGCCCAGTCAAAATACGTCCCCCCAAAAAGTCCTGGAAGTTCCAATAGTGGAAACATGCTTAATTCTTTATAATTCAAGTCTACAGGTCCATCTTCAAGCCTTCTTTTGAGTAGTGACACCAGAAACACCATTTTGAGTGCTGGCCCTTTAAATGCAAATGAGCCACTTCACACACATGCACACACACACACACACACACTCACAGGTTGTTGGATGTCCTCTTCAAACACTTTTGTTTGTTAATACAACCAACAACCAAGCATTTTAAGTAATTGCCTTGAAGTGTGGACATATTTTCAGTCGTGTTTATAAATTTTTTTTTTCATATTAACTGCATAGTAGTATTATTCTGTCAAATGACAACAAATGTCAGAAAATCCTCTTTCTTTAAAGGAAACAGGCTGATACCAATACAAGTCAAAAATATTGGCCCCATATGTTGGCCCGTTTTGATTGGTGAACACTTCATTGGTCTATCATTAATTTTCAGTATGGACTGCAACTGCTGCTGCTGGGAAACAAATAATCAGAAGTCTTGACTTTATATGTGTAAATATAACATCACTAATTATAATTGTAACAAATGAATAAGGGATTAAAATGGGTTGTAGGAATCTAGTTGATTTTTGCCAAAATAGCTTTGCAGAACCTGGAGGGTTTTCAAATTCAAGATTTTTGAATCAAATAAACAAACAAATGAACCAAAGACAAATAAAAATGAGTTTAGCAAAATATGATCCCTTTTAATATATTTTAATATGCTTTGAATGTATCATGATGAGTAGAAGATTCAGAATTACTGATCAGTGTCAGGTGTGTTTTGACTGCTCAGTGTATATTGTATACACTGAGCAGTAGTATAGTATCATAGAAGACTATAAAACAAAAACCTTGCTTGATTGTGTAGACTATCTGTGTTCTTATATGGGTCTGAATGAGCATTATGACAACACAATGAGGAAATCAGTTTTATACTCAGGCAGTGCAGTTGTGTGATACTGGGTAAGAGCCAGGAAAAGATAATGGTGAGTGTGGGTCTCATTCTTGCAGGATCTATACAGAGAATATGATTTCACTGGAGCCCATTTCTCAAATTCACATCACATTTCAGGCTAATGGTGAACTGACAGCTCTCCCCTTTTAAGACACAGAAGGGCCAGGCTATTGTGTGGTGCATTTTGAGCAGGAGAAAGGTAAACTGAAACACATAAATGTTTGAGCCAGAGTGCTGCAATAAGTGAGTGGCTCTGGGTTTGAGTAGTTTACAACACTCTTTATCTTTCTTTGGGGAAACATCTTCTTTACGTGTGCATGCTTCTGGAAACAATATGACCAGAAGTAAAAGCTTAGTCTGAGATGGACTGAATAGACGAGACATGATCCCTTTGGCAGCTCCAAGTTGACCTCAATCTCAATTTGAACAATATTACAGCATGTCTTACTGTTGTTATGGTGCTTTACTTTTTAGAAATTTTACATGATGTAAAAGTACCTTCAAAGTCTGGCTAGCAAACAGTATTGTATGTATTACAGCATCTGTCAGAAATAAATTAATCAATGCGTTTGTGTCCAAAGCTGTACGAGGACATTAAGAGTGAAAGGTATCTTTTATGATACTTCTAAGAGATTTTTTTTTTTTTAAACTACAGTTTATTTTCTAAAATATATAATATGTAAGGATTCTGAACATCCACAAGTTATATGCAATAATTCTTGGTTTAGATTTTCAAACACTAATTGTAATTAAACTTTAGCCTAATACTAATGAAAAATCATAAACACCTAACCATTTTATAAATGAATCAAATAGCATTTTAGCCGAAATCTGTATAATACTGACACATTAATGCTGTAGAACAATGTTAATGTTAATCTAAGCATGTGTGGTATTTACATTAAGCATGAACATGAATTTAGTAGACTTCTGTATCTTGAACATTATCATGCATAAGGATGACAACTGCCCAGGATATTCATATAAAATATAAAAGAGATTGTGGAACACATCTGACTGCACTGCACCATAATTATGATCAAACTCATCCAGCAGGTTGACATTATGATGCCAAATACCTTTCCTTTAATAATTTTCCAAATGTGTATGTGGTGTATTGCTTTTATAATATTACTGGCAAAAGAGAATGTGTGATGACATGTGTGCTTTAGCAGTGAGATTAAGTCGCATAACAAGCTAAGCACAGTGTACACAGTAAATTTTGCAGTGTTAAATCAACACTTAGAGAGTTTATTTAACTTCTTCTAGAGTGTATTTGGTCCCATTGTCTCCAAATTAACTCTCTAAGTGTTGATTTAACACTGCAAAATTTACTGTGTATTTGTTATATTGCTCCAACATTTCATATTATTAAAATGGGCACTTTGAGGGCACTTTGGAACAAGTTGAAGAGTTTATACATACATTATATTATTATTATTATTATTATTATTATTATTATTATTATTATTATTATTATTATTATTATTATTATTATTATTATTATTATTATTATTATTATTATTATTATTATTATTATTATAATACAGATCATTAACAAAAAAAATATATATAATTTGTTAGGAGACCTTATGGTTAAGGGGGGGTGGGGTCTTATACAGTACCTTGATGTTGGTCATGTTTATCAAAGATGGTAAAGACTTTTTGGGAGTAGATGCTAAGTCAATCAGATGTTTTAGAGTGTTTGCTGTCTTGAAGTTGTCTGTAATTACTTCTACCATGGATAATATTTTACACCCATGTTTGACTGTCGGCACAAATTTGAAAAAAAAAAATCATGAAGGGAGTTTCTAATGATATGAAATAAAATATATAGTTTTGATGCCTCCACTCTATCATAATAGCATTATACTAAGAGCAAAACAAAATAGTCCTGACCATCATCTTCTAATTTAACTTAAATGAAGTCATTCTTTAAACATTAACGCCAATGTCTGGAGCCAAAAAAAGTTTGACCTTGAATGTTTGGATGACAAGGGCACAATATATGATTTTACTCTGTGATTCATGGTATACTGTGTGGAATTTAGCTGCTTTGACAGACAATAGTATTTGTGAGTCCTTTCTACTTTAGATTTATGTCGTGATTAAATCAACCTCTTCCTCATGGCCAACATAATAATTGTTCTGTAACTTAAAGACACATAAAGACATGGTGCTAATTATTTGACAGTTTCCAAATGACTTTTTGTTTCTATTTACTCTTTCTTAAGTGATTTATCAGTATTTATTATATTCTCTGTATTTTGCGTTTCCTCAGTAAAAATCAAATGTTTTCCCAAATGTCGTTTAATGATCATGTAGATGTTTATAAAAGGTCAGATTAATGTTAATTGTCATGATATCAGAAACAGAGAAAAGTAAAGAAAAAATTACTTTTTCAGCAAATATATCATTAATTGGACATACAACAATTGTATCCATCTACTGTCATTTATTAAACTCCATAGACTTTCCTGGTGAATCTATGTTGTAGAAGATGAAGGTGTTTCCATGGTAACTATGGAGCCTCTGAATATGAAACGGATCACATCTGGTGACCATGAAAAGATGAAAAACTGCATTTCACGCCAATTATTTACATCGGTTGATAGGATTGATTTATTGGTAGATCATTTTGGTGTGGTTGTTTGGGTCTTTATTGGTTAAAGCTGAATAGACTGGATCATAAAGTAATGTAGGCCATGTGAACAGTGGTATATCTCATACATAGTTTAATGATAGTAAATGGACACCTGCTTCTATATCTTGATAAAATAAAACCAAAATTAATTCATCCACAGTGAGATAACGCTCTGTGCCATGGGTATTACTGGATGCTGCAGCTGCCTTTGACAGGGTCCTGGCTGAGGCTCCAGACAGCACCTCAGTCAGATTTTTTTTTTTTTTTTACTCCCACTCTTCTTTTCTGGCTGCAAAATTTACTGAAGAGCCTGCCAAAAAAAAAAAAAAAAAAAATCTTGACTGTGTTTACCATGTAAGCATCCTATGGTACCAATAATATTTAGCTGCTAGTTCTAGGCAGGTGTAGTATTCTGTGCACTGCTGCAGCACTTCACGTCTCTGCAAGTTGTACTTATAAACATGTGGTTCAGGTACTGCAGTACATTGCAGCAAATGGGAGAAACGAGACCACACTGAAAATATGCACATATACACACACATATGCTTATAAGACGTGAAGAGTATAATACTACAGTAAGAAGAGTCTTCAGCACCAGTACTGCTTCATTAATGTTTTGCTTAACTACCAACTATTGTGATCTAAATAACATCCACTGTGCAAATCAGTAAAACTGTGGGGAGTCACAGCTAGGTAGTTGCTAACAGAAATTAAAACACTAAATTTTTTTAGTTGTGCCTCCAGAGTATGTAAGTTAATATAGCTATCTCAACTTTAAGAGTCTTTCCAAGTATATATATATATATATATATATATATATATATATATATATATATATATATATATATATATATATATATATATATATATATATATATATATATATATATATATATATATATATATATATATATATATATATTATTTATTTATTTTTAATCTAGACAAAACTTACAACTAGATCACAGGGTCAAGTCCACCTGAATATTCTTTACTGAAGAAAGGATACAGATGAATAATTTTGCTACTGCTGCAGCACAGAGCTGACTCACTGCAGAGTGAAAAGGAAGTCTTATAGAGTTCAACACAGAAAATTATGTTTATGGAATTTCAGTTTAATGTTGTGTTGCACTTGAGGTAATTTGAAATCATTTGCTTGTAACGGCTCGGTTACTCTTCTCATTTGCATGATCAAAAAGTAGACTGCACTCATATTATGTCAAGTGTCATCTCACAGTTTATTTCATTTTTAATGTTATTAATGATTCCCTTTATTTATTTGCAAAACATTTTGTCTACCAATGCTTTTATCTTGTTATGTTATTCAGTAAGAAGACTACAGCTTTTCTGATTCAGGTGCTCACCTACACTGAGATCCACTTTGTGTATTATAGATGTACATGGTGTCTGTCAAAATGATGTTTTACTACACTGCAGGCAAATCTAACATGGAACATACTGTTCACAGATTGTGTTGTGGTTGGAATTTCCCCGGCCCAGGCAGGAGCTGCCATGCCATTTGGTTGTTTAACTCTCGGGGAGAAGAAGGATTACAACAATCCGTCAGAAGTGACCGACAAATATGACCTTGGACAAATTGTTAAATCGTGAGTGCATTAATGTTTAAATGCCTGTGAGTATGTAAACAATGACATGTTCGTATCTAAAGTCTCTTTTTTTTCTCTTGTCTCACATAGAGAGGAGTTCTGTGAGATATTTCGAGCGAAGGATAGGAACACCTTGAAAATGTACACCTGTAAAAAGTTCCACAAAAAGGACGGTAGGAAAGTGAGGAAAGCTGCCAAGAATGAGATAATGATCTTAAAGATGTAAGTGAAGGTTTATGCTTCTCATTATAGATGGAACATGTCTGAAGCACTGTTCTAGTGGTATTACTATTATCAGCAAACTCATTGTTCAGCTTGTGTTCAAGATGTGATGATTTATTGCACTAAATACTAAAACCAGAATTTACAAAGTTAAACTCAGTACATATATTCACATGCTTTTATTCACACACAGATTGTAGTGCAATGTTAACACGACATAAACTATTTGTAATCATTTCACTGTATTTAGTTCAAACATGTCTGGTGATGTTCTTGTCATCATTAGCAGTAAAAAACAAAACAGCAAGAGTTTTTGTCTCTATAACCACAGCGTGCTTCTTCTCCTTTTTCACAGAGCACTATTATCGTAACACAATTAAAAAAATATCAGTGTGACATGTCCCTTTATTATCATGAACACAATAAAGCACGGTTTATTGTACATCAGTCCCACATACACTAAACAAATGACATAAATTAGCACAGTCTACAACAGCATAATATTAAATACTGACAGGTTTTAGAATTTAACTACTGATGCAATGCAATGGCATTTGCATTAAGAACAATTTATAGTAAATTCCTTCATACCACTCAGTATAATTAAAAAGATGATAATCAAAGCATGTATATATGGAAATTAGGAAAGTAATAAATTGGTAAGGTTAATAATTAGAATAATAGCATTAAAGACATTGTCACAGAACAGTTAAACCAATCTGATTTTGCAGTGCTTTAATACTGATTGCTTTCTTCACCCTGAATAACTGGTGCTGGAACAGTACAGCTATATTGAACTATTTATTGACAGATACATTTCAACTACTCTTGTATCACTCCGCTCTTCACCCTCTGTTGCTCTCTTCCCTCTTTTTGCTGCATTTGAAAGGGTGAAGCATCACAACATCCTCCAGCTGGTTGATGCTTTTGAAACTAAGAAAGAGTACTTCATAGTTTTGGAGCTGTGAGTATTATTAGGTATACTTGAGAGAAACACAAGCACAAACCAGTTTGCACTCTGTATTTCACCAATCTCACAAAACTTATGTTTTATTCAGGATATTTTCTTATTTTCTGTTGTCAAAAAGTGATGTATTTGACTGTAACGTGTCTCCAGTGCTACAGGCAGAGAGGTCTTCGACTGGATCTTAGATCAAGGATACTACTCAGAGAGAGACACCAGTAATGTTATGAGGCAGGTGTTGGAAGCTGTAGCTTACCTGCATTCTCAGGAAATCGTCCATAGAAATCTTAAGGTACAATGCACTGCTGACACCTAGTGAAAAACAGCAATATTTCAATGTTGGACAGAAAAAGACAATGCATGAGAATACATTTAGATATAATGCATTACAGTCTGTTAAAGCTTTACCTGTTTGCTGCCACAGCTGGAGAATTTGGTGTACTTCAATCGACTGAAGCACTCCAAAATTGTCATCAGTGACTTTCAGTTGGCAAAACTGGAAAGTGGACTTATCAAGGATCCATGTGGCACTCCAGAATATCTCGGTAGGAAGCTCATCACTCTAATGTTTTCATGTTTCTAAAAAGATAAAATGGCTTTTTTTGTAACTGCCCAAATACAAAAAAACATGATTACCAGAGCTATAATGACATGAGTCACTCAATAATGGGTGGTTACATTTTTGTAGCTCCTGAAGTGGTTGGACGGCAGAGATATGGGAGACCTGTTGATTGCTGGGCCATAGGAGTCATCATGTATATACTGTAAGTATCCTGTGACATGGCGACAGCTGAAGTTACTTAATATGAATTATTTATTTACACAAATAAATTATTCTTCATGTACATATATATGTATATATATATATATATATATATATATATATATATATATATATATATATATATATATATATATATATATATATATATATATATATATATATATATATATATATATATATGTGTGTGTGTGTGTGTGTATTGATATTTTCTCAATAGGTTGTCTGGTAATCCTCCATTCTATGATGATGGTGACGAAGATGAAGATAGTCGTGATAAAAATCTTTTTCTAAAGATTTTGTCAGGAGACTATGAGTTTGATTCACCGTACTGGGATGACATTTCTGATTCTGGTATGTGATAAGGAGTTACATTGTAGGTTTAGTAGAGTTTCAGTAAATGTCATGGTTGAAAAAATATTAATGTAATAGAAAAATTCTTCAGTGTTTTGTTTTGTGTTTTACAGCCAAAAATTTAGTGACATCTTTGATGGAAGTGGACCAGGATCAGCGACTGATTGCACAAGAGGCTATAGGCCATGAATGGTAAAAAAACAAAAAAACAAAAAACATAATAATAATAATAATAATAATAATAATAATAATAATAATAATAATAATAATAATAATAATAATAATAATAATAATAATAATAATAATAATAATAATAATAATAATAATAATAATATGTTTATACAGTATAAACTGTCCCATAACCAAAAATACATTTGTGAACTTAATTACAGAGTACACTCAGAACAGATCTTTTGTTATTTTCCTGTGTCTTTTTTCCAGGATTTCTGGAAATGCTGCTTCAGACAAGAATATAAAAGATGGAGTTTGTGCACAAATAGAAAAGAACTTTGCAAAAGCCAAGTGGAAGGTATGACTTTCCAAAATCAGTACAGACTTTCTGTTTATATATTATGTATCCATTTATTCCATATTAAATAAACTAGAAAAGTACTCTGAGAGTGCAAACCTTCGACAAGGCAGACCTCCCCCTTTGAATGGAGAGAGGTCTGCCAAGGAGGTATTACATTCAAGTCTGTCTGTCTGTCTGTCTGTTTGTCTGTTTGTCTGTCTGTCTGTCTGTCTGTCTGTTTGTCTGTCTGCCAGCAGGATTACGCAAACATTTCTCAACGGATTTTGATAACATTTACAGGATGTGTTGGGAGTGTGAGAAGGAACAAATGATTACATTTTGGCCGTGATCCAGAAGAAATCCTGGATTCTGGATCACTCATTTTACATTGCTGTAAATGGAGAAGCTATTTCAGAATGAACCAAAATCCAGGATCTCTTCACACAGGATCACCACCAAAATGTAATCATTTGTTCCTTGTGGCACTCCCAACACATCCTGAAAATTTCATCAAAATACATTCAGAATTTTTAGTGTAATCCTGCTAAAAGCCAGACGGACAAACAAACAGACAAACAAACAGACTCAAATTTAATGCCTCCTTGTTGGAGGTAATTATTAAGTTACATTGAAAACAGTGCAGACTTTGCTCCTTCCATAGGCTAAATATTATGGTTCTGATGCACATAATGACAGTACATTGTTCTATTACTATTTATTTATTGATTTAACTTCACTGTATCTCTTACTTACAGAAAGCAGTTAGAGTGACCACCCTCATGAAGAGGCTTCGAGCATCTGAGCAGGGGGATCCTGGGGCAGCAGGGGCTGCAGGTGATGCTACCACACCCGGCAGTACGCCTGCTCCTCCAGCTGGCACTAGCGGCAGTCTTTCAGCCAGCATAAAGGCTGCTCTTAGTGAAAAGGCTCCCGACTCACAGACTGCCAGCATCTTAACAGCCAGACAAGAAGAGCAGCCACAGCCGCGGTGCAACGGCGACATTCCCCACATGTTGCCACAAAGAAAAACCGAATAGGCGTCAACAAAATAAAAGAACAGGACCCTTGCCAATCAATGTACATGTGTGCAGTTCAGCCAATACATTTGGCATGTTGCTACAATGTCTATGCTGTTTGACTATCACCCAGTTTGCATCTTCAGTGCTAAGTTATTTGACAACACATGCATTTCATCATTTTGCCTTCTTGGTCTAAATAGTGTTCTCCACTCTCTTCTTATTTTATGTACAAATCCCTTTAAAGATAGATGAAAAGTAGCCCTTTGTTGTTTCCTTTTCCCTGACAACTGTAAGATGTAATTTAGTGATGTCATTATCCCTTGACTCATTGTATATAGATGTATTTGTCGGTTTCAACAAATTGCTAGTTATCAGCTTCAGAATTTTCAATGCTGAGTTTATGTCTTGTGAATTAAATTTTTAAGTTGAACTACTTGAAAAGTGATCATATGTAGGGTTAATTTACTAATTCAGTTAAAATGTATGTGAATCACTTTTGAAAACATATTTTATGTCAACTTTTGACAAAAATGTATTTTTTTTTCTAATTTACATATGATTAAATAGAAATTATAGTCTATGCACTTAGGTGTCTTGAATGGAATATAAAACCAATACAAATTTTAAAATAGATTTATGAAAATGATTGAAGTTATGCTACACCTTCTAAATATGTGTTATACCTATATTAGTGGAAAACTTAAGCCAACTTAAAATTTAAGGCAGCAAGAAATTTATGTTTTTTAAGTTGAAGTGCCTTAATATTTGTTGCAGTAATGTACTGAAATATTTCAAAAGAAACAACTTAATCATAATAGATTGATTTCTTTGAAATGTTTTAGCTGGTTTCCTGCTTTTCTGTTTTAAAGTCTTAAGCTGATGTGTTGATCCTTTTGTTCTGTCTAATTTTACACTTAAATTAAGATGCAGAAAACTAGGCTCAAGGCATTATATGTGAAGTGATGTTAGATGTTGTTGTTGTGGTGTCACTTGTAATTAGGAAATTCAGACTGTATAGCTGTGTCCTTGTAATGTACCACATTGTATAGCTGCATCGTAGTGTATTTTTTAATTTACATGTGTATTTAGCTACATTTAGCTGAGCTAAATGGTTGCTCCAATGCTTGTGGCTGAATAAATTGAGCAATACTATGAATTACTGGGTGCTATTCTGTTGTTGCTTTTCACAATGATAGGTCTATTATTACCGTTTACTATTTTTCAAAGACTAAAGTCAATATTATCAGTTATATGGGCAGCAATATGACATTAGAGATTTGGAAAAAACTGTGTGCACTGAGAGCATTTGGCTCATGGCAAAGATCCTTCACATAGGGGTAATGGCATTCACTGACATTTTTATGTAGCATCTGAGATTTCACCTGAGAACATCATCAGATAAGTTTAATATTATCTTTAGTATAAGATAAGATACACAGTCATACTTGGTACAAAAGTACAACAAAATTGGAGTGGATAGTAATCCATGTAGATACAAAAAGGAAGGCATACAATACTCACAATATATACAGAATAAAAATCTATGGCAAATGAGCAGCCGACAAGGGGCAGGAAGACACAGAGTTGGGGACAGAGGAAAGGTCCATTACTAGGGGAGCTAGGTGAAACCATTGGGAGAGAGGTAGAAGACGTGGACGAGGACCGGAGGCAGTTACCAGCAAGAAGACTTAGAGATGTGGTCAAGGACGAAGGCGGGTAGGTATCCAGGGATCACACAGACAGACGTAATCAAGTGGACAGGTCAGGCAGGAAATGAGGTAATAGATAGACAGAGTAGGTCAGAGATAATCAAGTTCAGTAATGATGAATCAGGCAGAAACAATGCTGGAAGGTCTGGCATAAAGCTGAAAACAACCTGGCAATGGACAAAGACTAGAGAGATGAATAGATACACTCAGCCACAGCTGCGCTCACAGGTGAGTGAAGAACTGATGGGAGGATTGGTAAGGGCCCAGGAAAACAGTAACAGAACAGATAGAGGTTAGTAATAGACAGATATATCGGCTGAACAATATATCAAGAAATATACCAACCAAGAAAGCACTGGTTATGAATAAAGTTATACAATAAAACAAACTGTACAAAACCCATGAAAAGGGACCAATCAATTTCAGTGTATCACAAAATTATTACACACAGTTATCGAAAAATAAACAGTTAATCAACAAAGTACATTTTGAAATAGGATACCCCAGAACCAGTCCTCATGTCATAATTTTTGATCATTATTGTTTTTGTTTTTCAAAATGTCAATGGTGTTCCAATCATTTTTTAGATCTATTATTATACATTTATAGAATAAGTGGGGTAGGACAGTCCCTAAAGTGTGTAGAAAAAGCAGCAATGCCATTTTGCACCAGGTGGGGTCAGTAAAGTTCTAACCTGTACATAGTCTGCGGCAGAGAAGAGGAAGAAGAAGAACCACTTTTCTCCATTTTTCATTTGCGTTAGTTCTTGTCGTACCATCGATACCGAGCTCTGAGACCAAGTAAGGTAGGTCCAAAACTGAGAAATTAAGCAATAGTAAAACGCATATTTGGGATGTACTCTCTTTTTTCTGGTGTCTTTCAAAGCTACCGTCTTGCTGCTAACGAATGGTCTGTGTGAACCGTGAAGTGCTAGCTAGCTCTGTTAGCTTTCTCAACGCTGACATTGAACGGTTTTTGAAATAATGTTAATTTCCTCGTAATGGACTTCAATTCGACAATAAACTCACTCTCCATTATACGTTTGTTGTGCTGTTAGTTTTCCGTCTTTATTAAATAGTGTTCGTTTTTATTATTTCCGTTGTTTATTTATGCTGTGTCGCAGATTTTGAGGGCCTTGTGATTGCTATAATTAGTTTTCCATTCCTCCTCAGTCCGCAGTAACACACACGACTCACTGTTGGTGTTGTTATGGCTATATCATCATATACATCATCATAACTCTAATACATGATATACATCAGACATGCAGCACACGAGCCATTCATTTCACGCTGGTGTAAAGACTTCAAACTATCCCCCAGTAATTTAAATTTCCCTTCAGATTACCGAGGGGGTAATTTGAAATGAATTTAAACCTGAAAAGTGATTTCAAGATCCCCCCTTGATTTCAGAATACAACCTCAAATTACTTAGCGATTCCGTTAATTATTATGTTTTAATTAAACTATTAATAGGTTCTACTGTTTCTTGCGCTATTTGGAAATTAATTTACAACATACTCGTGCATTTTATTGTCATGCAACGTTAGCAGATACCAATCTTTGTATCATGTTTTATGATATTTCCCTCTTCCAACATAGCTAATGGTCATTATCCATCTTCCGTAGAGCTTGGTGATAGGCTGATGTGTTAGAGTGATATTAGGTGTGTTAGAAGAGGGATACATCTAAAACTTGCAGAATATGGGCCCTTGAGGACTAGGGTTGGTGATCCCTTTTCTACCGTGTATCAAATATTCATGTGAATTAGTCACTCTATTAATCCCAACTTCAAATAATACAAATTCTAATAAAACGTGACTGATAAGGATTTGTAACCATATGACCTTTCCCACTAATTTACTGCTCTACTTTTGAGGGTTAAGATATTTGACAGATTCAGCTATATATATATATATATATATATATATATATATATATATATATATATATATATAATGTGTGTGTGTGTGTGTATGTAGTAATGAAATCTATTTCAGATTACCGTGGGTAATTTGAAATCTTTACACCAGGACTGCCAGGACAAAGCTCGTTTTCTGTCATTTTATAATCATCCATAGGGTTATTGTTGTTGGTGCATGACCTACATACATAGTGAGTTAATGCAAGTCTTTAACTTTGCTTCCAGATAAAATATAATCTAAGATGTGGGATGGACCAGGACCACGGGGAGGACCACCTTTTCGGTAAACAAACTTGGTAGATAACAATTACACAAACTGAGAAAAGTTTCAGTTGTAGTTATGAAATTGGTATGCGATTGGAACTGAATGAAATATTCTAACAGTTAATTTTTATCATTTTGTATGACTTGTATGTACATGAGCTGAATATAACTTGATTTAAATGCCACATCACAAAGTATTTACTAAGTTGTTGGCTCTATTTAAATGACAGAATCTTATTAATTCAAAAATATTGTGTAAATGATGTTATGACAAATATAATTTGCAGTATGTTTACACTGACCTACTACACACAGAAGGCTGTTAATCGATACATTTATTCTTTCTAAAGGGTATGCCTAAACACTAAGGGTAGGTGAAGTGCTGTCTACTGTTCATGTTCTGTTTGTCATAGTCCAAAGATGCACTGTTTTGTAAATTGAGATTGACAAACTTGTTTGTATTTTTGGTTGCATTTAGGAGGTGATGAAGTGCATTTACATGTATAAGCACAGTAATTCATTGATATTAATGCATGTATATTACAGCGGTGACCATCGTGGAGAAATGTTTGGGGGCAGAGATCGTCCCATGCCTGATTTTAGAGGAAGAGATGGAATGTATATGGGTCATATGGGCCCAAGACCTCGAGATCTACCCCCTGTGGACATAAGAAGGATGGATGGTCCACCCATGAGGGGACGAGAAATGGACCCACGTGATATGGGAGGTAGAGAGCACCACAGGGACTTCTTCAGACATGGCGAAGAAACAGACTTTAATCTCAGAAGGCAATTTGAAAGTTCAATTCGGGAAAAATTAAATAATACATCTGGTTTTGCTGGACCAGGCAGAAACTCTGGAGACATGGGAGGGAGAGGAATGCCACCACGTGAACCTAGTGGCAGATTTATGGATATGAGAGACAGAGAAGGATTTCATTATGACATACCAAGGTTCAACAATCCAAATAATGATGGAAGAAGAGGGTTTCCTATGGACCGAATGGAGCGAAATGATGGTTTTAGAGACATGCACGACAGACCTCCAATGGGCATGGGCGATAACGATTGTTATGATACGGACATGCCTCCACGGGAAAGGAGGATGATGGACACAGAGAGAAGAGGAGGGCCACCTTTCAATCCAAGAGGTGGATTTGATTCAGATATGGACTTCAGAAATCGTCCTGGACCATCAGCTGAATTCAGAGGAAGAGATCGCTCCCCATTAAGATTTGGAGACTCTGCACCCCCTGTAGACAGGGCAAGAACAGAGATGCCTCCAGATGTTAGTGGCACACAAAGATCAGAATTTATGGGCATTGAAGACACTCATGGAGACAGAGAGTATCCAGATTCGGGAGACAGTCCACTTATGGATTATCGTAGTGGTGAAGAGATGACACTTGCAGAGGAATGGAAAAACCGTCGCAAGGAGAAGACTCCTTTTGTTCACATGCCTAAAGGTTTGGGGGGTGTAAATGAACCCAGCTTCAGTGTAGGATTTGGCAGAGAAGGTAACCCTAGAGATCCACCACCATTTCCTGAAAGGGATCGTACATCCGTTGAATTCTCAGGTAAGGATGTAAACTTTCCTTGCAGTGACCGCTTTGGTGCTATGGATTTACCATCAATTGGCAGCAAAGCTCCACAAGATCATCCACAACCCTTTAAGGGCCCTCTGGGCAGTGAGAGGGAAAGTAAACATTGGCTTGAAGAAAGAGACCCAAAGCACAGTCAGGAAAAAACTAATCAAGATGAAAGACCTACTTACCATAAAGAGAAGAATGAACCCACACATAAGATGCAAGAACCACCTGATTGTTTTGAAGGACTGAAAGATGTCCCACACAACCAAGGAGCTGCTAGGACTAAGATGGGGACAGATCATGATTTCCCAGGCAGTAGTGCTGTACAGCCAAGAGACCAAGACTACAGGGATATTGATTACAGAACAGGATCTGGGAGGGTGTTTGACTATAAACATGAGGCCATTCAGACACCCGAGAAACTCATCAAAGAGTCTAAACCAATCACAGCTTCGAAGTTTAGTGAGTCTGGTTCACAGGTATGTGTACTTGTATTAGTTTGCTGCCACTTATTTAAATATTGCATTTTCTTTTTTGAGATATTTTTTATCTTAACTTGAATTTCAATGAACATTTCTGTGAAAGGATCAAGATTATAGAGGTGCAACAGTGGAGGATAAAGTATCCAGCACAATATCCATAATCGGTATTCCAAAGACTGCCACAATGGAACAGGTAATAATCAAAGTATTATGTCTACAATTGTTTTTATAGTACCGTAGTAGGGTTTCCCTCTTAGTCTTAGGAACAACATTTAAAAGTGTTTGCAGAGTAACTTAGCCGAAGACGGAGAGACAAGATGCATCGTATTGGTCTTTCTGTTTTCTTCTGGAAATGAGCCTTTCAAAATGTTTTAGTCACATTGCTACAACAAGTCATTTCAGCAGCCAAACACACTACAAACCTGGGGAAACCCCTGTTTTATTAGTGTTTGAAGTGGATTGTTTCTTTTGCAGACACCCATTGCATGTGTATTCTCTTGCAGATCCTGGGGGCCTTTGCAGTCCGTGATGGTGTACCAATGCAGGGCATGAAAATCAAAAATGTTGTGCCAGGTAAGAACCTAATTTCTTTGTGAACCTTTTGGGGCAGTCGATCACTAATATGTCCCCTCGACATTTCGCTTTTCGACATCCGAACCTACGCATTCTTTCTTTAATGCTTCGTGGTTGCTTTTTTGTTGTTTTTGTTCTTTGTGAACCTGCTTTGTAAAATGGGGAGGGTGGGGGGGGTGTGTGGATTGTTCTATGCCATAATTTTTCCAAGTCTGAGGGTGTGAGGTCATTGTTGCAATTAGAGGATTTACCAAGGATTTATCAATAGCAGCTTTGATGAGTGATAGTTGACATTAGTCACAAAAAGATATATACAGGTGTCAGTGAATGTGTCCTTCTGAGGGAATTTATATAAGTGTGACTGACTGTAGAATGTTAGCAAATCCAAAAATGGAGGGTGCCTTGTTAGTGCTTTTACACATCAGTTTGTTCATCTTGCTGATTTTAACAGCTGCTGTTCAGGTCATGTGATTGTTGGAGACGTGGTTATAAATGATACTATGCCCTTTTGTGAAGGTTATGTTTCAGAGGCCTAAATTGGTCCTGATTCTTGAATAAAATCCCAAGGTTTCCACAGAAGTAGGTGTGAGATACCTTTTTCTAATTTGACATAAAAGTAAAAAAAATAAAAAATAAAAAATTCTGTATCTGTGGTGCACGCCATGCAGTTGTTTTCTGACAATGGTCTGGAATATTTCTCTTAAGAACTGGTTTTAGCAATGAATTCATCACCAACCAGAAGACCAAACAAAGTATAGATAATACAATAAATGTACATTTCCCTGAAAAGGTATGTGATGGTTCGCTCAACACCAAACGCTCACCGACCTCGATTTATTCACGAACTGCTGTCTGTTGTGTTTTAGCTGGTGATTGTCATAACTGGCATTGACTAACAAAAACCCATCTGTATTTCAAATGCTGTCCCCAGGTTACAGCTACGATACTGCCAATGTGGAGTTTTTAAACCTCGAGGATGCAGTCCACTTCATGGAGTCCAACAAGGTTGCCCATCCTCGTCGCTCTACGAAGGCCGTCTCTCTCATCAGGATTATGAGGGGTTTAGAGGGCTTTCAGTAGATGGGGGAGGGTTTGAGGCTGGGAATTTCTGGTTATTTTTAATTCAGGAGATGGAAATATCAATCGATGCCATTATTTTTGGCTGTTAACATTGTAAATCTCAACATATGGGATGAATGATTGAATTATTTATATTTTTCTAAACCTTTTCATTCATTAAGCCAATGTACCATTCTTAGTTTCTTAATTATTTCATAAAATATTCCATTGCGTATATATAAAATAAGACACAGGGGTATATTCCCCTTGTTTTAGTTATGCTTTTAAGTAATTGCTGCCTGTCCACAGTACATATCAGAAAATAAGTTTTGAAAAAAAGTGAGCTATTGCACTGTACATTTTCATTTTTTTTTTGTTACAATTTTTTTTTATGAAAAGGAAGATACGGAGTCATCACCACTTGCAGGAGTAAAAGACTGGTTTCCTTCTTGCTCAATTTTTGTTTGTACCCTTAGCTGTAACTGCAGATTTCAACACATCGTTGCCCTATTATTGAGAGGTTTTATCTGCAATCAGTAATATGGTGTGGTTTTGTTGGCCTCTATGGGTTTATATTGCTTCTTACCATTAAATATTTACAGTAGCTGTTTATTTTGGAAACATTTGCAGTGTCAGTAGGAAAAAGCCTTCTGGTGTGAACCAGTGACATAAACATTTAGTTATTTTTCCTTTTTAAATGTTGGCGAACTTGACTTTATTCTTGACATTTATGTATGTCCTTGACTTTATTCTCTATTCTTGGTTTCATTCGCATTTAACATTACAGCTTTCCAAAGCTGCTAGCATGAGTTTTGTGCTTTTGTGAAGGCTTAGAAAGAGTCTGTCAATTTTGTACATTTGACAGCTGCTTTGTTTTGCAGTCTGTGTTCATTCTCTTCGATGGGGTCATTGTGCCAACTCTTCAGGCATTACTTTTTTACACTAGAAACGATGGACACTCTAGCCTTTGGTGCGGGAATCTGCTTTGTGTTGCAGCTCAGTTTCAGACATATCACAGCACTTACTGGAAACTTCAGTTCTTTCTTTGTGTTCTTCGGTCTCTAATTTGTCATCTATGATTTTTTTATGTACAAGAAGACAGTCTCAGGATGTGTAAAAAAAATTTCCCCCTCAATTTTTCAGTTGGTGCAGCTTTGTGCTCCTTTATCACCTGGCTTGGCAAATTTCACACCTACTTGCATCATTCAGATTTGTTCCATCAAAAACTTCACTTCTCAGTCTGTCTGAATGGTCTCCATTAGTCCTTCCTTTGTGGTATTCTTTTGCCAGTCATCTGTGACTTCCTCATGAAGGGCACATGTCTTCTCTCTCTTGAAGTCATCGGAACTTACTTTTGACTCTAGGGATTCCAGAATTATTTGGATTTCTCTGAGCAGTTTGTTTAATGTATCAAGAGGAAAACTTTTCAGTCTTTAAGACTGGACCACTGTGGTGCTTTCAACATACCTGTTGAAGTAGGGAGGAAGTACCTTATCTCATGGTAGATAGGCTCAATTGAATCTCTGCTGTGAAGGATGACTTAGTTTTATTTCCTTTGACAAAACTTTGCACTCGCATGATGAAAGGTAAGAGTCACATCAAAGTTGGATTTAATAAGGGTGAATTTCTAGCTGTCTCTTAACACTGATGGTGCTTTTGTATGGAAAACTAGCACCAGTTTGCAAAGCACATTTATATGTGAGGTTTCTTTTGAAATGACCAATTTTTCTTAATGTTTGTACTGTCCAGTTCTGCTGAGTGGGTTTGTTTGGCACTTAAAGCATGAGTCTTGTTTTCTAATATAGAGTTGGATTACTTTCTTGGGATAAACTAGTCTATTTAGATTTGCCTTGTATTTCAGAATTGTCAAAAAACCCTATTACTTTTGAACTTTGGAAGCATCAGAGTCATTTTTATGTTATGTGACAGTAAACTTCATATTTTAGTGGTTTTTGACTCGTTGGTGGAGGAAGTGATTGAACATAAAGGCATTTTCTCTTCTGTAGATTAGCCATCGAAACAATCAATTTGTCGATTTAAACTGATGAAGAAAATGATTGTTAGTGGCAGCATGAACTCATAAACTCCCTTGAAACTATAATATAGTGTGGGGGCAGACTTGTAAAGCGTCATTCTAGATCTGAGCTTTACAGACAACTTTTAAGTG
The DNA here is from genome assembly GCA_020466265.1 of Siphamia tubifer. NCBI lineage: Eukaryota > Metazoa > Chordata > Actinopteri > Kurtiformes > Apogonidae > Siphamia > Siphamia tubifer. The sequence continues at coordinate 29,860,619 of CM035787.1, read as the reverse complement.
TTTGCCTGTTTTAGCCTCGGTGCTGAAGAAAAAGGTTTAACTTGCCACAGTGCATGTTGGGTATCATAGGTATTGTAATAATTGGTCACCTTCCTGGTGTAGTGTTAATCGATTCTTTTGTTCTTCTTTCAGGGATCCCTAAAGGTTGGCACTAGAACAACATCCATGAAGTATATCCAGCCAGAAGACTGTGAAAGAAGTGTTCATGTAAGTGTCTATAAGAGTAAATAATTTAGCGCTGTTTTTGTCCCATTCATTTTAACTTGCCACATATATTCAGTATTGGTTTAGCTTCGTGTAAATGCCTTTAAACAGTGAACTTGTTTGTTATTTAAGGTGTATAGAAAGTACAGAATCATTTTTTTTTTTGTTCTTACACTGGCCCTTAGAGCAGGGGTTCCCAATTTTGGGGGGAGGAATATCCTTCCTACATGAGATGAAGGAACGATATTACTATTGTGAGGTGCACAAGAAGTGCTTAAAGTGCTTTTACTTTGGAAGAGCAAAGGTTTTTTAATGAAATTATCCAGTAGTGAAATCAGACATACAGAAGTTACTATGTTTATCATATACTATAGTAAATTTTACTTTATTGGGATATTCAAAATGACACAGTTGGGGATAGAAATTATACTGCTGTAAAACCAAATTTACCCACATAGTGTGCATGCGAGAAAATATCGGAAGTACAAAAATAATGCGGGCTAAATTTTTGTCACACCATACCTTCCTGAGATAATCAGTGCAGAGTGATATTTATTTGTTTGTTTATTTGTTTATTTATTTATCAATACTGAGTAGGCTTGCTTACTTACTGAATACATAGGACAGAAACCTGCTGACACGTGCATGTTTACCACATTTGTTTTCAACTTCAGTGTAATGAATTCAATATTTTCGTATTCTTGCCTATCACTGTCAATTAGGCATCAGATCACAAAGTACCTCAACTACAAGAGCCCCTTTTGCCCAGACCAGATCAACCTTCAGAAGAGATAAAGAGCAGTGTGAATGGATCTAAACCACAAGGCTCCATGGAGCCCTTGCCTCAAAACCAGTGGCAGCGTAATTCTGACTTGACCCCGGAGGCCTGGCAGCAGCAGGTTGACCAGCAACTCCAGCAACAAGAGTCAGAGCAGCGGGCAGAGACTTGGACCAACCGCAACCCTCCTCATCACAACTCCCACCAGTCAGACTCTGTTTTTAGGGACAGCAAAAGTACGTTTAGCTCTTAGTTCATATTATATAGACATATACAAGATGTTTTTTTTAGGAAAGCTTTTGGTTCATAGATTTATCCTTTTTATTTGTTTTATGAAATATTCTTATCTTTTATTTTAACCATTTCATGTACAGCACTTCATGATTTCTATCTCAAGGCAATTTATAAATTTAGCTCCCTTTTTCACTTACTATATTAAAGCAAATTACAATCAGCATATGATGGATCATGAATGTTCATGTAGCGGTAACCCACTATTTATTATTTCTTGTCACTGCATAGCCATGATCATAAAGAATGTAAAGCCCACCACGACAGTAGAGACCATCCTAAAAGCTTTGGATCCTTTTGCATATCTGGATGAGAGAAACGTTCGCTTAGTCAAGGCTAAGATACCTGGAGCGAAGTGCTTCTGTTTTGTTGATATGGACTCCCATGAGGTAACTAAACTCAATATAAATCATTTTATGGAGTCTGTAATAAATTTCGTTATTGGGTGTTTATTAATAACTATTATTTTCCACTTTTTGTAGCAAGTCAGACGTCTGGTTGAACTCATCACTAAACCTAGACCACTTTATATAGATGGAGTCAGAGTTTATGCAGAAGTTGCAAAACCCTTGAAGAATCAGAAGTAAGTAATGCAAGAATTTAGCAATTTATGTCTACTATACAAATTGACTTTCATTTGTCTGCAATGATTTTTTTGTTGCGTCTCTTTTATAGTTTCAGAAGAGATTTTGATAAAGCAAACAGTTCTATCCCCAGTTATCAAACTGAGACTAACATGACCGGGGTAAGATTTGGGTCTTCATCAATACATTCTCACAACATTGTTTAAAACTACAGAATTCTCAGATGACCTCTGAGCCCCCTGTTTTTTTTTTTTTTTGGTAATTCAGCAGCAGCAGCAGCGACAACAGCAGCCACCGCCACTGCAGCAATTCCACCACCAGCATTTCCCACAACCTCCACAGTTCATGCCACCTCTGCAGATACCTGCTTGTGCACCTGGTGGAATGCAGGGTGAGACTTCCTCATGCATTTGTTCTGTTTGGTTGTATGCACCCTACATTGTTTCTACACTTAAATATAGAGCTGTATTTAATTAATAAGGTCTAATTTTTGTCACTAGGTGACAGGATGGCTGGTAGCACAAATCCTGCTCTTCCACTAGACCACAGTATAAGCCAGGTGGGTTGCAAAGCAATAAAGCAAAAACATACACATCTTGTCTCACACCTGGAGAGTTAACTGTACTTCCTTATGACAAATTATAGCCAGGTAACTATGGTGAGACTCCAGCTGTGGACCCATCATACCAACCTGCAGGACATGTGCCACCAGAATCAGTTGGGATGGCAGCTAGTACAGATGAATCACATGGATCACAGACTTATGTCTATGGTAAGAAACAGAAACTATGTTGTGATGATTTTACCCACAAAGAACAACGACATCCTCTGACAAGTGAGGCCTGTAAAGAAACATTGATAAATTATTTTTAAGATATAGTGAAAACTCTTGAATAGGTACCTTAAGAGATTGTCGTTAAGGGTTATTTGAGTCTTTGCCAATAAAATTGTAATTGAAAATTGTCACAAAATTGCCATTTATTATTTTTCAATAATCTAGGCAAATGGCAGAGATTCAATGAAAATGTCTGTGAAAGTTCCTTTTGTAAGGTAATTTAACAGTTTATAATTATAATACTTTTGATTTTTGTGTTTGTTTTCATCATCCTATTAGGCACCGAGACTCCAGACACGACCAACTACTTATATGATGCAACGTCAGGCTTCTACTATGATCCAGAAACGACATTTTATTATGACCCTAACTCTAGGGTGAGAGAATACAAAACCACACACTGATGTGCAAATATGGAGAAACTGTTGTATTATTGTAAATGGATATTTTAGACTATGTACTTTATTTATCCCCAAGGAAAGTCAAGCATCCAGTAGCATATAGTACAATAACATACATTCACTGAGCACCACTCCACAAAGTCCTTAGTTAGGCTCCTGTACTCCCTCTGCTGTCCATCCTTGATACAGCCCACTATCGTAGTATCATCTGAGTATTTCTGCATGTGGCAGAGCCCAGACTCGATCAGTTGCATAGTCTTTGATTATGAACAACCACAGTCATTTATTCAATTAAAATCTGTCCCTCTGAAAAGCAAATCCTAACAATCTGGTCCACATTTTCTAACACAGTAATCCATTTAAATGTCTCTCATACCAGTGCAATAAATGTATTTTATATTGTTGCTTTTTGAACTGTTTGCATTAATGCTGCTAGGCTTCTACACTCTGGGTAATTAATGGGAAGAGCCACAACTTGCACAGAAGTATGTATAGTTAGTAAAAATATGGGAGTTTGAAGTTCGTTCTGGTTTTCAAAATTTTGCAATAATGTTGGTATAAAATGATGTCAAATGACCATGCAGAGTTTTTTGTTAAATAAAGGAAAGCTGTTTGATAACTTCAAGAAACATCAGTAGGTCTAGTGCTATTGTAACTAACTTACATTTTAGAGAGATTAATAAATGTTAATAGTATTGCCGTGTTCTGTGGTTAACAATCTATTGGTGAACATTAAATATTATGCATCCAAAACGACAGTTATTTTAACACATTGTAAACCAGAAGTTTTCTCCCCTCTTCATTTTTGTTATTCTAGTATTTCTATAATGCACAAACCCAGGAATACATGTATTGGGACACGACATTAAAGACCTACATCCCAGTTCCTGGAGGAAGCTCAGCAGAGACCCAACCTGTGCCCATGACTGCTGAGGACCAGGCTATTCTGTCCAACCCCGCAGCAGATGCTCCTCTAGAAATGAAGAAACCAACAGCACTTCCCCCCACTGCAGCGGCACCATTACCAGCACCAACACCAGATCAGGGTTCTGCCTCCACTGTGACTCCAGAACCTGCCACAGCACCTGTCACAACTCCTGAGAAGAAAGAAGATGAAGACTCCATTAAAAAGGAAAAAGATAAGGACGACAAACCCAAAAGTCTTGCTGCTGTCAAGGTAACTTTTAAGTTGTTAAAACACTAAATGTGAAATGCATGTTTGTCAGTGATGGGTGATTAACTTTGTTCCTCTTGGCAGATCATGAAAGACATGGAGCGCTGGGCAAAAATCCAGAATCGTCAAAAAGAAAGTGTGCGTTCCCCTTCACCTGTGCTGAAAACTGGACTGGACGATGACCGGAGGCAGTCTAAGTCTGCAGACGCTGGATTTGCAATTTTTGAGAGGAAGGTTAGTGATGAATTGTAGAGCCTCCCATGTAGGGTAAGGAAGCTGTCAAAATATTCATGTGCCTAGACACGGGTATGCCTGTATATTAGCCCAAAGTTGTACAAAAAATAAACACTTATAAACTCTCGAACGATTTCAGTCACACATTGGGTGAACAGATGAGGTTGGGGGCTCATATGCTCAGTCAATAAGAAGCACATGAATTTCCAGGCTTGTCAAATGAATGTTTTTCAGTATTTAATAGTCTATTAATCAAATATCGTTAATACAAGGGCGCAATACACATACAAATGTTACCTTGAAATAGGCCTAACATTGTTGAATGTGGAGATGTGGGAAGTTAAACGATGACACAATAGGATAATAATGAAGCTGCGCTTCAAATGTCTTCACATCTTCATTAAGATATCGCTATTTTCAATCAATATTCGCTCTGGTCACTGTTCGTACTTATTGTAGCAATCGAATAGACTGTGACAAAGATAGAAAATAGATCCATTGTAGCTGGGGTTGCACGCAGATACTTAAAATGTTTACCTGGGAATAACAAGTGACTATTTGGTTTGTTACATTTTTGGGACATGTACAGCCACATTCAGGATTTGGGACAGTAGCTTAGAAATTCTAGTACATCTGGTCACCCTAATTGCACATAAAGTGTATTGTGTATATTTTGTCATTTAGAATAGGAATGAAAATGTTTTGACATCAATAATTGCTATAATGAAATGCAACTTTATGAGTACGCTTTCTCCATCACAAATGGTAATTAACCAATGTGACTCCTAGGCATTATTTATGGAGCAGAAGATATATCTATTCCACAGACTGCATGAGTTAATAGACTGTGGGCGCATATCGAGGCACTAGCATGAATTCCACAGCAGCTGCCCTCAGTGCCTCGCTATTTGCCAGCAATGTTAGTTGCATATTTTAAATGAGGCATATTCAGTGCTACATAGAAAAAATTGAGGTAATGCCATAGCTTCTTCCCACTGGTGCCAAAGCTGTGGCATGAAGCCATGCCAGTGCCTTGATCTGCAAACAATATCACTGGTAAATAACAAAGTACCCAGAACACTTGGGGCAGCTGCGATGGAGTCCATGTCTCAATATACAGTTGATGCAATCAATCCATTTACTGCACGATAAATAATATAGCCATGTTTATATTATATATATTTTTATATATATATTATATATATCTTTATATATTTATATTCCTGATGGAAAAAGTTTTATGTTTGTAATTCTTGATGTCAAAACTGTTTCATTGTTCTTCTGACATAAAATACACAATATATTTTATCTATGATTGAACTCGAGTTTACAAATCTTTAATTTTTTTGTACAACTATGCACACAAATATTTTGACAGCATCATTATCATATACACCTACATCACCTCAATATATTTCACATTTACAGACATTGATACAGGGTGGGTGTTTTTTGGGTGTTTTTTTTTGCTCAGATTTCAGGTGGAGATGATCTATTCAAGAAGCCTCTTGCTCCTCCAAAAAAAGATGAAAAATCAAAGGTAAGAGTCTTAGAGGGAAAAAAAACTCCACTTTTCATCATTTACACGATCCCAACAACTGCTAGTTTAGCAGCAGATAAATGCACTAAGGCATTAAACAAATTAGATCAATTAGTAATTTCCAATCAGATTTACTAACCTGTCAATTTTTTTTAATTTTTCTCCAGCGTCCAATGGGCTCACTCGGTTTGCTGGCTTCAGACTATGCAGCAGGAAGTGATGAGGAGATAGAAGAGGACAAGGAAGAGGGGGCTAAAGCAGCAAAAAATGCTCAGAGCAGTCAAGCTGAAGATAAGGAAGACAAGCTGACAGATTGGAGGAAGATGGCGTGTCTGCTCTGTAGGAGACAGTTCCCTAACAAGGATGCTCTGATCCGCCATCAGCAGCTGTCTGACCTGCACAAAGTACAGCCTCTTAATATCTCCAATAACATTAGGGACCCCATTGATAAATAGTTTCTAATAGTTCTATATTGTCTCACCAGCAAAATATGGAGATCCACCTTAAGATCAAGAGGTCCAAGAAGGAATTGGAGGCGCTGGAGAACCAGGAAAAAGAGGTGAAAACGAATGTGTGAAAAAGTGGAAGTGTTGTGTTCTGAGCTGATAAAGTTGCTAAAGGTGAAATTTGTCGCCACAGTTAAGTGCGAGAGAACCTACCAGGTCACCAGAACAGAAGAGACGAAAAAACCAACAGCAGCATCATAATGCCTGGGCTGGAAGCTCCAGGTAAGTGTGGTTCATAATTTGAAGGAGCTTAATAGAAGGCAAAGATGCTTTATAGTCTGTTTCATGATAGATTTTTCCCATTTTAACTGTTACATCTTCACTTGTAGGGAAATGAATAAAGTTAGTGAGAGACCAGGTTTAGGGGCTGAGCCTGCTCCAGTAAGTATGACATTTATTTATTTATTTAAAAGGAATTGTTATGAGCATTGAAGTAAATGTTTCAATGTATTTTTGTTTTTAACAGAAGAAAAAGAAGGCCCCTGTTGTTTGGGACCATACCACCTACAAACAAGCAGTACGGAAAGCCATGTTCGCACGGTTCAAGGAACTTGAGTGATCTCATCTGAACACATCGTCGTATACATTTTGTTATATGAACTGTTAATATGAAATGCTTGTGAGCCGTGCCATGAGAAATCCTTTGGACTCTCTTCACTGTTTCTCTATCTCAGACATTATTACATTATACAGCTGCATTTCTGCACTGAAATTTTATTCTACACGACACCTCGTTCATGGTGATGGGAACTAAAGAACAAGTCCACACATTGACATCTCCAACATGGATGTAGGAGATGTTAATTCACACCCTATATTTGAATATTTTTGTTTTAGTTGTGGCCTGTCAATTGTGAAAAACATGCGGGATGTCCTTTTTTTAATGATACTGTCACTGGCCGCAGTTAAATTTAGTTTTTAGAATCAAACTGTTTGTTTGTTGTTGTTTTTTTTGTTTTTTGTTTTTTTTCAATTTTCATGGGTTGGATGTGCCACACATTTTAAGTAAAGAAAATCTCCTCACCTGTGGTTTGGTTGTGATTCAGTAATGAGTTGTGTTGAAGGGCCTTTTATACTGTATGTGTGACATCTGTAATTGAGTGTATATACAAGTCATGTCCACTAGGAGGCAGCAGTATTCTATTTTTTCCCCTATGGTCCTCTGAATCCTTTTGACACAAATAAATACAAATTTATATAGAGGTATTGAAGAATTGCTAAATCAAACACCAGTATTTAAAGTACTTACAGTGTTAAGAGTTGTGACAGGATTAGTTTTAATCATCAATACATGTGACTTGTACAGCTCACTTAATGCAGGTTAAGAATGGGAGGCTGTCCCTCTGACCTTTACAGATGCAAAGGGACTGTCTTTCACCCTCAAGTCCAACTGTGGCCATGTTTCAGTGAATGTAGGGAATTCTGTGGGTTTTAAGTGTGCTGACATATCCACTCCTGTGAGATCAGTAAAAACAAACACGTGGAGCCCAAGGAGCAGCAGTCTATAGAGACAAATGGCTAAGATCCTAACGGAGAACAAGCCACAGTGATCATGGCTCCCAATGTGTACTAGCAGACAGTGGTGACCACTGTTAAGGAAATTCAGGCCTGAAATAATATCTACTTAAAAAGAATAATTATTTGAAATGCAATTCAAGGGACAACTTTTGAGTTTGACTGTAAGTGTAATATACACAATCTGTGTAAGGAGATGCAGGAACAGGCTCCTCCATAGTCCAGTTTAAAGCTTTTTTTTTTTTTTTTTACAGCTATCAAAGTAAGGATTAGTACAATTAGAATAAAGATTCACTCAAATGGGAACATTCATAACATCCTTGCTTTTTTTGTAATCTGCTTTAAAAGAATATTTTATAGCAATTGTGCACCATTATGTTTTTGGAGGAGAAAACGGGCTATAACCACAGGATTAAGTGTTTCTTTTGTCCTAATGTTAACGTCATAATACATTGTGTAAACTTGTTTCACGTGTAGCCTGAATTCCAAAAACAATTTTACCCAAATAGAATGGAATAAGGAAAGTCATTTGCAGACATGACAAAGGGTGAACTTTGTTCTTAGATTTCTTTGGATATTTGGATACTTTTTTTCCATGTGTTGTTGGAATAAGACCACTTGCATGTCTGCTGAAATCAAACCTTTAGATGTTGGAGCTCTTCAAATTACTTCCACATTTGTGTTGATTTTCCTTCTGACTTGCTGTGAGGTTCAAATCGTATTTTCATTCCATTGTAGGTCAGTATCTTAAAATGCCATTCAAATGAATGTAGTCTGACAGATTTAGGACCCGTATCTGTGTATCTGCATATAAATAGATTTATTACCAATGATCCATGTGGACTTACATATGTACATTATTGACTTTGCTTTTCAGGTCAGACACATAAAATCAACCGTTATCATTAAGGAGGATGAAATACAAAAGAATGGAGAAAAAAAAAGACATTCCTGAAACTAAAAGGTTATCATCCATTTTGATTTATGCAGACATCTCAAATAAAGTCACTGAGGGATTAGATGGTATATTCATTTTTCTGGAATGGTAGCAGGGGTGCATTTGGAGGAGAAATCTCAGGATATTTTCGGTTATTTCATGTGGGCTAATTTACATGCCTCTTTTCTTCGTTCTGTCACCCAAAAGTCACTCCCAGTGACAGATGCCGTCATTAGCCAACCCTAACAGTCAATGAAAATTCATGTGCAGTCATTGTGTGAGGATGAGAGGCCAAACAGAGCTGCCCTGTTAGTATACTGTATGTGTGTGTGTTCCTAGCTTTATGGGGACATTGATATGTTTACAGTCACACCATGGGGACCAAAATTCAGGTCCCCACATGGGTTAAATATAAATAAAGGTCCCTACTACTAAAATAGAAATAATGTGGCCCTATAAATACATTAATGTTTTTTTTTTTCTGGAAGTGCTCATAAAACATGAGGAAACAGGTGCAAAGTGAAGAATGCATTTTTCAAATGTTTGAAGATGTGTTTACTTAAAAAAAAGCATTTTTAGGTTTTTTTTAAAATGATTTATTTTATTGTTTTTTGGATTTATATATATATAATTGTTTTTTTTACCTATTAAGTTTTTTTTTTAAATGACTGTTACTTTTTATTTATTCATTCATTTTACTCTTCTTGTGTTTACACTCACTATCCAATGGCTACTTGATTACACACTTGGTCCTCATGAGACATGTAAACAAGTATGTGTGTGTGTGTGTGTAAGAGCTTTCAAGCAGTAAGAGTGGAGGGGAAGGTGGACAGGGGCGCCAATTATCCCAGCTGGACGGCTCTTAGCAGCAGTCTGGAGACGAGACAGAAGAGGAACACAGTCAGCTGGACGCTCAGATGTTGACATGTGCTGTCAGTCCACAGAGGAGCAGAGGGACAACCATCATCTGGCTTTTTCTCAATAACAGGCTATACTGAGCAGTAGAAAATGGGCAAGGATGCTGTTGATCCTGAAAACACTGAAAACTGTACATGTGTGTGGACCAAATCTGTAGAGCACAGGTGTCAAACTTGTGGCCTGGGGTCCTAGAACCGACCCCTGGGATGAGTTTGTGAAATGCAAAAATGACACTGAAAATATTAACAAACAGATGCTCAAATCATTTTAGGTCAATTCAATCTAAATTGGATCAGACCAGTGAAATACTACAATAATAACCTATAAATAGCCCAATATAAAAAGCTATTTTTCTCTTTGTTGTGTAAAAAAGGGTCAAATTACACAAAATGTACACAAATATGAACAACCTGAAATGTGTTAAAGGTGTCATTCCTCTGAAAACCAATTTTCCATGCTCCTTTTGGAATGTGATGGGTCACCCCGAGTTTCCAACGTATGCTGTGTTTGAAAATGGTGTCACCTCCACTGGCTGTATTTACCATTGATAGAAAACAACACAGAGAAACGAGCCACTCAGACAAAGTCTGTCCACTATATTGGTTATTAGCATCACTTGTGTGAGGTTAAACCCGTCCCTCATTGCAGCAAACTCGAAGTAGCATTAGCATTAGCATTAGCATTTACAAGGGAAGACGGCACCATAGTTTTTTGTTTTTTTTTTTAAATAGAACCAACACACAATGTATTCAATAACAATGGAACACACAGCAATATTAATGAACTAACAATAGAATGACACCTTTGAGAGAAATATGTGGAATATGATCAATATTCTACTCGTCCTTTAATACATGTATTTGTTAGAGCCACTGTGATCTGTAAGTTGTGATGCACATAAGGTGTAATATTGTTAAAATTGCACTTATATGTTTTAAGGTTCTTTTTTAATGGAATTATGTATTTTTGTAGGTTGACTGTTTCTCAGTTGGTAGAGCAGGTCGTCCAATGACCAAATGTTCGATGGTTTGAATCCAGACTTCGACTGCCCACATTGGGTTCAGTGTCCTTGGGAAAGACACTGAACCCAAATTTCCTCCAGTAGGGTCAGGCAGCGCCTGTGTATTGTCAGCAGCCATCTACTGGTGCATGACTGTGTGTGTGAATGGGTGAATGTGAGGAGTTGTAAAGCGCTTTGGACACCAACTGGTGTATAAAGTACACTATATAAGCCCAGTCCATTTGCCCATTTAAAACATTTCCCTGTGGTCTACATAATCTGTAACTTGGGTTTGACTCATCCTTTATTAATTCAACTTCTTAATAATGACACCGAAAAGGTTGTTTCGACCACTGGCCCTTTAAATGCAAATGAGTCACTTCACACCCCAGCCCCTCCAGGTTCTTGGCAGGACTACTCTGTCCTTTTCAACCACTTGTGTTCGTTAATACAACCAACAACTGAAGATTTTTGGTTACTGGCTCAAATTTTGGACATATTTTCAGTATGGACTACAACCGCTGCTCCTCACTAACAATTATATTGTACTTGGAGAAGTCATGACCTTATATATGCAAATGTTATGCCTATTCATAGATACAACAAATTAAGAACTAACTAAAACAAGTTGTAAAAATCCACTAGATTTTTGAATGAATATAAAGACAGTTTTGCAGCACCTTTAAGGTTCATATTCAAAGATTATGAACTATTAGGGTCTAAATACACAAATAAATAAACCAAAGACGAATAAAAGTTGGTTTAGCAAAATATGACCCCTTTAATTCAGTAATTTACTTGTTTATTTTAGCATTTTCTGTCTAACTTTATGATAGTAAACTTTGGTTGTGAACCAAACAACACATTTGAGAATACCAAAGTGAGGTTTGAGAAAAAAAAGGTCGACATTTGTCACCATTTTCAGACATATTATCGACCAAAACACCCAGAAATTTGCTCAATCAAGAAAATAATGGACACAGTGTAAATAATCATTAGCCACTGCTCTGTTTGACACACTGCAGTTCACCAGACACCATCTAGTTTTCTGTTTATTTATTTATTTTACTTTTGAAGGATCTCATGAAAAGTCTCATTCCTGTATAAAATGAATTCAAGCTGAAATGGATTATTTTACAATATGCTTACATGTAGGATGACTGTGTGGTTCTCTCAAATCGCTTCTCTGTCCATTTTGACAAATGATCAAAAACATAACCCATGTAGAATGACTCTCTTAAGGAGTAGCATGTGTTTGTGGTCACCCCATACAAACAAAGGGACTGTGCCACCGCAGACTCATAGGAACATCATGCTTGTCTGAACAATTTCACCATCTGGCTGATCCTTTCAAGCCCAAGATGAAAAGTGATGTCTGGTATTGATTGCTAATCTATAACGTGATTCAAGCAACGTCCTCCTTATGATTGTCAGGCATGGACATACTTCAGAGCACTGCTTACATTCACTAAAGTTGTACCATTGTTCGGAACAGAACCAATTCCACTGGCAGACCTGTCACTGAGATCATTATAGACATTAAAGCCATTTGGAAATGATGTCATGGCTCTGCGCTCCAGCACTGACTGAAAAATGACAGGAGTGGTAGTATTACAGAACACAGTGAGCTGGAAGCTTTCCCTTCACATCTGTCTATTCTTGTTCTGTGTAAACTCCAGTTTAGGCCATGTTTGTGTACTTTACAGTTTGTTATCATGTGGATTATTATATTACATAATTATTCACTGCTTCCTTTGTGTACTTCATCTATGCAGTACCTTTGCAAAAACTCTGATATTAACCCCAATAGAGGTTGTCAAGAGATTTATGATGACTGTCTGAACTCTTCAGAATTGTGTGACTTAAAAAGATAAATCTTTTTATTCTGTAACCCTGTTGTCATAAAACTGGAAGTTCTGCTCTGCATCATTTTTATAGCATCCATCATGAGACTTGGCAGCTGCTTTGAATGCTCTGTGAATCATTATTATCTTCCCTAAAGTGCCACTTATTCCCATTACTAGAGGTAAGGGAGACGTATCTGACAGTGTACCTGGCACTCTCACTTCACTTTAGGATCTGTAATGTTTGACTGATGACTAAAACTTTGATTTCGCTTCATAGTTTTTATACTTTCCATGTGTTTACAACCATCTTCATAAAACTGGCTTTGCTAATGATAGGATAGTCTGTAAATAACCAGAAGTGCACAAAATCCTGCAACCCTACCATATCTCCAGTGAACCATGAGTGCATTTGCAATTTGATATGAAAATAAAAATCTAATAAAAACTACAGTTTTTGACAGAATGTAAAGATCTTGCAGTGAATGCATTCCTTATCACAACTCTATTGTAATAGGTTTCAGTGCACATAAATGTCTGTGTATTCATTGTGAGATGAACACATTTATATACATGAATACTTATGCTAATTATAATGAACCAGGAGGATTCTTTCACTACAGAAAAGAATATAGAAAGATTTTATTTGCCTTTAGGCAGCAGTATAATCCCACTGCCTCAAAAGCAATAACAAGTAATTATCAAAATAATGTTGTTGTGTATTCAGTCCATACAATGTAGGATTGTGATGAAAATTGCCTTTTCTGGTCTCAGGTGCCACCACACGACCGCCAGCTATTCAATGTACTCTATACATGAGGTGGTCGAGTCAAACTAGACCTAAATTAATCACAATCTCCTTTATCCAAAGGTCTAATGTTCAACATGAATAATGTGTCTCTACATGGGTGTTATGAGGCATTTAAGGAGTATTTCAGATTTTTTGTTTTAAATCATGTCAACTTATAATCCCTTTTCTTAAAACCTGACCAGACAATTTACAGTGGCTGTAATAAAGCTGTAATAAAATATGTTGGAGGATTTATGTGAACTGGTCCTTTAAATATGCAGCCTCTTTTTACCATCAAGTAGTGTCCAACTAAGAATTGCCATGTTCATAGAGTTCATGCACTCAGATATTTAGTTTTCAACCTTCTATATTATTAATGTTACTATAAATTATTAATGCAATATACGCTTGAGTGAACATTCTCTCTTTATCTCTTCTGTTACCTTCTCTCTCTCTCTTTAACCCTAACTGGTCGAGGCAGACATCCATCCTCCAGGAGTCGGGGTCTGTTTAAAGGAACTTTTTCCTCACCAGTGTCACCAAGTGTTTCTTTCTGGAGGATTCTGTTGGCCTATATATGTAGCACTATATGTAAAGTGTCATGAGATAACGTCTGTTATGTTTTGGCACTATGCAAATACAATTACATTTATTTAACCCTGTAAAACCTCAACCATTAAGTCATTGCCAGAAATTTCAATTTCTTTGAAACTAAAGGCTTTATTCTTTATTTGTCCGTCTGAACAACCAACCACTATATTACCAAAAGTATTTGCTCACTTGCCTTAACTTCCATATGAACATAAATGAAGGCCTCTGATCAACAAATCCCTTCCCTCCAGTGGATTATCTGTGTATTGCATATATCTAATTGTGTTGGATCAGGTTTTTCAAGTAAAAAAAACAAAAAAACAAAAAATACATAAAAAAAAGTGTGTGTGTGCGTGTGTGTGCGTGTGTGTGCGTGTGTGTGTGTGTGTGTGTGTGTGTGTGTGTGTGTGTGTGTGTGTGTGAACATGCATACGTTAATATTAACCAAGAAATAATATACAATTTAAATCGCTCAATCAATTTATTACAAAATTATTGTATATACAAGAATCAATAAGTCATTTACAAGAGGCTTTTGTAATAGGACACCCTAGAAGAAGGTGTTCTGAAAAACTACAAATACATTTTAAAATATTTCCTGTTTATCTAACAATGCTTTATTTCATTTTCCTACTCTCATTTTCCTATAGTCACACATGGAGCTGTGTATAAAAATAAGTAGTTTGCATGATTAGTAGATCCGTCAACCAGGGTTATGGGTCTCTGATGTAGCTCTAATTGTAGGTTTTCTTTAATTTGCATAGTTTTAGTTTGATACGATGGTTTTATACATATTAAAATAATAAAAAATATATATATTTCTCAGTGTTGTAGCCAACTAATGAGTATATCAGTATGAGCCTTTGGACATGGACATAGACTGATCTTGGATCTGTTATTGCAAGTCACCAGAGTTAAAAAAAAACAAACAAAAACATTGCTTCTATATTTCACACCGCCACTATCTAATGATAGTGATATCAGATTTTCAACCCATCTATCTCCTTCTTCCTCATTACTTGATGAATCCTCAACCACTGCAAAAATTAACACCTGTAAACTGTCTTCTGATTTACATTCAGATGACCAACTACAAAATGATCTAGCTGTTCATCTTGTCTGATGTGTGAAGGACATTTTTCCTTTATTTCATCACTCAACTGCATACTGTTAGAGGAAAAAAAAACATCTCATGGCTCATAATTTTCAGACAGAATATTTTTAATCTGTTAAAAAACCTTTCATAAACAGTAACAAGAAGGAAGGGGATGTCAATACACAAAAAAACACAAAAAAAAACCCAATGCATTCTCTTACAATTTTAAAATACCTGGATTAATTATAGCAGGTCAATGGAACTCACTGAGCCTCAATGCATTTCAACCTTGTCTAGTCACAAGTGGTTGATTTTAAAAACATAGCCCCCTTTATCCAGTATGTCCTGACTCTGCCCTTTTGCACTAAACACCTAGGGAATCCAAATGCAATCGCCCTTTATGTTTCAATTCGTCTGCTGCACTTTCCCTTTCGTCTCACACAACACTTCTGGAAAAATACAACATTCCCCTGCTGCAGTACCTGTGCTTCTCAGGATATAATATTCTAAATGTTACATCCTGAGAAGCATTGAAACAGCTGGAGCGCAGATCCCGGTTACAGACCCGTGATGACAGAAACATGGCTATTCTTTTCAACTTTCTTTCAGAGTGATACCTGTGTTGTGAGGCCCTGTAAATGTGCACCGAATCAGAGGGTGGTGAAAGCTGCTTACAACACCAGCTCCTTACTACACTACAAAAACTCTCTGCTGCTTCGATTCCCATTGTGAAGCAAACTGGGGAACACATGGCGAGTTTCATCAGCAGTAGGTTTACATTAGTTTTCTTCAGCTGATAAACCTATCAACACAGTGTTGGGAAACAGATGAAGATGTGGCGTCGCTGCCTTTTCTCATTCGACTGACATTATAACTTGATCCGCTCTTTGGTGGCCTCGGGATATTTTCATTTCTGTTCCTAGGTTTACAACATCCAGTGCATTTTATATACTACACCACTATTGTAACACAATCACCTGCACCGGAGCCAGTTCCTGGCGTGAAAATGACTGTACAAATTATTAAATGTCCTGGGGGCACAAACCAGTGGAGTGATAGCATTTACAACAATATCACGAGTGTAGGCTTTGAGGGATTATAGCAATCTGTACTGTTACTTGCTCTCACACACACTGGTTTGAAACATGCAAATGTTAATGTCTTCTGTATAAGCTCAGAAAGTCTCATTTATTCTCCCTGTTTTCCACAGTGAGATGAAAGTCTGTATTTGTACTTATCTGTGCAATGGCTTTGAAAGCTATAACAATTTTAATGTTTATGTCCATACATGAATATAAAAAAAAAAAAACTCCTATTTTATTAGCTAAAAGAAACCACTGCATGCAATCACCCTGAACTGAAATCATTTGACAGAAACACTTCTGCTCTAACGACGTTAGTTTGCGCATTGGAACGAAACACAAGTCTCTGTGTCTTGTTAATGTCATTTGTCTTTTGCAGGAGTGCTTGAGGCCCCTGTTGGTGACAAACACAGGCAATAAATCATTTTGTCTCTTTCAGAAACAACCAACCCCAACCAGCACATTATGCAAAGGATAGGAAGTGCCAGATTATGTCAGATAAAATGCCTCCATGTTAGGATTTTATCTAAATACTTCTACGTGTAAAATAATCTCATTCAAATGCTTCTCACACAACAATGCATTTGAGAAAGCCTTTTGCCTCCCAGGAGATGACAGTGTAACCATTTGAGACACAGTTTTGGAATGAAGCACACACAAAAAAGAGGATTTGCTTACTTGTCGTAATGGAAGTGGGGGAATTAATGAAATACAGAAAAGAGAATTCCACTATTTGAGAATTTTTTTTTTTTTTAAATGCTTCTTCCCACTGTAAGACATCTATCTTTGGAATTTAATGAACCAGTAATTTACACCAAGCCCCACTGGTTAAAAGTGCTGTTTAAATTATGCCCACACTAAAACTCTGCATTTACCCTTTAATTCTACATCGTAAACCTGTCACAATCTTTTAACCGTGTCTGAAAGAGGCTGAATTAGATTCATTCTGGATTTGGTCACAGATATAGATAGAAAATAGTCCAAGTTTGTATTTTATGTTTCTATATCCGTTTCTACTCTTTCACATTTGCAGAAGTTAAACATTTGATCTGCTAACCTTGCATGACTAGAAATAAAAATTGGATATTTAGTGATACTGTGTGATATTAATGTGATAAATGCAGCACTGAGGGATGTAGAAGATCCTTTGTGCCCACTGTCATCAGAGTTTGCAACAGCTCAGTTTAATGATTCTTTAAATTAGTTTTTATTTGATTGAACTGATTAAGAAAGAGAATTTCCCCTGAGGGATCAATATATTTAATCAGTGTCTCTATCTTACATAGTCTAACTAAAATCTGACACATAATTAACATTTAACTATATTTTCTTTGTTTTTGTTTGTGTTGCGGAGGAGTGATGATGATCAGCTATCAATAGATTGGTGATCAGTGATGATCTCTTTAGTTGATCACTGTGTCCTTCTTGTCTTTATCCTTCAGTGTCATCTTTGAATATCTTTTTCTATTAAAGCATCTGAAGACAAACTTTGAGCTTCTTTGAAGTTTCCGTCCCGTTGCGTCTGTGCTCAGATTTTCACATATAAAATCATAGAGTTTTCAAAGCCTTTCTCAGTCCTTTCGCTCCCTAATTACTGTCAACACACTGACTCTTACCTCTTATCCAGCCAAACATCCTTTAAGCTTTCTTCTGCTTGTCAAATTGAATCATTTGACTTTGAAATGTTGGAGAAAAGACAGTATTTGCCAAACGCTGCTGTGTTGAATAACGAGTCTACCAGTCTCAGCTTTACAGCAGCGACACATTTGCAAAGCTGAACCTAAATCAGAGTTCAGTATGGGTGGTCCCGCATCCCCTATACATGTCCAATGAGACTTGACAACCCTGAGCACTGAATGAGTACTGTTAGCAAGTCCTGATGGATGGCTGCTTGGTACGGAATTAAGGTGATCAGGTCAGGAATAGAAGCACATGGTTGGTCATTCCTCTGTGTCCAGCTGTGTGAACAGGGATCAGTAGTAGTACTAGTAGTAGTAGTAGTAGTAGTAGTAGTAGTAGTAGTAGTATATAAGTTCAAGGTCAAACTGTACTGGGGCTGGAGATCTGATATATGTATGTATCTGGGGAACTTTTGTTTGTGTGTCATTTATTTCAAATTAAAGAATTCAATCAAGGATGGATAAAAATAACTTTGTTGAATATATATATATATATATATACATTGTATACAGTTGATAAGTTATTTTTTAAGATGGTCTAAATGAAAAATAAGAAAAACAGTCTTAACTTGGTAACAGACATGTCTCCACTGCAAAAACAAACAAACAAACTTGTATTTGTTTGGCCTAAAACAGTCATTTAAGTGGGTAAAACTTGAAAATATTGACAAGGCAGTAATCAGAGGAGTTCATTACAAGGGGACAACAGTTCTGGTATCACTTAGTCCTTTGTTGTGAAATGTGGGAAAGTTAAATTTCTGAGTTAGTACTTTTTACTTGAAGTCTCATTGTGGCTGTGCTGCTACAGGTAAGTTTTAACCAAACTTTAATTGAATTAAGTTCAAATAATACAGGGATTTTATTCTGAGGTCTGCAGTAGCTTCAATACACAGTCCGAGGTTACCAATGTAAGGATTTTCATTTTCATTGATTGGAAGACCAGTTCAAGATACAGTTTGTCTCAGTTCAATCATTTATTCAGGTCACATTGAAAATATAAAACCCAGCAGTGGTCTCAGTAGACCAGAACCCCACAGGGCTCAGGCCCAAAAAGCCCCAAATTCTGGGTTTGAATTGGTAGTATCTTCTTGGGTGACTCCACCCTGAACAATTGGATTGGACTGACTCTGTCTCCTACCTAACCTATTAACGTGACTGTCAACTTCTATGTGTGTGTGTGTGTGTGTGTGTGTGTGTGTTATGGCATGCATCTATGGCATCCATGTTTTCAAAACAGTAACTCAGTTCACATGAATCATAGTAAAAACATTATCTGCAGTGAAGAGCAGCAGAACAGAACAGAACAATAGTACAGAGCCAATAATTCAAATGAATGATCATGTTAAGGCATTAACGACATCAGTTTTTGTCAAGTCGACTTATTTGTCAATAAAGTCGGAGTCTAGTTGACTCTAGTTGAGTCAGCTGGAACAACACAGACACGCAAAAAAAAACACCACATGGACACACGTCTGTCCGGCAATGAGCAACTTGTATTAAAGTTCACTGCAACCTAACAATGTCCACTGACAAGACACAAGCACATGCATTTTAACACCAACAAAACCAAGGCTAACGTTAGTAAAGAGTTTCTTGTTAAATTTAACTGAACATCAGTAGGTGAACATATGTCCACATGTTGTCTGGACCCACGGCTCTAAAACCAGACTGTCCACACGTCCTCACTTTTCATATTAAATGGAGAACGTTTAATTCAGCGGCCGATAAGCCGCACACCACTGTCCACATCATGTCTGGATAAAATGAGCATGCCTTCACTATTGCTCACTCTGGTTAGCTAGCGGATGCTGCTTATATCACGCAGATTAGCAAGTGAATGCCTCTTCAGATGGCCGTGCCACTTTTTTCATCTAAGGTGAAGTAAAAGAGAGTGACAGACACATATGCGATGTGTGTCAGCCCACCACAACTGTCTTACCTGAGCAGCCACGTCTTGTTTAGGTCTGACTGTGTTTATGCTCCAAGGGAGAGAGAGAAACAGAAACAGAAACAGAGACAGAGACAGAGACAGAGACAGACAGAAAGAAAAACATGCGATTTGTCGATTCCTCCAAACTCAACTCGTACTATGGGAGTCGACTTGTCGATGAGTCAACTCATCTGTTAATGCCCTAGATCATGTTACTAAAATTTTAAATTCTAGAAAATTCCTCACACCAGGTCATCAACAAATCACTCTTAATGTGGCTTCAGGGCTGTTACTGCATTGCTCCGTGCTCTCTCTATGTTCTGTTTAATGTTATGTGCAGGAGTTCATAAGGCTGTTAAGTTTATGGGAGTTTAGGTGAGTGTGCGGGCATGGCAATAGTTTATTTGGCATTTCCCGTTCAGATTTGTTTTTCTGAAGTGACACCATGACTGTAAATTTTAGGCTAAATAGTGCCTTTACATGCTCCAACCACATTTACCAAATGCAGTACAGACCCAGATGCTGATCACAGACAATGAACTTAAGTTAAAAAGCATAAGTAAGGGAACAGTTGAAATAGTCTCTGTCTCTGATAGCTGTAGATCAGACCAGGAGACAAGGACAAAGCAGACAGGCATGATACCAGGGGTCCAGGTGAGCAGACATGGCCAGGTAAGCAAAGGTTTGAGCTGAGAGCAAATGCTGGAAAGTCTCACACTTGGTCAGGGGTCTGTTAGTCCAGTCCGAGAGAGCCACTACCCAGCATGTTTTAGATGTTTCCCTCTTCAGCACACCTGATGTCGTTATGAGACTTCTGTAGAGCTTAATGATAGGCTGATCATTTGAATCAGGTGTGTTTGAAGAGAGATATATCTAAAACATGCAGGACAGAGGCACTCTAGGACTGGAGCTGCAGACCCCTGCTCTAGGTAGAGGAAAAAAAACCTGACAAGGAACAGAGACCAGAGCAGTGAATGTGTACTCCTCACCTGATGAGCTGACACTGCACTCACAGGTGAGCATGATTAGTGATCAGGAGAGTGAGTGTGAAAGTAGGTCAGGGGTCAAAAGGAGAAAGAGAAAATCAGCGTTGACACAGATATGACAGAGAGAAGTTCCTGGTCTCACTGTTACAACACTACTAATTTATGTGGGTTTGCTAATAATGGTTCAGCCTCCTGTAGGCTGTGGAGCCTTAAGAGCCACTTATAGTTTGTTTATAGGACTGGCTCTGAGCAGAAGTAAGGAATGAAAGTTATTACAATGGAAAAATGGAAAAAAAAAAAAAAAGAAAAAAAGTTGGGCAGCAGGGTGGTGCAGTGGTTAGCACTCGTTCCTCACAGCGAGAAGGACCCTGGTTCTATTCCCACACCAGACCTTTCTGTGTGGAGTTTGCATGTTCTCCCTGTGTCTGTGTGGGTTTTCTCCAGGTACTCCAGTTTCCTCCCACCATCCAAACACATGCACTGATAGGTTAATAGGTTAATCTAAATTGTCCATTGGTGTGAATGTGAGAGTGATTGTTTAGGCCCCCAGTTACCCCCGCGACCCTAGTGAGGATGAAGCGGGTTCAGATGACGAGTACAATGGATAAAATATGTTAGTACAACTTACATTTGAGTTGACAAATATCAGAATAGTTCAGCAAATTAAAAAAAATTGAGTTCATTTCTTTTTTTGCAGTGCACTCTTTACACAGTAATGCAAAGATGTTTCCTTGTTGTGTGGATTGTCCAACTTTATATAATAACTTCATTCAGTGAATATTTTGCACTTACTAATGGGATGATTTCATCAGTATAAATGTCATTATTTGAGCTTCAGCTTCAAAGTAATTTGTTAGAATGATGTTTCATCATACTGCTGGTGTTCCCATTGTTGCTTCAAATCATCATTGTTTTTATTAAATATAGTCACAGTGAACTGTTTCTAACTCTCATTGTTTTATGAAGACCAAATGTCTGAAAAACATTAATAAAGGAGATTTGAACCTTAAAGACCTATTTGTATAATTCTGATGGACTGGAACATTTGGAACTGGTTCTCAACTCCTATTCCTATTGCACAAAGTGTGATTATATTTTAATTATAAAGTTACAAATCATTGTAACTCTAACACAAAACAAAAGATTTAAATATTCATATCTTATTATGATTTCCTCCATCTGGCTTTATACTGATTTCATTCACTAATATAAATCTTAATAAGTGTATATCCAGTAAATGAGGCATGACAGTCTGTTATGAAAGCTAAAATCTGGACTGTGACTATTGCGTCATGATAAGAATTAAATTGGGATTATTCTTGATCTGTGCACATCATCATTTATCACATGTACTTATGTAAGAAGATGCTTATTTGCTGGTTTCAAAGAAAGCCTCATATTTTGATGTTAAGGTGACTGTATGTTTGAGTTTACCTTTACAACTTTTAAACCAAGACAAGAAGAACATTTCATTCTAGTTGTTCTGGGATTTTTCTTATGTACTATGATACTCTGTATAAACTGAAATATGCTTGGGTTTTAAATCTGTTGTAGCTCTTTTCCACATTAGTATTTATATGGATTTGTATGCTTTTATTCATCTATGGCAGCATGTTAGCCTGACATTGATCAAAATGTCACGATAATTGTGGTGCAGTGATCCAGGAACAACAAGATGATCAGTTTCATGTCCTGTACTTAACCAGAATCACCTGTAGCATGGAACAACTCCAGGTCTTTGATGTCTTCCCTTGAAAGTAAACCCAATCACCAT
This sequence comes from Siphamia tubifer, assembly GCA_020466265.1. NCBI lineage: Eukaryota > Metazoa > Chordata > Actinopteri > Kurtiformes > Apogonidae > Siphamia > Siphamia tubifer. Next base: position 29,837,930 of record CM035787.1, on the reverse strand, counting down.
CATGTATCATTATGTACATGCTCATATCTGTGGTCACTGAGGGAGAATGATGATAGTTTTACAGAACCAGAAAATGCACCTAGCTTTTCTTTTCTTTTCTTTTCTTTTCTTTTCTTTTCTTTTCTTTTCTTTTCTTTTCTTTTCTTTTCTTTTCTTTTCTTTTCTTTTCTTTTCTTTTCTTTTCTGTTCTATTCTATTCTATTCTATTCTGTTCTGTTCTGTTCTGTTCTGTTTTGTTCTATACTGTTCTGTTCTGTTCTGCTCTGTTCTTTTCTTTTCTTTGTTGTTGTTGTGATCTCATTTGTGTGAGGCCTTGGCGTGTATGCCATCTCTGCAGCTGTTCCAGCATAAATCAAACTTGGAAACTTGACGAGGCCTACTCCTGGACAGTGTGTGGGCATATTTGACTAATCAGTGACCATGAATGCCCTTAAACTGGATTGTGTTTATTTTGCCAGCATAGCATTTACACCAAGTGTCCAAAGCTGTTAACAGGGCAGTCAACAGAGAAGACTGTTTGTTTTTATAAATCTAAATAAATGTTTCTTTATGTATGTGATAAACAAAACATCTGCAAGTGGTTTCAGGTGAAAATGTCTCTGATGTGAACTTCCCTGCTGGAGTACAATAGTCAATCAGCCTGCCTCCTCCTGAAATCCTAGAAGGTGTTTGATCTGCTGTTCTGCATGTGGCCCAGACCATTATATGTCCTTGGCATATCGAATGGTTCAACGATGGCATGTTATCCCTCTGGCCTCTAATTCTATTTGAATATCGTCTGTCAGGCAGCACAAGACGAGACCTGCTCCAACAGAAAATGCCCTTAGCATCTGAAATTACACAGCAATTTATATGTCATCTGTAATCGTTTTGCATCCACTCCATATCCTCTGACAGCTATTAATTATCAGTACTTTTTGTCTGTCTCCTTCTGTGCTTTAGAAACCTACCTGGATCCTCTCGGTGTTCAATCACGAAACCAGCTTTGATATTGGAGACAGAGCAGATAAAGGTGGACTACATTATACTATAGGTGCTGATCTGATTTCAGAGCTTATTTTTGAGAAGGTGTTATTTGAGAAGCTGTGTAATACATTAAGTGATATAGTGAGTTGTGATTCTGCAGCTGAACAAATTATTATTTTAAACTGAACCGCTACAAGCTGTAAATTGTAAGATAGAGATTTCACTTTCAAGTTACCCTCAAAGAAACTTTCTTTGTCTTATATGTAATAAAAGCGAGATTAAGTTTCTCTGCCTTTTACTGTTTAAATGATTTGTGCTGTTACATTTTATGTATTTTCCTGAATAAGATAAAGCAATGCCAGATTTTCTTCATCCTGTGGCTCAAAACATTGGCTTATGTGATATATTTTAGCAAAGGAAATGTAATTGAGTAAATCAGACTGGATTTCTTCTTACAATGAATAATAGTGAGGCCTGGAAAATGTTTTTTTGTCTTGGGATCAATTTTGGCTTGAGGTATGCACAACATAATCACAACATGTAGGAATTATGTGAAATTAGAGCCATCTCTGCCTCTCTATTCCTTCAACAACGTCCTTGGAACATGTTAATAATGATGAGGCCTCAGCAGTAAGAATTCACATGTCCTGTGGATGAACTTTACTCATCTGATATATGTCAACCTGTGACCTTTACTGAAAAAAACAGGAAAAAAAAAGATATGATTGTTTCCTGTGATGCAAGAATAATAAATGGAAAAGTCAAATTTTATTTCCAAAAATCCAGACAAATCATATTGATTTGTTTAGAACTGCACTCAATGGATTTATGTATCATCTTTTATCTTTCTATCGTGTTGTTGTGTGTTTTTTTGTTTCCTATGTCACTCATAAAGTGTCTAAATCATGTCTCCACTGTTGGTCACTCATTTAACATTTCTGATTTCTCTGTAGAGTGCAGGCTTAATCCCTAGCATACTTCAAATCGCCACATCTGTCCAATCTCTACTCAACATCTGACATTGTGCAGCTGTTGCTATGCGGAGCCATCCCTATTAGGAATGAGATTTCTCTTTACACTTATGCAGTCATGGTTTACATATGCTGCATAGTAACAAACCCACCCTCATATGGACTGTACATGTCACACAGCTAATGCACACATACCCTGCATTCACTTCCTCCTTCATCTTTGCTTGAACACGAATGGGAAACAAAAAAATATCTGTTTTATAAATTTGAACCCTTTTTTTTTTCTCCTCTAATTAAGTCTGACAAAGACACTAATATAATTACCAACTATCAATCTGATGATAAAGTGCCCTGTTTATATCTTTCAGAGTTATAAACAAAAAAGTTTTCTGTCAGGAACAATTTATTGATTTGAGTAAACAGGCTTTTTTTTTAAAAAAGATCTGGCATTGACATTGGTTTTGTAGCTTGTGCTGAAAGATACAAATCAAAGCAGTGAACAACACATAACATTGTCAAACAGCTACAGAATGAGTAAATATCCACATTATAATCATCAAGCCCATTTACATAAAAAGAAAACATTGTTGCATCCAACTTGAAAGACTACGAAATATGCTGCAAAGTGTTCAGCACAATTTAAAATGTTTTCAAGAGAAAGAAATAAACAAAATGTTTTTGCTATGCTTATCATGTACTGTACTGTGAATCTGCTTTCTAAAAATATCATTAATCCTCAGAAGCTGCATGCACATCTCTGTCAGATATTAATTTTTACAGAATCTGTGGCAGTTTGATGGAGTCCCATGAGTCCACAATTCCTCTCAGGTCCCTGCATTAGACGTGGGCCTCATCTGGACCACATCTGGACCTCATCAGGCCTCTGGTCAGCAGAAGGGGGAGGTGTGAAACAGTCGCACACAGTGCACAAGGGTGCTCTGCAGAGGAAATTAAGGAAACAAAGGTGTGACACCTGGGTGAGCCGGCCTCACCTCAGGTCTCACTTCATTTTCTATTTATGTTTGTCCTGATTGCAGACATATTTTCATTTTGCAGCCCTAAAATAAAGCTGTGTATTTAAAGAGGGATATGTGATATGTGTTACTACATTATGTATGCTGACTTGAGTATTCAGTGCTGGTCTTCTTTGTATTTAATGAATCAAGACTCCAAAAGACTGATTCAGAGCAGGCCCTATCATTTGACATCAATATATATCCATGTTGACAAATTCCACAGCTTCTTTGAGTTAGTTTCAGGTCATATAATACTTCCCATATTTCAGAGTGAGAGTCTGCTCTTTAGGGGGGATAGATAAACCAGTGCAAGTAAGAGGGAGGGTATCATAATTACCGAGTTTGCTGGACAGCTATTTTCCTTTTTCTTGAAGTGATATCATCCATGCCACATTGCAAATGATCATTGGATCCAGTGACCACTAATCCTAAAATTGCATCGTGAAACCATGATCAGAGGCTGCTAGTGCATTACCTTACAGAAATGTCTCGTAAACACTGCAATAAACCTAGTGGGTAGGACTCATCACCAGTACGTTCTCTAACTTGAAAGGTGCTTATTCAGTTACTTCCCTGATACCAAGTACAAACATTGCTTGAGCCTAAGACATTTATTTCCGTCTTGAGGCAGTTTTATTTGAAAGAGAGGCACTTAACTTCCTGTGATATTTTGCAAACTTTCCTCTTCCCACTGGGGCTCTTGTCTGCCACTTGGCTGTGTCCAAGCTGTTCCTATTTAGCATGTTGACAGTATATTTGACACAAGTCTTGCTCCAACTTCCTCTCAGTCATAACAGACCTGAGGGCACTGAAGGAGCCAGTGGTACATTTTGAAGGTTAACTCTGCTAATGAAGCCACGTTGGCCAGGATGACCCCTTGAGTTTTTGTGGCAAAGTTGTCCACATGCCACTCTGCAGGGGAGCCGGGCTAAGAGGGTCCTCAAGCTTGTTACCAAGTCCCCTTAGACGGCAGCATGACCAGACCCAGAGCAAAGCCACCGTTAATGAGGAACAAACCTCTTCGATTATGACTTTAGCCATTTTAATCAAAATACAACTGAACTGTCCAGAAAAGTGTACAGAAGAGTTCAGCAGTTCATAACTTGCAGTACAATTGGATTAAACTGGTGATTTAGATGTAACAGAAGAGAAATAATTAAAATAATATGAATGACAAATCAACAATCATTATGACATTATTGTTTAGAGATGAAAATTTAATAGTGAATCAGCTTTTGTTTAGTTTTTTTTTTGTTTTAGATTTTTGTGTATCTTGCATATTACAAATGCAATGATCAAAAATGCAATATCTTCAGATTTCCCTAAGACAGAAAAAAGAATACAGAAAACAATCATATTCCAACTTGTATAATATAATAATATCCAAGTATTACAGTGTATATAACTCATTATGTCACTTAAATGAGATAGAAAACAAATCCCTATAAAATATACGGAATCTTACGTCCCTCAACAATTACATTTAATCAAAAATCTCTCTCTTTTTTTTTTAAATGCCAGAGTTGAGTATATCCTCATGCTTTATATTCTGTAGTCTGCAAAAAGTGAGAGAAAAGATTCATGAGCCAATATCAAGTCAGCAAGAAGTTTTACTGCCAAGACTGGCCTCATTGAGGTATGGTTAATGTAGTGTGACTGTAAGGTTATTGTGATGAGGTGTTACAGGACAAGAGTTAATATTTTTTCAGTAAAAGGAGAAACAACTAATTGATAACAGAATACAATCATAGGAAGTTTATGTAAGATTTGCAACAACACTATTAAATTACCATGTTTCTACCCAATATTGTTGCATGTTTCCAACGTACTAAAACACTATCAGATTTCTTTACCACTGGTGTGTGGTCAAATGACGGGTTGAGTGCAAAGATTCTCTGTCATTTGCAGATGCTACGTGGACAGATGGTAATGAAGTGTTTGCCCAAAGCCTGAAATCGGATGGAAATGTCTTTTGGTTTGTATAACGCTCCTTTTGGGTCCCTTCCTGTTATGATTTCCCCTGATACAAACACCCATTTTGTTATGTGCATGCATGTGTAGATGGAGAGTGAGGCAGGTCGAAGTGACTGATTTGTGTTCACATCTGGAAGTACACTCACTGATGAGAAGCTGATGGCTTATGCATGTACAGCTGTCTATTTGAAACACTTCCTTTGTGAGAAATGTACCGTTCATTCAAAATCTGTCTGTAAAGTTAAGCAGGTGTGCTTGTGAGGATTAGACTGTGTGTATTTTGATATTTTGTGTTTGTGAACGTGAATATATACTGTTTGGCTGGCAGAGGAGAGGAGATGTTTGTTGCATGTTGGTGGTTTTCTGAACATTATTGTATAAATACTGCTTTTGTAAACCTTAGATTTACAACCAGTTTCTCCAGGTTTCCAGAAAGGACTTTATGTGATTCATAATCTTAAACTCATACATATCAAACAATCAGATTAAAGTCTTTTATGGTCTAATGCAACATCATTTATTCCCAGATAGTAAAGTTTTACCCAATCTCTTTTAAATCCTTGACAAAAGATGAAAAAGACTTTGTGGGGATTTAACCTTAGTTCATGTCTCCAATATAGAAGGTGGGGGTTGGGTTAGAGCTTGAAATGGAAACTAATCCAGTGTGAAATGGGCCTTGAGGCCAATCCGTTAGACCTGTCCAAAAGGAAAGCATATCACACGCAGAGAAAGATCTGATGTCATCGAGATCTGGGGGAGAGAAACCTGACATGTTGTTCCCTCAAGTGGCTGTTGACAGCACTTAAATTTATTGTTGCCTCATTATTTTTGTTCCATGATGAGGTATCAACAATGCCAATAAAGAGGTCATAATAACAGCCACAGCATTCATAAATAATGCAGTCGCCGGACCAGTACAGGCTGAATGGAGGCTCTACAATCCCAAAGTGAGCCCCAAAGAGACCTCACAGAATGAGCTTAGGGAGGTTAAAAGGCCTGTCAACAACATAAACAACATCCCCAGCACAGAAAGAGAAAGGGAGGGGGGTGGCCTCTGTGGTGTTTTAATCTCTGCTTTTTTCAGCTTGCTGTGCCTCTTTGCTGCTTTCAGAGAAATATGTGACTGTTTTCCATTTCCCTTCTTGTTGAAACAAAAAGGGTTGTCTCCTGTTGCTGAATTCTTCTTCTGTCCAGTCCTAATCCTCAGCTGAAGTGACTCTCCAAAGAGCTTAAGGCACCCTGGAGGTCACAGGCAGGATTGTTTAAGATGACACTGACACAGCAACCAGAGGCCCATGCAGCCTATGGGCAGTGTGGTTAAAAACTTAAGTTGCAAATGCACAATTGGCGGTAAACCACTTGAAGTGTTATGTAACATCAGACGACTTTATTCACACCCCATGGCCTTTAGTAGTCTCCTAAAACCTTTGAACTCATGCTGCTGTTTTATCTTATAAACTTCATATATTATCCTTTAAGGACTTCCATGTATCTCTATAGACACAGTCAGACTTTGCTGGCGTGCTGCACATCTGGAATCAGTCCAGGATGGAGCCTTTTATTGTTCCTCTGTTTCCAGTTAATGCTCAGCTTTTCGTCCAACTCTTGGAGCTTGCAACACACAATCAACCATGTGCATTAGTGTGATCTTCTCAGAAGTGTCTGATATCGATCTCTCGATTCCTGTGTTATGATAAATTTATGGCTGGCTGTTGGGCTCCCAGAGTCTGCCAACTCATCAGGTTTCAGATTAAAGAAGAGTAGAAAACTCATGTTGTACTCAATAAAGTTGAATAATTAATGGTACTGGCGGCCATTACTCCATTTAGCAGTTGTGGACGCATCAACCTTGAGTTGTTTACTGCTATAATAGCTTATAACAGTTTCTGTTAATTCAGTTGATTGTTTGCATTGGTGGTATATTTACTTTGTATTTGGAAGTTTATTTACTAGGTAATAACAATAAATTCAATAACCTTTTTTAATGAATTAGTTATTCCAGAGACATGCATATCAATTATATTGTATTTACAAGCTACCAAGCCCCATGCCCCCCCAAAAGAAAGAAAGAAAGATAGATAGATAGATAGATAGATAGATAGATAGATAGATAGATAGATAGATAGATAGATAGATAGATAGATAGATAGATAGATAGATAGATAGATAGATAGATAGATAGATAGATAGATAGATAGATAGATAGATAGATAGATAGATAGATAGACAGACAGATAGCAAATACAATAATAACATCAGACAATATTAAAGTAAAAATGTGCACAGCCTTGCCAAAACCAAAGCATGCCTCATTAACTTTTCATTGGCTGTCTTAAGCTTTGAAAACATCATGCATTCCTTTTGACATCATTTTGATAAGCTTATGCAACATGGTCAATCTGAACTCATCAGAACACATGAGCCTTTTTTCATTTTTCCTCAGTCCGATCTTTATGCTCTCTATGAAATCTATAACATTCTAAGAAATGAGAAGCTCTTCACTGTACCGGTTAGGGTTAGATAACCTGATACTGCTGAAACATATAAATCATTGCAGTAATTATCCAATGGGAGGATCTTATTCATAGACTCTTTCACAAGGCTATGTATTACAAATCTATAATCAATTTAATGGAATAATCTAAAAGATTTGCTGTGAATTAAAGTAACATTCCAAATAGATTGGTATTGTGCTACTACAGTATAAGACTTGATCAGAAAAAAAAGTGGCTTGTGGTCAATAGTAATGATGAAAACTGGTTTAAGAACGCTGGGTCCAACATTTACCACAAAACAAGTTCTGCTTTAACACTGACAACAGTTGCCGTTAAAATATTACTTGGGTCCCACAAAGAAATGAGTTAGAGAATGAGATGTATATGTATGTGTTTGTGTTTGGTTTGGCAGAGCTGACGAACAGCTGTCACACATTAGGATCAGAGAGGAAGGTTCAGTCCACACAGCAGCTAAAAGGAAGTCCCTGGCCCCACAACATCCCTGTTGATATGGCAGACTGTCCCTGGAGACTCTCATTAGCAGAGCAGCGATGACTGAGGCTGAGTGAGAGCTGGTCCACTGATGGCCCCATGGAGGGAGGCTGTGCCAGTTAGCTGGTCCAGTTAAGAGGAGGGGACAGGGGACTTGAAAGAGCAAGGGACACAGTGGGTGCAGAGAATCTCTCCGTCGGCCCTTTTAGACAAGATCAGGTGTCAACGCCACATGCCAGAGTTTATATAGCATCGGGCAACAAGTTGTGAGGAAATTTGATCCGGTCAGAGATGGTGAATTGGCTTACCTCACACACAAGCATCCCTGTGGCTGGCCACCAAGCCACGGTATCCCCACAGCTTTGGGTGTGCATTTCTTCTTCAACAGTGCTAAAGCATCCCTCCCTCACCTCTTGCCCCCCAGTGTGAAGCCTGTCCAGCAGCACTCAGGTTTCACAGACACCGCTGGTAAAGCCCTCTGACGACAGCTCTGTCGGCAACGTATGAAGCTGAAAGGAGATCGTCTGACGTGGGCCGCTCCCTAGACTTGGTGTGTGTGGAATGCCCTGCAGAAAGAGAGGAGGACTTTGCTACTTCTGACTCTCCGCTCATCTCTGCATGTAACACAATCTCTTCTCGTGTACTATGGCAGTGTTGTAGGATCCTTTACTTAGATTAAACTTGTACCTCCTTGCTCTACCACCCATCTGACTCCTTCCTATCACTGTCTCTCAGGCCAGAGCAAGCTTGGCTTATCTCTGTCGATGAATGAGATGATAAACCATATCTGCATATGTGGTTGGATGAACATGTCAGCTGAATACAATAGAAACACTTGACTCACAATCATATTGACAGTTTCCCATTTTTTCCCAGGATGATACTCTAAGCCTAACTCATTATCCACCAATAACCCAGAGTGAGGGGAAGACAAAAAGGCACCATCTGGCACTGGCACAAGAGGTGTCCCGATGAGTCCTATCTCCATGGGCAACTCGGTATAAACAAACAGACACACAGTGTGTTTATACCAGCCTTATAAAATAAGATAAACACAAACTAAAACACAAAGATTATTCATTCCAGGGCACATCAATCATCTAAAAAATAAAAGAGGTAGAATTTGACATCTTAAAAGTGATTTATGGGAATCCCCCTCTGTTTTATTGATAATGATGATGTTGCCGATTCTGTATTTGTGAATTTGTGGCTTCAAGTGGGAATAGCTCAGAGTCTGGCAAGACATTCAGTATGATCTGCAAACTTGAGCCTGGCTTGATTTCTAAAGTAAGTATTCCCAGGATGCTTCACTGTACATGAGCTCATTCTGGATTGCTGTGAGCTATTCCATGAGACATGTCCTGATAGCAGGAGATGAATGAGCTCTCCTTTAAGTGTGAGAAGTTTTCACCACTTTGAGAAATGACCGTTATTCTACTTATGGAAAGCTGGAATATGAATATGATACAGGCTTCCCATCAACTATACTTGATATATTTTAGTCTCACTTATCTGTTATGTTACATCCTTTTACTTTGAATCTGCTGTGTTATCAGTTGTACCATGCACCCAGGGCAAACTATCCTTCTGTTAAAAAGCAGATATGGGAGATTTATTAATGAGGGCTCCTTTTAGTGTTATCTTAAATTACTTTGAAGACAAATGCATTCACAGATGCCATATATAGCACTGAACGGCCTTCTATGCTGTTGTAAACAGTCTTCTCTTGGATGACACCATCTCAGACAGGACAAAAAGATCAGTAAACACTCTTCAAAGCAATCCCAAATAAATCACTCTCATTTGGAGGTGTAGTTTGGATGTTGTAAATATTGCTTTAAAAAGGTTTACACATGAAGGTGAGAGTTATTGCTTGGTGGAGTCAATAATGTTGGCCTCAGCCTGCAACAGATACAAAGGGCCAGCTCTTTTAGTTGTAGCATGTGTCGGCCTCCTAAAATATTTTTGTGGAAACACTCCCCCACTCCGAATCACTGTATGAGTGCATTTTCAAAGTTTCCTGAAGCTGTACATTTAAATTCAGATGAATCTCATGTCAATGGCATTATATCTCCTTCATAAATAGTGAAGGTACGATGTGTAACATATACATGTGCATGTTTACTAGGACCTGGTCTTGTTGACATTCACTGACTACATTCCTAAGATTACAGTAGCCAGTCTTGCACATGCAAAGATCATCTACAAAAAATGCTGCAGCCCACAGTTCACCAATAGTAGTGGATATGGTTAGAAGGGTTAAGAACACTATGTGAAGGGATGATGGTAGAGTAAGAAAATAAGTGTACTTATTCTACAATAATTAACATCCCCATTATTTTACTTTGTAAGTTTTTTTGTTTCCATGCCCCCTTTTCCCTTTCTGAATGAATCAGTATAAAAAAAAATTTACGGGCTATGAAAAATGTGTCTAGTATTTTTCTCCAAAATCATTTGTCATAATCTATTTTTGTCTTCACTTTTCTATTTGGAATGAACGGGATAGGAGCTGCCACTAGTCTCTTGAAAGGACGAGTCGGTGGAGAAACCCATGTGACACAACAGTAGGAAATGACTAATCTCTGAGAACACTGTAGAGGAGCAGATGAGAGGTACGACAGAACTTAGAAGACTCCAGATTTTTTACCAAATTTTTTTGACCAAGTCATTCAGGAATCCAATATAGCTGTTAGCTTAAAAAATGGAGTCAGCAAACATAAAAAAAAACCTCTTGGAATCTTTCAGAAAAATAACAAAATAAACTTCAGAAAACGAAAAAAACCTACTTTTACCTACTTCAAAGTCTTATTGATATGGTGAAAATAGTGTCTCCCATGATCTCACACTACTTCAAAACATCCCATAGTATGGAACTCTTGTGGTGTGTCCCATGGGACCTAACTCCAAAAAACTCCTAATTTACTGATATATATGATTGGTTGGATTCAGATTCAGATTCATGATTTATTGTCCCCGAGAGGAAATTCATTTTCACAGTTCAGTTCCATAACAGGAAACAGACTGAGGAGTCGCAGCAAAAGCTGAGCCACGATTGTGTCATACATCTGCTATTTTCAGATTCAAATACAATTTCAGTTACTTTTGTACTAAACAGCTCAGTGGATTGTATATCTTGTCAGACATGTCAATATCATAATTGGCGAGTGCCTTTAAACATGTTAGCTCAGCCTCTGAGGATGAAGAGAAAAGTACAAGAAGAAAGATAGTGTCAATGATTCAGTGCTCATCTGGACCTCACAGCTGTGATGTGTTGCTATCAACAAAAGGGAGTCATTGAATAGATAATAAAATCAGAATTGAAATCCATTGAGAATTAAGGGAGGAGAGGCGATTTTAGTGTCAAACTGAAAAAAATAAACAAAGTCGTAAACAAATTGCTTACAATTTTACATTTTGACAAACAAAGTGATAAATTTTTGCCTAATGCTTAGATCTATCTAATGAATCAATCAGCATTGAAATTTGTTGAGAATTGAATGAGGAGAAGCAATTTTAATGAATTGTGGACGATGACGGATGGACGGACGAAGCACGTTGGCAATAGTTCATCGTGACTTTGAGCTAAAATCACTACACGTCTTGTCATATTAATGCTTAAAACCTTGATTATCTATAGCCACTCAAACATTCACAATGATGTCATATTCATGACTTTCTGTTGTGAGGTCTTTACATTTATGGAGTTTCACTGCCTAATGCTTGAACACTTTTACCAACAATTGAAATTTTCTCGGCTTGTAAAATTATTTTGATAGATAAACATCTCATTTTTAAATCATGGCACAATGCATGTAGGACTAAATAACTATATCTCTTGACATTCAGAGTCATAATTAGAATAATTACATATTAACATATTTATCCGAGAGGGACATTTGTAAATGTGCCCATTGATTGTATTCCATTTTTTTCCCCAATGGGGTATAATTGATATAGCAAGAATTCAGGTCTCTATAGTTCATATTTTTTTTATTATGAAAGATCTTTAATGGCAGGAATTATGTGCTGTAACAGATATTTTGTTCATAATTTATTATTTATTTATTCTTTGCTCCCTGTTTAAACATTTCAATATGTGCCATAAGAAAATGTACTTGAAAATGTGCAGGCAGTTAAACCTAAATATGAATGAACAGTAAACAAAGAGTCATAGTGGATAAACAGACAAATATGCCACCTTGGCATGCAAACTGTTTAGAGTGGTTACCATGACTACATATGCGGGAGATGGTGCCAAGGTGGATCACGTGTGACTGAGGAGAGACGATAACCTGTAACCATAGCGTGTCGTCTCCTCTTTGCAAGTTACGTCTGAGGCTGGATTCTACCCAACTCACACACAGATAAGGAGTCTGAGGAAATCAAAACAAAACCCAGATCTGATCTCCCCCTCAAGTCTGTCAGCTTTACCAGAATGGCCACCGATAAGCCCAGTCCATCATGCCATAAAAAGCAACATCAGTGAGCGGTCCTTCTGCAGGGGTCTGCTTTCTGCCTGACTCCCAGTAAAACGTCTTACCAAACAGATGGTCAGGCAGACAGCTTGGGAACCTTTGATGGTGAAAACATGAGCTGCGTTGATTTTATTGGCCCATTTATTAGTATTTTTTAAAATCTTCTAGTAACAAATTAGAGCTAGAGAGTTTAAGAATTCCTCTAAAACCTTCTCAAAATAATAACCATATCATATACCAAGATGAGCAACACTGTCAGCATGAAAGAGCCTTGCGTGAAATGAAATCTGGGTGCTCCGAATGTTATCCAGGAGATCTAACTCAAATACCCCCATCCCCTCCATGCAACAACAAAGGGATGCTCTGCTGATAATCTGTATTCCGTGCATTGACAGTAAAAAGAAGGGGGAAAACTACAAGTGAGTCGAAAGCAGCAGGAGCATCATTTAGCTGCTGTTAGATGTTGTTTTGGGGGAGAGAGTGACTTTTGTTTGAAGTAGGTGATAACAAAGACAGATAAGAGTGAATAGGGATGAGAGTCCAGCAAACAACCACAAAACAAATAGCGTGCAAAGGCTTGAGCATCAGTAATGACATGGTCACAGTAATACATGGACTTTGATCCGGGAATTAAAAATGAGATAAAGCCAAAATCATTATCTCAAATATGAGATCGTTTTGTTTATTCCGACTGTGAGGTCACTGGGTGCACTGGCATCTAGTGTGAAAGGGTCAGCTCAGCATGGGTTATTATTTTGGTCACTGTGGTTATTTTTGGTTTCTGTAGATGGCATTCAGTGGCAAAGAGGGTGTATATTGGAGCTGAAAGGATAGAGGCCCCAAATGCAAATGTCAGACTGAATAAGTGCTGATATGGAGGTTAATTGGTGACATGTTTAGAGAACTGGTGACAAAATCACCAAAACACTGATTCTTAGCATTTTAGCAGAAACTTATAAAAATAACTAGTGTTCACCCATAATGCCCCAGACATAGACGCCACCCTTAAAACCCAATTTAATTGTGATCCATTGAAACATGATTTGAACAGTTATCCCTCTCCCTGTGGTTTAGGAAAGCATGCATTCCTTCATCCTTGCTCCATTGCTACACAGGAGTTAATGTTATGTTGCCCTTTAAGCTTCCAATGTTAACCAATGATTGTCAGTAAATGGACTGATGTTTCAAATCACAAATAAAAACATCTTCTTGTACAGTGTAACTTTTTTTTCTTTTTTAATATCTCAAGCCAAGTGGATTGACTCCAAGTGACATTATGGTGTCCACAGTGTTCCTCCAGTTCTCAAGATTCCCATTAAAGTTGAACAACTGTTTCCAGAGACAAGGAAGATCTCAATGCCAAAAGTAAACAAAAAAAAAAAATCTTCAGTGTTCAACTCAATGCTCAAAAATGGAATTTAGACCTTAGTCAGGGCACAGAGGAGGAAAGTGAAGAATGGTGCAAGGTCGTGGGAAGTTTCTGTCATCAGTGAGCAGATACTTTAAAACATGGACGTTGTCATGACAAGATGTAGCTGTTACACTGTGCAGATGCACACACAGAAGCTTTCAAGGGCTTAGAGAGCAATATTCTCAGACTGGAGGATTATTATTCAGTAAGGCTTCTTCTTGTGTGCAAATATTTTTTTTTTCCTGATTTGATTGAAAACACTCAGATTTTATTTGGCAGCATCTGACTTTCTATATTTGGTTTGCACAAATCAGAAAAAGGTGGACAAAACTGAAATGAGCAGCATCAGGTTGAAAACAGAAGAACAATATCTGAAGATTTTCACAGATTTTTTTTCCATATAGTTCAATTCTGACTGTTGTAGAACATTCAGGTTTCCAACAGGAGCTTTGTTGTTACATTTTGCATTTCAAAACGCTCTATACATTTTCCATTGGAGACAAGTTGTTGTTGCATCAGGCCAGTCATACATGTGAACCAGAGGCTTCCTCAGCCTTAGACACCAGTTGGTTTACAGGTTTACTTTGCAAAATCTAAGATACAAATGGTTTACATTATTTGTGCATTATATCATATTTTGAATATTCCAGTGTGTGCAAAATGTGATTAGATTGTTTTGCTGTTGTATACATCTGTGCTTAATATGGTGCTGTCTGAGAGATTGTGGTATTGCAGCCTTGCCCTTTATGAACTGAAATGTATTCAGATCCCTTGGATCTTTAAATTCTACTCTGAAGCATTGGTGTGAACAATAAAAATCACCTTTCAAAAATTAAATTTCTCATGCATTTGTTGAAAAACTGATGATCCTTTTACCAAAGCCTTTTTTACATTGACATTCTTCCAGGTCCTGCCACTTTCATTAGGTATAGATTTAGAGGTTTTTTTTTTTCCAATCATCCTTATTTGAGATAATAGAAATAACAGTAGCTACAATATTCTCAGTATTTAATGACTTAATTTCACCTCATATGTTTTTTCACTTACTGTATATCCACAATAGTTCCTCTTAATAAAAAAAAATATTAGTTGGAAGAAGCTGCTTAAAAAGAAGAACATGTTACAGCATATGAATACATTTCAGTTAGTAGTACTATTTCTGAAACTTTGAGTATTCACAACTTAATATATGTAATTATTCTGAACGTTCGGGTTTACAGTGTGGAGTGGGCAAGTCATCCACCGCCACCATGGGGTGCCGGTGGGAGAAGGACAAAATATTATATATTATATTATATCTGCGGGATTCTGAGTGTTATGGGTTTATGAAATTAAACCTGAATGGAATAGAAGCACTGATCATCTACAAACCCAAACCCCAAAAACGACAAAACTTAAGAACCATTAAGATTCCTATGTGAAATCAAAACCCTGTTGAAACAAAACAAAAAAAAAACAAACGGACCAAGTCAGCAGGTGTTTTGGCGTGCGTCTGGATGCGCATTTAAGAGAGAGGAGAGGCGCTAATGGTGCAGATCTGGTCAACTGTGTTAAACCCATCGCACGCCCTTTTTCCTCCCTCATTCCCACTTACGCCAGTGAGAGGAAAGGAGAGGTGGGCTTACCCAGTCTGCGTGGCGGACCAAGCTTGCAAAAGTCATCTGGACACACCCCGTTGGTGCAGTCCAGGTCTGCGAAACTAGAGCCCAAGGAGTTGTTCTAAACTCATATATATATATATATATATATATATATATATATATATATATACATATATATAAATATATATATATATATATATATATATATATATATATATATATATATATATATATATATATATATATATATATATATATATATATATTTATATATATGTATATATATATATATATATATATATATATATATATATATATATATATATATATATATATATATATATGAGTAGCATTTCTTTGTGGTATTATTCAGGCTTTATAAAATATTATATAGACATGGAAAATGATTCATCTACTTCTAAAAGAAAATTACACACTCTCCATAGTTCTTGGAGACTGAGAGTCACACTCTGACATATTGTACAAATCTATGTATAATTGTAAGCTGAAGGAAAATTCAATTAGAGTCAAACCATTTGCCCCTGAACAATTACCACATGTAATTTCTGTGTGTAGGCTTTGGTTCACTTAGTGCTCCTCTGATTGACAGGCACCCCTGCAAACAGCGAACTGATAGAGCCAACATATACACATACACACTGAGGGAAATGTGCTCACAAAGAGCATTTTGTAATGTAAGCATTGTTCATTGTCCATGCAGAGTACACCAGAAATCTGGTAACATGTAACATAAGATTGTTTTATGTGCATTTACATAAGGGAAAGTGGACAAAGTAACATTTTATTGTCTAATATTTTCTATGCAGGCATTGTGTTAATGTTGTTTTGGGCTGTGGGCTTACATTCAGTTTAACAAATGGAGAATAAAACAATTGTGGCACTCGGTCAGTCTTGGCCCAGTTTCGTGGCTACACAGTCTGTATATAATACCACATGATGTGATGTCAAAACAACCAGTCATAAAATGCTCCAGTGATCAGTTCAGTCAGTATTTATTTGATGTACAAATGTGGAGCTCCATATAAAACTTGTTGAAACACATAAAAAAAATATCGAAGCTGACAAAATGTTGGAACTGCATTTAAATTAAGTTGTTTTCTTGCACTGGAAAATGTCCTTTTGTGTAAAATGGCATTTGCTCATCCTGGCACATAAAACCCCCAACATGGAATTCTATTTGTTTCCTGTGTTGTCTGGATTGTTCTCTCACTCAGTGTCTTTGCATTGCATGCCTGGCACTCCAACTATCTGTCTGCTTTGGCTGTGGATGGGCTGTTGTTTCTCTGCAGGCTCACGCTCAGGAGATAAGGACAGGAGTGGAATTGAGATAAGGCAGAGGCCCAGACATACCCCCCCCCCCCCTTGTAATCCCCTGAGAGCCAACACTGTGATAGTCTCATTCCAACCCTGATTTAGTGACTCTGACACTACATAATTACCCCGTAAGCACAGATAATCACAATCTGCATCAATGGGCAATTAGTGTAGACATGGGCTGAAGGCTCCCCAGAGGATGTCAAGCTCGCAGAGATGCTCTGGAGGATGGTCAGGACTCTGAGGGACTAGTGCAGGTTCCCTACAAGGGTACCTTGTGAGAAAATGAAGCACTGAGCAAACCTGTCTGCATTAAAAAGCTCAGTGTTTTTCAAAAGGACATAAAGAATTGTGTTTCCACACCAACCCCAGCCCACAACAATTCCTCTAAAATTAGGAATCAGTTCTCAAGCAGAAGATATTTCAATGAACGTCGAATGAAAAGGCAGGAAAAGACAAAAAAAACAAAGCAACTGACTATTGTTCACCAATAAATTGTGTTTTCAGTATCTTACCAATGTGAATAAGCTCAGGAAATGCATTGCCACTCTTGTAACATTGCAGCACAACAACAGTAATTAGCTTAGCTTCACTGTTTACAACTGTAGCCAAAAATTCAAGACACAAGATTCCAATGTAATCTTGTAACATGGTCACAACCTCGGGGTCGACAGGGGGCTGATCTGCTGAATGGAGTCCTATGGGTCAAGTGGCTCAGATCCTATTATATGAAAGTGACTCCCTAACAATCAGGCAACTCTGCTGAGTTGTACCTACAAACTAACTAATTACTACGATGGGCTCTAACATTAAAGATACTGTATGTAGGAATTGTGTCATCAAAAAATGTCCCTGAAATCCACGAGACCTTAAGGAATCCTGTTCATTTCAAATACTGATATCCCTAACAGTAGTAGTCCTATCAGAATATTTGCATTTGAAAAGCTCAGTGTCAGCCCCTAAATAATGTTTATGTTGTCATTTTGTGTTTTAGTTAATGCTGTGCCATTCACGAATCACAGAGTCAGTGTTCATTTAGGTTGCCAGTTTCCACTGATCTTTATCATTTCTGATCACGAACATCTGACATTATTAAACCTAAAAGGCCTTTTATAATTGACAAATGTATCATGACAAAGTGAGGAAAAAACATAATGCATAGAAGAATTTGAAGTTCAACACCAGCTCTCACTGACAGTGTTTTTTCCAGGCAGAGCTGCAGAGCAAACCAGGGCTTGAGCCGTGGAGCTGGGACTTCAGCCAGATGGTATAAATACCAATGTATAACTCATTGCTTGCTATAGTAGCTCCTTGAAGTAAATGCTCTTACTGGATCTGGCCGCCCGTCCTTACTCAGGGGGAAGGTGGACTGGATACCACACTCTACAGTATTTTAGATGCAGTAACAGTTTTGGCCACTATCTTACATACAGGACCTTTAACTAAATTTTTTATTTTATGAGACAAATGAGGTATTGTGTGTTTTGAGGCTCTTTCATAGTCTAATGTGATTATACAATAGACTAAATAGGCAGTTTTTTTGCTCTGATTTTTTTTTTTTTTTTTTTTTTTTTTTACAAATCAAACATAAAAAATAACCAAATTCCCCGAAAATAACACTAATATCTCCCATCACAAGTAATAAAAACAACTATTTAGTATAAATAGCTTTGCTTTAACAGCACTGGTAGACTGTGTGCTCTGATGAGGTTTTGGATAATTTACATTTACTTTGAAGCCTGACCTTCAGTAAATCTTAAATCTGACTAAATATTACTATATTGAATGCCTTAGATATCCTCAGATTAACTCGTCAGTTTGGTGGTGACTCATGTTTATTTATCACAAGTAAAAGTAAATATTTTTGCACACTAATCTACCTCATATCATGCAGACCTAGTGCTGATGTATACACAGGGATACACATACCTCTTCACCCAATTACCAGACTATGCATTATTCCAGGTCAGTACCAAAGAGACTTCTACTGTATAAAGAAACTCATGGATATAGCCTTTATATTTATATGTTCTGATTATTTTCCCACATAAAATATGACATCACTTTGGTCTGTAAAAATCTGAAAATGAAGTGTGATCTGACTTTTTTTTTTTTTTTATTCACCCAGCTGTATATTCCAAACAAAAGTAAATCTGGCAGGTTCTTCAAAGCTAATGAACTGCTGTTGAATATCACTGTGCAAACAAATGCCTTTCTGCTCGCTAGGGTGTGAGGTCTGTTTGTTTAACGGCAGCCCCTTCAGTGAGAGGAGGATGTGAGTTCAATGAAGAGAAGACCCTACTCTAAACCTCCCCTAATAAAACTAAACACACACACACACGTATGTAAAATGACAAACAAAGGCCTGCTATTATGTGCAAGCTGCAAAGAGTATATACTGTAGTGCATCAACAAAGGAATATGTACATTTTGCCGACTTGTTGAAACTGTAGAGGCAAAACCACAATGAAGTGCAGTGTTTATATTACAAACATACAAAATCACCAAATCTTGAAAGGAGTTTTGTTGAGTTTCTTGTTTTTCAAGCCGCCTTTTCTCCTAATGTTTGTCCTGTCAACTGCCCCTCCTCCTAATTCCTGACTCCTTGCCGTACAAAAGTGACATCCTCAGACTACAACGCTGCTTTAGTTAAAAGGGCAGACATATAACCCAATAATTTTGTTTAGTGCTTCGGTCAAAGGTCAAGCAGTTTAATAGACAAGACACAGACATGACTGGATAAAGAGATAGACCTGGATTTTATAAAGGTTACTGATGAGGAGTTGCAGAACATGTTATTTTTTTTCCAAAAGTTAAAATATTGTTTTTTGGAATCTCAACCAATGTAAAAATAATGATAATTTGTTTCAGAGCTTTTAATATTTAAAAATTGTCATTTCTTCCATTGCATTGCCAGGTTTCTGTTACAAAGGTACATTTGATCAAATTAGTTTGAGAGTTGGGTGGCACGGTGGTGCAGTGGTTAGCACTCGTGCCTCACAGCAAGAAGGACCCTGGACCCACACCAGACCTTTCTGTGTGGAGTTTGCATGTCCTCTCTGTGTCCGCGTGGGTTTTCACCGGGCACTCCGGTTTCCTCCCACCATCCAAACACATGCACTGATAGGTTAATTGGTTAATCTAAAAATTGTCCATAGGTGTGAATGTGAGAGTGATTGTTTGTTTATATATGTTCAGCCCTGCGATGAACTGGCGTCTCATACAGGGTGTATCCCGCCTTCGCCCATTGTAGCTGGATTAGGCCCCCAGTGACCCCCGCGACCCTAGTGAGGATAAAGCGGGTTCAGATAATGAATGAATGAATGAGTTTGAGAGTTTGAATAATTGTAATAAATTATTATTTTTATGAGGCTAGATGTCAGCTATGATTTCTTTGTTCATTATTCCATCACCTCTGCAGCATCTTCATAAAAATGTTTTTTTAACTAAGGACTGAGTTATTTCTATTAAGTGAGTGGCAGAGAGATTGACTCCCTGCAGCCTTTTAAGAAAGTAGAATTAAATAGTTAAAAGGGTGCACCATGATAACCTTTGCCTTTATTGTTGTAATCAAATTCACTTAATCTTGTTTTCTAAGAGGAAAAAGTATGTCAGGGTTCCAACAGGCATTTTCCTTTCACTTGTATTTAGCAAAACACTACATTTTCACAAACAAAATCACATAAAAATACGAACTGTAACAGTATATTAATGAACATGTGTTTGGTGTCATGTTTTTTTTTCTAATGCTGTGGAGCTGCAAAGGTATTTTTCTCCGGAAATTTAACATTCCCTCACCTCATCTTCTCTTCTCCATGAAAATAAAGTGGAGACCCGTTAAAATCAACAGTCTTATGTAGCCTAATGATACTCCAACCAGGGCAAAATAATCAAAACTCAGTGCCAGAAAGAGTCAAAGTTCAAGAAAGACATGTTATTCATTTTGAGAGAATACCCCAGGGTCGTCACAGCAACTTTGTTCTGACGTTAAAAATACAGGAGTGCACTACTCTACATGACTGATTTTCAGATCAGTTATTTTTTCTCCTTTCTCCCCTTGGAATAATATATATATATATATATATATATATATATATATATATATATATATATATATATATATATATATATATATATATATATATATATATGACTACTTTAAAAAAAATTCTGACTGCATAGTTGGAATATCTGCATAATTCTATGTTATTTTAAAATCCTCTCTTATTGTATCTATCAATATCAAGTCTCAGCAAACAATGTATTTTCCTTGTGATATATTGTCATTTGTATTATTTTGATTACATCTTTGCATATTTTCATCCATTATTATATTAATTGCAGTAGTGAATTCATTTGTTAATTTCTTTAAACAACAAACTAAAAAGAAAAAAGAACATATTAATTGTTCCATATACAATGTGACTGAAAGGGTTTAGGCTGAAGTAAAATGTCTTATTATCTAAACCTATTTATATTTAATATAATGTTTCCACAAGAAAACATATAATTAAACAAAAATTACAATTTTATCATTGCTAAATATACAATAAAAGACAATACATATTTAATTTTAATTCCGATAAATCATGTCCTTGTCCCAGCAACCAATATTGACCCTAGTCTTTTGAACAAGTCATTTCTTCGGTTAATCCTGACCTCTATATATTTGAATAATGTAAAGAACATTACCACATTTTTGTGATTGTTCAGCTTCTCATTTCAAACCCACTGGCACTAATCTCCTCTCTTCTGCAAAGTATTTCCACAAGATCTTTGTAAATGGTTGTGTGAATGGAGTTTTCAGCCAAAAGGAGGACAAAGGCATCCAAGACTAATGTTGACGATATATGGCCCATCTCACACGCTAACTAGTCCCAAGGTGTTGGATGGATTTGAGGTCAGGACGAGCGAAACTCCAAGGATTCCTTCAGTTGTTGGCTAGAAGCTGTTGTATGTGGTGGGTTTAAGATTTCCTTTTATTGGAGCTGATGGCCAAACCCAACTATCACAAAAACCTCAAACCAAAAGTACTATTAGAGCGCATTAAGCCATATTCTTAACTGTACGTGTACTGTTCCGTTGATGAAATACTGCTTAGTGATGTTATTTTTCCCCTATAATTTGACACTGAATAATTCTTCCCGATATGCCCAGGAACCCATGAACTCAGCTGCATTTGACCTTTGACCTCATGCTGCTGGATGAGCCTCTAATGACACTGCAACAGCTGTGGCGGCTATTCTTTCTGCTCAGAGAGACAGTGTGAATAGAGCATCATGTTTGAAGCGTGAGGAGTAAGCATGGATAGTATGTGAAGGACTCTGTAATTAGAGCCCCTCGATGCGCACAGGGAGAAGTCAGTAACGCTGTAAACACTTCCGAAGAATATCCCTCTCCTTTAGACTCCTGCCAGTGCATTTAAAGTGCTACAATAAACATCACTGCTCCTCTGCTAGAACCATTTTCAAAGATGCATAGATTTAATTTTTTAATGCCATTCTGCTATTTTGTTGCTTTTGCCCCACATAAAATTCAAGCAGCAGTTTACAAAAGGCTGCTTGACATAAAAAAAAATTACTACACAAGTAATTAAACAGAAATTATAGTGACTGTGCAATAATATTAAAAACTGCTTTAAAAATTGGTTAATACATATTTGTTCTCCCATTGTACTATCTGTTGTTTTCTAAGTATGTAATGTCTTTGGAAAATATGGGGCCTTTAAAAAGCAGTGTTTTGTAATGACATTAAATGTGAATTATTTGTCTTACTTTTTATAAAGGGGATAATAGCTAATTCAGGAAATTGTAAAAACATAACAAATAGAATTTAAAGGAATTGCACTCAGATCATTGATATTCAGTAGTGATAAAAGTAAAAAAAAAAAAACAAATAATAGCAATAATAATTGTGAAATGTAAAATTTAACCAAATCAATACTTCAAAACTAAAGTTTACATTATTAAAAGTCAGCTGGAATTAAGAACCAAACCAAAATAATAAAACAGGAAACAAAATAATACAAATTTAAACTATAATAATAATTCTAACTAGAATAGCATTCTGAGAGCGCAAACCTCTGCCAAGGCAGATAGGTCCGCCAAGGAGGTTATGTTTTTACCAGAGTTTGTTTGTCTGTCTGTCTGTCTGTCTGTTTGTTAGTTAGCAAGATGCCCTAAAAAGTTAAGGACGGATCTTGATGAAAATTTTATGACATGTTGGGGGTGTCACAAGGAAGAAATGATTAGATGTTGGTGTTGATCCAGAAGAGATCCTGGATTCTGTACATTGTGGTAAATGGAAAATACATTTCAAAGTGATCCAGAATCCCAGATCTCTTCCAGATGGAAGAGATCCTGGTAGCCATTCATGGTAGCAACTTGCACAGCCATTGATCAATTCATGGTAGGGTTGCCAACTCCCAGGCAAGAAAATAAGAGACACCTTCATGGGGTCACAGACCGTTCTGAAGTGGGGTTTGGGAAACTCCAGGTAAGTCCTTAAATGGAGTAAGGCAATAATAATAATAATAATAATAATAATTTCTAAGTGCATGTAAACATAAAAACTGTCTCTGCATTTGACATATTTCTGGTTGCATTGATATGCTTGTTTACTGTCCACAACGCACATTCATTTGTAAATACTAGCCGAGCCACGCTATCCCAATTCATTATATGTATAGGTCTACGAATGCTTCATAGTCAAGGGTGGCGGGCTAAAAGGTTGTCTTTTAAATCCTCTGTGTGCAATAGCACAGTACTATCAGTGTAATCTTTAGGATGATGTAATTAGATGCTGGAAAGTTCATGGAGAAGTCCGGAGAAAGTTACGAATAATTACGAATGGTGGATCATGGAGCTTAACGACTGTTGTCGCTTCTGTAAAAATAATTGAAAGATTTCTGATCTTTTCTCACATTCTTCATTCATCTTTGATAAAAGAAAATTGCCACCCATTGTTGTCCTTCTTCTATGGTTGTTTCTGGTTGTTTCACTCCGAATCATTGCAGCGTCACTTTGTTACACCTGCCCTCTGGTCCTGTACTTCACTGTGATTGGTCGGCCAATTTCAGGGAAATCTAGCCAAAAGTTACATTTAGAGTAACTGGACTACTGCGGTAGCACACAAGATTTGCTGCCACTAGGGGGAGGTTAGCATAGCTAGGCTAACGCAATACTTTATCATAACGTCATTCCATGGTTGTGTAACGAGAGGTGTTCCGTTTATATAACATTCTGGAGCCATGATTCCAGCTTAATCACACTGGTGTTACCTCTAGAGGTATGGTCACACCATTTCATCTGGAATAATAAAATATTCCCGGAACACAAATGCTGTGTTTTAAAATGAATAATGATGTTTTCCACTTAAATGTTTAAAAAATGTGAGTTGAAGCACAATAATGTTGACATACAGAATTAAAGTCAGTGTTCAGAGCTGCTTAACATTACAGGAGTTATTTCAGAGACCAACAGATGTCAACAGCATGTAACTGCCCTCCGCCAGCTGATTACAAGGTCCAGACCTTCAGGGGAAGATGGTGTAGACAGGCCATTACTTTTCAAAGGCACACAAGTCAAAGGCACAAGGTAATCTCATTTATCATTTGTCCTGCGACATCCAGGCTAAACAGAGTAAATAGTGAAACGATGCTATTGGTGAGTCTTCAAACACATGAGGCAGCTCATCAGACTTTGATTTATGGAGTTACTCACTAAGAGACAGTTCAGGACCAACAGTGACAGGAACACAACAGAAAATGTTAAAGCTCAGATCAGTTATGTCCACTAGTAGGGACATCACAGCCATTTAAAATGTGGGGGTGTTATGGGTTGTGGCACATGAGCAAAATTTTCTGAATCTATCATTGGAAAATTTACAAACAATTATCCATTAATGGTTAAATTTTTAGCTTAAAAACTAATATATGGCCAAAAATAATGACAAATATTAGTTTTTCCTCAATTAAACATTTATTTCAAGAAGAACAAAAAAATTTTTTGACAGAAATACAATAAGAATAAAAATCTGCCCCTCCCTACCCCTACTCAAAATATCCAAAAGTGCTCCTCCTATTGTCAGCAAATTAGCTTAGGGCACTGGTTCTCAAATGGGGGTACGTGTACCCTTGGAGGTACGTGGAGGTACTGCAGGGGGTACGTGATACTTAAGTACTGTATTTTCCCTGCTAGATTTGTGCAGACCCCTGAAGACCCCCAGATATTGATTGATATGACCCTGGGTTATAATTTCTCTCTATGTATTTCTCAGTTTGTTTTATCCCCCAGTCATGTAGGGGTGCTGTGTCTTTTTCAGGACCACAGATGAGCTACCATTTAGGACGTTTTCACACAGTGTACTTGAGGCTGTACCTGAGTATGCTACGAACTTAACTACAGAATCATTCTGAAATATCAGGGACAATAAAGTCACTTTTCCTCAAATAGACGAACAAATAGGTAAGAGTTTATTCTGACTTTCTCATTTGTTTGATAGACAGAATTCCTCTATACCACTATCTACTGTTTTGGTCATGGAACAACTATTCGTACTCTAGCTATGTGAGCACAACATCTGTGGGGAAGGTGTGAACATATTCTAGTATGGTATGGACTAAAGCACAATTTAAAAAGGCTGTGGATCCAGCAGCACACACTTTCTCTGCTCTTTACGAGCTTCTAACTGTGCTACTCTATGTTTGAATCACCAGTTTTGTCTAATGTATTTGTGTGTGTTTGCAGTGGGAACTGTTTGTTGTAAATAATTAGAAATAGTATTTCAGTAGCAGACCTTAGTTTCTGATAGGGGAGGGTGGCTCTTTTTGTTTTTATATTTTTCTCCTATTTTGGTTTCGGGTGTTTAATTAACTTTTAATTTTTCACATTTAAATTTTTTTTTTTGTTTTTTTGTTTTTTTAGCAGATCATTTTTTGGTTTGTAAGAAAACGTTGTTGTTTTAACTGAGTGCTCCCCTATCCTCTTTGAGTTGTATTTAAATAAATATGTTTGTGGACTGTAAATTTGGACTGGTATTTTGTGATTGGGAGTTGGTCAGTAAGACCATACTGTCCTGGTACACCCCTAGGCTGGGACGTAATGATATCATTTGATTGACTATATGTGGTTCATGTATGTAAAATAACATCGTATGCCAGCTCTGCCTCCCCCGCTACACATCCTTTACCAGCTGTGTGTTGAAGGATCCAGAGGGATTATGGGATGTTAGAAACACCAAATAAAATGCCATCATGATGACAGACGGTAAACTGTCTACATGTCCTACATACAGTAGCTGTAGTGGGCACATGTGTTCTAACTAATTGCTCACACTTGTTCTCTTTAAACTGGTATGTAATAAACAGTGAAGTTAGAAGCATTTAAGAAAAAGAAAAACAAACTAGGCTCAGTTTTGTATAAATTAAATGGAAGCGTCTTTTATGTATGATAAAAGATGTGTATAGTAAATTAGTACTAAATTAAAATGTTGATATTTCAAACCGTTGAGAGATTGTGAGATATTTTTTTCAGTGTTTTGAAAAAGGACTAATGTCTAGAAGTAGTCTAACAGATGTGGATGAGGTCAGTCATTTTTTCTCAGCTGTTGCTTACTCCCCATGAGCTCCTTTGACCTTTACCTGAAGCTTCTCATTGCAGTACCTCACACATTAATTACAGACTATGCTAAACATGTCACAGCGCATGAGTGGATGTGCAAAGGAAGAACGTGCCACTTAGGAAGTGGAAATCTATGCATAGTCATCTGTACAGTTTGCACGCATCTCACAGATTGCCTTCAGGCTCCTCAAACATTCTCCAGAGCAGATGGACTTCCTTTAAGGTTCAAGGGGCAGAGAGTTTATTGAGCACAAATCCTCTGGGTGTCTGAATGACTGAAAAGGGGGGAATTCATCCTACACATCAGTCTATTGAACAAAATATGCAGAGGTTTCTTCTTCTTTTTTTTTTTCTGAACATGAGAGATAGAGCTTTCAGTTATATACTCTACCTGGGGCCTGTCGTCCTGGTTCAGAGGAGGGGCTCTATTTCACAGATGGCAGAGCTGATGTGGACCGTGGGCTTTCCACTCTCAGATTTTGATTACATGACCTGGTTTTTCGTGCTTGAGAAAGGTGTGGAATGTGGAAAGAGTCTTAGTGACACTGTCCAGCCGACTTTAAACAAAAATCACATTTTCTCCCCAGTTTATTAAAAAAAAAAAAAAATCAGGGTACAATGATGAAAAGAATAGTGTGAAAGCATTGCAATGGTTAACAATGATTATTTGTATGACAGACAAAAGTGGTTCATGTGAGCATTAGATGTATGGAACAACATTGAATGATCTGTTCATTACTTTGCTGTGTCAAAGTTGTGCTGAAACAACGGAGTGGAGCATCAGCATTGAACCATGTGACCTTAGTGAGATATGAAACCCGTTCGTTTGGTCATTCAGTTATTTGTATTTGAGCAGTTCATCTTAAAAAAAATTTAACAAAAAATAATTAATTAAAAAAAAATAAAATACAAAAAAAAGGAATAAAATACAGAACAAAGGACAAGATAAGGAGTCACCACTCAAAAGGAGTAGGTTGAAGTTCAAAGACCTTATTAAAAATCCAACCCCTCATTTAATAATTATACAATACAATAACAATTTTATGAATTACATTTACATCACTTATTTCAATATCCATCTTGACCATACCTTTTAAAACTGAACCTCCACCATTATAGCAGGGGGTCTATTTTTGCAGCATTTGCACATTTTTATATATGGACATACACTTTATAATAAAGAAAAAAAACAAAAACAAATGAAGGGCTTCCTACCACATTATTTATATATATATATATATATATATATATATTTATTTATTTATTTTTTACCCAGAGCTAACATCAATATTAGAGTTCATCAGGATCATTGTTCTCTTTATATTCTCTAGAGGTCATTAGCTGAGCATGTGTTATTTTATTCCATTGATCCACTCCCTTAATCCACTACCACATGTCACTGTCAACAGCTCTAGGTGACAAATGCATGCCCTTGTCAGAACACAAATGCACACATCGCAAGGGACCATTATCTTTGTATTGTTTCACAAGTAAACGCAGATGGGTCTATGAAAATTCAGTGTATGACAGTTTTATTTATCCAGGGGTCTCCAAACTCTTGGTTGGTTGGAACAAAAACCTGCAGCCACACAAGCCCTTTGTGGAATAGTTCGGAGACCCCTGATTTATACAGTAAAGGCACCTTCAACAACCAACCAACAGAGGTGTTTGTGTAACAGGACAACAAACTCTCAAGGTCAGAGAATTTAATTTTAAAACCACAGTATGTGTCTCATCTGCTATTAATTAAATGGAAGTAAACTTGTCTACAGTTACTTTCCTGTATTCTACCTGTGTGGTGATCAGGGGCGGTTCTAGAGATTTTTCCCTGGGGTGGCAGGGGTGGGGCAATACGTCCAGAGAGGGGGCAAAGGGGGGAAGCAATTTATGGATGAAAAATAACTCACTAGTTATTTGTACAATCAATGATAAATGATTCCACCACATAATCAATGTTATCTATCAGTGCATAACAATTCCTTCAGAATGTGATCAACATTCATTCAAATGTCATATTGAAGGTCATTAAGGTAAGTATTAAAACATCCATCATAAAAGCGTGTCTGTACTGTATAGCAGCCATTTCATTTACTTTCCCTTTCATTTATTTCAGTCTACCTATTTTGGCACGTCTACTATGCCCCGTACAGGTCAAAGGAGACTAAATTGGGAGGCTATGTGGAGGAAGTGTGGCTGACTGGGAGCACAAAGCTGATTTTAATGTACAGTCTGCCAAAGTTCTAAATGGCTTAAGGAGCCTGGTATTATTTGTAAACCAACAAGAAACATTTTGAAATTTCAACCTCAGTCTTGGTTTATGGATTTTGGTCAAACACCACAAATAGTGACAAAACAAACAGACTTTAAACATAGGATGGGAATAGTCACTTCATATAGTATAAAGAACAGATGCAAAAAAGTGTTAATTATGTCCTGTAAAACATCTGGCCATGGGACAGGTAGCCTACTACTGTTAGTACTAGTACTACATGCAACCATTTGGAAATGTCTACATTTTTAAGTTTAACCTTATTCTAAGTAATGAAGTCAGTCTTGGAGAAAAAAATACATTTAAAGTTTAACACTATTTTCAGCAAAAGACTGGAATTGGCAACAATAACAGCATCAGTGCTTCCATATTAACTCCCCCACTCTCATACTATGGAATAAAACCACCAGTCAAACTTAATTCAAAGGGAAAAACAAAATTTTTATCAAAAGGAAAAACATGACTTTCAGACTTTCTCAAAACCACCCCATCCCTCCAAAAAAAAAAGGAAAAAATCCTCCAAATTAATTAATTGCTCTCCTTAGATAAGACATGAAAAACGTTAGTAAATTAGATCCAAGGTAGTTGTGTACATTTTGAAAAAGATTATGGCTTTGTAAAATACTATATTAACCCATTTTGAACTGAAAATGAAACAGTTTTTCCTTCTGTGACATTAAGTATACAGGCATGAACACACCATGAACTACTGATCTGCCATCCTTCCTCCCTTCTCCTCACCAATGAATACAGCACTCCATGTGATTGGTGGAAAAAAATAATAACATAATTCTATCACTAACGACTCTAGCAAACACTCCGACCATAGTGACGTCCCTTCATCTCATTGTTGAACACAGAGCGTAAAAAGCTACATGACTGTATGTATGTATGGGTTTGAAAAATTAACTTCATATTGCCATAGCTAGCTGCGATGATGGAAAAACAGGCACACGTGCACTGACGACATACTGTATGCTGCCATGTTTTAAGTCACTAAGCAACAGTTGCTAGCCTAGAGCTAAGCTTAGGGAACACAAGTCAT
This sequence comes from Siphamia tubifer, assembly GCA_020466265.1. NCBI lineage: Eukaryota > Metazoa > Chordata > Actinopteri > Kurtiformes > Apogonidae > Siphamia > Siphamia tubifer. The sequence goes on along the minus strand of CM035787.1, from coordinate 29,808,260 downwards.
GACTAGCATGCTAAGCTAACTACTATTTACGGATTAGAAAGCCTGGCTAAAAGTAATCAGATACCAAAATGTGATTCAGGACAGGATAAGGCTGTGTTTATTTAGTTTGTATGATAAGGGTTTCATTGACTTTGACTAACCTTTACGTTGTTTATCACTGCAGCCAAAAATATCGCTTTCTCTTCATGGATAGAATGTTTGGAGCAGTGTCTGGGGTCACAGACAGGTCAGGGGGGCAGCGTGAAACCATTAAAAAATTTTAGCAGGGGGCATGATGTCTAAGAAAAGTACTCATAAATAGACAGGAATGAGAAATAAGTGAATTTCTGTCAATAAATTACAAAATTATAAATTAAAAAAATGAATGGATACTTTCATTGAAAATAAAATGGGGTGGCAGAATAAGATATTCACTGGTTTCAAATGCCATTTGGTGCCACCCTATGGTGATGATTATCTTGATTCATCAAATCTGATATATTGAGTTGAATGAAAGTATTAAACAAAAGGTTGCACAAAAGCCTTCTTATTTATAGGCAGGAGTTGTTGTTCTTGTTGTTTTGTTTTTTTATAACATGAATTTTCCATCATAATAACAGTTTACCATCACCTACCCATACCTAATGATACACACCCTCATGTATACACACAAACATTGACAATGGAAACACACACCTTACCTCATTAGTGTGTTTAGTCTCCATGGAAACACTTAACAGGTGACTTTTTCCAAAGGGGAGGTGGGTCTGCGAAAGTGACAGGGTATCCTGTTCATGTATCTGGAAAATTGTGTGTACCATGTTCCTTTATGCTGGTGAGGAATTTGCCCTAATTATACACTGACCCACAGGGACTTGTGTCACCTTGTGGGTGCAAATGTAACACCCCCCCCCCCCTCTCTCTCTATCTGATTTTAAGCAGTCAGGCTCGGTTTTCAGTTTGAGACTCATTTAGTGTTAGACATTTGTGTGTGCAGTTGTGAAGGTTACAGCTAAGATGGATCATGTCAATAGTTATGTTTACAGAGATTGCAGAAAAAAAGGTGAGTTGGTGATCCAACCTTTTTCCACCATTGACTGATGTCCACAGCCAAGCCAAAGGAGTAACAGAGGTGAGACAGGATGGACTTGTACACAGTGGACCTTCTGGAATCAATGGGGCAGTGATGCAGTGCAGCCAATAGTGTGATGTATAACTTGCGTGTTGGAAATACCTCAATCATAGTGAAGTTGCTAACGTCTCCAGAGTCGGCCCATTTTTCACTGTTCCACAATTGTTAACATTGATAGAGTCCTTTGCCTGAAATAACAACAGCTCACAGATCTCAGTGTCTCCCCAGTTGTTTCTGGTCATGCTGATATGTTTGTTAACTGTACACGGCCCACGTTCATTTTTAGAGAGGTTTTCCTTTTACATAGTATTGAAAAATCATGATTCCACCTTTATCACGGCTCAGTTACTCCCTCCAGGAGGTAAGTCATGATAAAGTTGGGACGAAATAATCCCACCATTTAGTTTACACAGACATCGTTTCAGAATAGAGAAACATTCCTGTAACATTAGTGCTGTGTAAATGGGGTTAATAATTGTCCTCACCAGGATAATGAAACCAACATGTGCCCATGTGTTTCTTATGTTATGGGGACATAAACTGTTTTACACTGTGTGGACCATACATCACAAGATTTGAGGGTTTATGCTTTGGCAACAATGAAAATATAAAATATGCAGAGCATTCATGTAGAGGACATGATACAGAGTGTGTCTTTTAACTGGCTACACCTGGAGCTCATATACAACATAGGTCATAGACAAAAAAAAGATGGTCTTTTTGAAACTGTATCTTTCAGTTTTTAGACCCAGTAAAGTGTAGATCCAAAAGTCAGGTATGTGGAAAGTTTTAGACTAAAATTAGTAAAATACATGTCAAGTGTTCATCATGAAATGGGCGATTTAATCATTGGAAATGTGTATATAGCCTATAGCGGGCATCACAGATTAGCGGACTCCGGACCGGGAGATGGTTCTGTTCGGACACGTGACCAATGGCAAAAATTTTTTGAACCGGCTGTGGAAATTTACAGCGGGTGCACTGCAGCGGCAACTCTCGCTGTGCCACTCCGAACCTACCCAGAATGCTTTGCAGGAGCAGAATTTGCTTCTCATAGAAATTAATAGGGGTGGTGCAGTGCAGAGTTTGGATTGCTGTCTAAATATTGCTGGTAGTCAAGGCCATCTCTTGGAAATGTAAGTTTGTTGATGGTCACAGAGCCACATGCAACAACTAATATACAGTACAAATTCTCCATGCTAAATTACATCCCCAGAATCCAACAAAAAATTACAAAATGTTCCTACAGAGGGAAAGCACCTATAGAGAAAAGGAATTCCACTCAGTTTGTACTAGTATTTATTTTAATCAGAAGTTTCCTTTTTGTTTAACTTGAAATAAAAGCCTTAAACTTATTTGACTGCATAAATATTTATGATAAAACTGATTGAATGTTTTCTAATTTCTTGCGTTTGAAGTTAAAACTTGGACTTGCAGGATTTTGACTCAGGGCTTCTACTTGAGCAAAATATAAAAAACAGACCTTGGGGACTATAGAGTTATCTTACTTGTTACTAATACCTCATCTCTTTTGCTGAACCTGCTTTATCCTCACTAGGGTCACTGGGGGCCTAATCCAGCTACAATGGGTAAAGGCGGGGTACACCCTGTATGAGTCACCAGTTCATCTCAGGGCTGAACATATATAGACAAACAATCACTCTCACATTCACACCTATGGGCAGAAGGGATTCACCAATTAACCTATCAGTGTCTTTGGATGGTGGGGGGAAGCCAGAGTACCCAGACAGAACCTATAAAGACACAGAAAGGTGCTGGAATTTAACTCAGGACCTTCTTGCTGTGAGGTACGAGTGCTAACCATTGCATCACTGTAACACCCTTACTATTATTTTTATATTGTCTTTTGCACACATGCACATCTTTTTCTCACATTTTAGTCTCTTACTGCTTTGACCAGTGCATTAGTAGGATTAATAAACTCATCTAATCTAATCTTAAATGGGAACTCTTAAAAGCTGTAATCTTCACCTTCATATACATTATAGCGCTTTCATTACAGTGTGGTTTTTCAATATCTCTGTCAGGATGTAGGTCAGTCAGGAGGCTTTTAATTTAACTGAAAAAATAAAGATACTCCAGGACACAGCTTGTGTACATGTTTCCACCTCACATAAAAATACACAGGACGTATCAGTGTGAATATGTTTGTGTACCTGGTGTAGCTTTTCTCACTATAGTTGCTGTACATATGGTATGCAGTAGTTGTGATTATGGTTTCCACAAATTTGATGTCAAAAGAAAGTCCATTAAATGCATGTACGGTAAAATTGAAATACAGGAGGTGTGTGCATGCACATCGTCCTACCTTTTGTGGCTTATGTTGGCCACAAAGGATGGTACTATGAATGTGATTGCCTTCTGCTAAGCCTGGAGGCATGTGTCTGTAAAGCCAGGACAGTGCCAGGTAACAGTGACATGACATGTCAGCTGCCTCTGGACACTGATGTCCTCAGACCTTGGACTAATGCTGGCTTCAGCAGGCTTCAGCAGCATCATATCAGATTCTGTGAATAATTCAACACACAGATGCATGGGTACAGTAGCTCTCACCCTGTTAAAGTTATAAAGTTATTTATGTTGCTAAGAAAAAATAATCACTATGAATACACATAAAACATTTTTCAAATTATAAATTCCATTAAATCCTCAGGAGGTAATGTTTTTTTTTTTTCCTTCATTTGGTAAACATTCCACAATAATTGTACAGCTCATTGTAATTCAAGTGGTAAAAAAAAATAGGTTTTGGCACCTTCTCTTGGCTCCGTTTTCAGGTTTTATAAAATCAATGTCCTGATGGGAAAATTGTTGTCCAATCACAGGTCTTTTCAGAGAGGGGGCTATAAACATAAATGCTTGATCTTTCATCCTCCATCCATGCTTAGAATGGAAAGGCGACGGCTCTAGGAGGAAGCTCTGTATTTTCCATTCGGGTGTTTTTATGAAGTTCACAAAAACAGATGCTAAGGTTTCAACATATTCTATGTGGCTTGTGATTTGTGAGGAATTAATGCTGGATTCAGGTCAGATTACGACAGGATTATCTGCATATCAGAATAAGCATGCTTACACACAGCTAGGAGGTAAAATGTTGACACCAGTTAATACCAAGAATAAAGAAAGTGATGATTAGCAGCTACTTAGAGTCAAGCCAAGAAGATACAAAGTGATACTTGAATGGGGAGGGATGACCAGACCATGTCCTGAGGCATTTCCTATATTATTGCAACAGCACGGATGAATCTACAGTACACTGAATTAGTTGACCCCTTTTGTAAACAGCTATACAACCACAGCATGTAGGGCTGTTTGTGCACATAAGGAGAAACAACCAGAGGGTGGTCTGCCAGAGTGGGTGCAGGGATAACCCCAATTCAGAGCGTGACCAGTTTGATAAGTAGGGCAGCCTTAATGTCATGCCCGTCGGTTGGAGCGTGATGACTGACTTTACGTGGGAGGGGAGGGGTTCAGAGTTCATCATGCCAGTTAGAATAGAAAAATAATCACTTGTTGCAAAAGTGCAGCTAAGCAGTTTCTGCAGGATAATGACACAAGCTATTTCATTTAAATGCACGTGAGAGGCATGTGTTCTCAATATGCCCCATAAACCCCATGCATCTGTACGATCCTGCAGCGCCTGTAGACTCATTGCAAGGGAAGCATCCCAGTGCGTGTTGTACAGTTTATGTCGCCATGGTAACATAACCCATATGGGAGTGAAGGAAAGATCATGCATGTACAGTAGACACAAACTCTGCTACAGGTAAAGGAACACAACACCCCACATGGGCTCTGGGGCTCTGACATGCTGGGCTTTCAGCTTCCAAGCTGTGGGAGGATATACATGTATGGATGAGGAGAAGAGTCAAAAAACATGAGTGGTTCAGCAGTTCCTTCTCCATGGTGGTCTGTCAGAGCCTAGTCTTCCTGCCTTCCTCTTGTTCATACAGTTCTTGGCAGGTGAGTGTCAGGCTTGAATCTGCTAAAGCTTCATTAATATTAAAAATTGGACTCACCAGCAGGCAATGAGTGCAGCTGTGGCTGACAGCTCTTTGTAGGAGATGCAGAGGGGCTCATATGTGAATGAAGGAAAGACTGTGAGAGATGGCGACACCAAAGACAAATTGTGTTGCACTATGGATCACATAACAACAATTAAATGAACAAAATGTTGAAATAATTCAAATATCATAGCCAACACTTGCACACATTTTTTATGGATTACTTTTATAATAAACTTCATATAGATACGTCATATTGCATTACCTCAAAAATTTATTAATAGACATAATAGACATGATGACATCGACTGGATCAATGCCAAAATAAGCAACAATACATGCGAGTTATGGGATTTGTTATACCTGAAACCACTTCTTTATATTCTAAATACAAAACCATGTTATGCTATTTCACTCTAGATTCAGCCAATAATCTAATGCTCCTACAAAAACATCAACTTAGAAAACATTTTTGATATGGGATACAGACTTTGATTTTTTTTCTGCAGTTTGACTGAAAACACATGAATACTCCCTTGTAGGTTCAGCCAGGTCTCTGTGGATGTACAGTAATCGAGTGCCCTCTTCTCTTACCTGGTTTTCTACATTAATGAGAAGTGACACTAAAGATGTGGCTGATTTCCTACATTGCACCAGCAGTCGCTTTGCATTAGCATGGATGACAGATGATTAAAAGGAGAAGCAGAAAGTGGTATCTTGCTGAGTGGCAGTCAAATGAGGGAAATGCGACTACAGTTAGCAGCAACCTGCAAGAAGCAGGGGCTTGATTACTTGTTCAGTTTCTCTCTACATCTGTTTAGGACACATGCAGACTCCCCAGCAGTTTCTGATGAGAAAAAGATGCAGATAGTCCAGCCGAGTATCTATTAGGACTTGAAAACAATGCAGATGTTAAAACGCTGCTGAAGTTATCATGCTGTTTATTTCACCGCCTATACCCTAAAATGTGTCATTACCTATGCAATGAAGCAGAAAACATCACTTAACACTTCAGTGCTTCTAATCAACTTGCAACTTTTTTGTCATTGGCATTTCAATGTTTCTATCATATTCAACACAATGCACAAATAACTTTCATTTTTAAATCAAAATTATCATATTCCTGCATGAAATTCCAACAGCTGCCTTCCATAGTTGTATGGAAGCCTTTACTCTCCCTTTCACAAAGGGAACCTGCAGATTTATTGACTTAAAACTATCTAAATCTGAATGCATTATGAGGTTGGTGAACTTGTTGATTTGTTAAAATAATGCACCAACCTCCTTTCCTCAGTCAAAAAAGCTTTTCCTGACATTTAAAGGTCTGATACTCATTGTCTATATAATAAGCGGTCTTCGTCGACTCCCCCTCTCTCCCCTGCAAACCTTTATACTGGCACATCAGTCTATAACACACCAAAGAAATCAAGCTGAGGGTCTTTGTCTTTGTGCATTAAGGGAGCTACATATTGGGTTTCCCCCTGGTGTTTTACAGGAAGGGATTAGTCAGTTTATTGTGATTACTGCTGTATTGTGCTCTACTCCACAGGCTGGCTTATCATATAAAGCACCAGGATCCGCCACTCCTCGGGAATCTGCTTGAACTGATTCCACCTCATTCTACTAACCTCCCTTGGCTAATTAACATTTATGTTTCACACAAATCATCATTCTTCAACCATGTCTTCAACTAAGTAAAACAGAAAACAACAAAGCAGACCGCTTAACATTTCCCATACATATCAGTTTACAAAACATTGGTTTGACATGTAAGTACTGGAGAGGTGAAAGGTCATGTCAGATCGCAGTGACCCAGGTCCTGTGTGTCTCTGGAGGACAGTCCCAGTACAATACTATGGGGTAGCTCATGTTGCATAAGACATGCAAAAGTCTGAATCCTTCTGGAAAAAAAGGTCAATATCACATCCACTGCTGAGGCCCTCTGACCCTAAACTGATGTGAAGAGAGCTTCAAGGCCTTTATTTTCCCCCAGTGATCTTTAAGTTAACAGATTAGCAGATTCTTTTTAACTGTTCCAAGGCCATGTCCACACTCACATGGATATTCTGCTACACAGATCTTTTCCTCCTAAGTGTAGGCCTCTCATCTACACACGTACAGTGTTTGAAGTCACAAAAATTAAGATTTGTGTATATGTTCTAAGAATGCTTAGAAGTGCCCTCTCAAACAACAATACTGACAGACATACAGACTACTGGTTTATTCACATTCAATTTTAGCTAACAATTATATGTTTGCATCTGAATTCAGTTTGGCTGCTCTATGTCATCAATAAAGACATCTGCATCTGCCACATGTTATTTCATCAACAGTATCTAGAGTTTAAAGCGTGTGCATTCTTCCATGTATGCAAAAAAAAGTTTGGTTTGTGGGTAAATAAAGTGACTGTGAAAAGGATTGACATTGGTGTGGACTAGGTCATAGACTTCTTCTCTGTGGAAGTGCAGCATTGATGATGGTCATAAATTCACCTCTACAGACATTGCTTGGCATAGTAGCAGGGTATGGCATCGTCTCACATCTTTCTGGACATCAGGCAATGTCCCATATCTGTCTTGACTAACTTTGGCCTTTATCACCACAGATGCATGAAGCATGACACACTGCATGCTGGTCTGACTCCAGCATGGATTAAATGTGGGATACTTCATATATCTACGATGGTTGTCAAAAATCAAACTGCTGATGTGGGTTATTGAACACTGATGCATTACCTTGCAGCTACACTCAGTTCTGTAAATAGCTTGAATTATTCCCAACTTTTGCTAAAACTATTTCTTGATTTTACCATCCCCAGATTTAGATGTAATTCAAATGGACTTTGTATTACGTCAAGCAGCGTGTCAGACATTGTTGGAAATCCTGATCTGCTTTGAGTGAAGCTAGCACAGCCTTGACTAGCGTGCCTGTCAAAGTGAGCCATCCACGGCCGCTGTCCTGGGCATCATGCCACGGCTCTATTGCTGGAGACATGAACTCTTGGGAATGTTGGGATAAACAGTAGGTCACTGTATGATTACACTGCATGTCCTTTTTCCTGTAACACAACAACACAAAACAGAGGGGGAGGCAAACCAAGAAGGAAGGCGAGTAAAAATAATGAATGCAAATCTAATAGTTTAATGTGTCGAATACCAAAAATGAAAACTCCACTGTATGCAAAAATGTTTCAGCTCAGGCTGCTTTGAACAAGAGTCTTTGAACCATACATTTTGTTTGTTTTGTGTGAATCCTAGTTAATAGTGAGTGGTGCAGGCTTTCAGACATGTCAGTACGGGGCAGAAAAGAGTGGGCCTTTGGGGCTGCATAATGACCTAATTCTCCAAGGGGGAGAAGGAAAAAAAATCTACTTCCACCTGCTTTACATGGCTGTTTTTATTCCAGATTTGAACTGGATGTCTGCGTTTGTTTCTGTGATTGGCAACCTAGAGGTGAGAGGTTTGACGGAGGCTGCGGGGTACACATAAGAGTCTGCCTGGACTCACTTGGTATGCTGCAGTCTCTCAAGGGGCAGAGAGGAAGGACGGGGCTTCAGTCTCTGCTAATCTAGTTGGCAGATGACGGACGTCTCTCTGTCCATCAAAGTGTGACCTGGGGCATACTTTTAATGAGATCCATTCCACATGACAGGCGCCACCTCTCCCAGGGATCTCTGTCTGATCGCTTTCTTTGCTCCAATCCGATAGCTGACTACATGTGTTGCTGCTTTACATTCACAGTGTCTGTGTGTATGTGCACCACAATGTACAGTATATGGTGTGTGAGATGCAGTTCAGTGTGTGTATGTGTGTGTGTGTGTGTGTGTGTGTGTGTGTGTGTGTGTGTGTGTGTGTGTGTGTGTGTGTGTGTGTGTGTCTGCAAAGGAAGTGTTGTTAAGACCTCCAACAAATCCAAATGAACATGTCAGTCTGAACACCAGCCTGTCAAATACTTCTGTCAGACTCCAGACTTCAGTGTTGTTTTCAGTAAGAGCTCATTGAGTTTGAAAATGATTTTGACATCATTGTAGAACAGCATATGTTCATGTCTTTACAGGGTAAAACATGGATGTCAAATGTTGAATGTTAAACTTGAATGTGCTGCTCTACATCCTTCAAATATTCAAAAGAATACTAATGGATTTCCGCCTTTCAATGACTTTCAACCATCACCAATTTTTATTGTCTGTTATTGTACTTCTTTCCATTGTATTTAATTTATTTGTACTTCTGCCTATGAATCAAATATATTATTATTATTATTATTATTATTATTATTAGTAGTAGTAGTAGTAGTAGTAGTAGTAGTAGTAGTAAATAAAATAAAATAAAATAAAATAAAATAAAATAAAATAAAAGTCATACGACTGATCCAGTTCGTCAGTTGGTACTTTTGTTCAGTTTAACAGGTTGCTGTGGTAAAAGTGTTCTGCTTCTACTTCATCAGTAGGCTATTAGTTTTTGTTTTTTTAATTGAACAATTCATGAAGAAATGTAGATGTATGAATTGCTTTTGATTTCATCCCTTCTTGAACATAACCCTGACTCTACTACAAACTTTATATAAGGACACAAATCTGTACAGAACTTTCACAGTGAAGCTCAAACAGATTGCATTGTGAGTTAGAGCTCAACCTGGTCCTCTCTAATGTCAAAAAGAAAAACACTCCCACTCTCTGTCCCCTTTTTGTGACTTTGATGCAAACTTTTACTCTTCCATTAAGTTTCATAGACATCGATGCTGTAGTTTTTTGTCTAATCCTGCTGAGAACAGACAAATAGACAGACAGGCAGTCAGACAAATAGGGATGATTGGTGAGGTGAAAATCCTTGGACTTAGAGAGGAAAAACAACAATGCACTACAACATATCTACACAGACTGACAAAGTAAAGACATATGGGGTCTGGGATTCTGGCTCCTGCAGTGTTGCTCAATCCATTCAGCAATTATTACACAACTTGAAAGCTGGTATCCACATGGACAATAAAATAGCTGTCGGCTCTGTGAAAGTTACAAGAAACAAATGATAAATACATACAATACAAACACAGTCTGAGTCCACTTTCCTCCAGTGGACTCCACAGCAGCCGACCTAAAACTATACAGACAAATGATGTGGCTACTGGCTACACACAGGGAAGACCATGAGCTTCAATTTATTTGGCTGGTAACTACTGGCATGAGCAGTAAGAAAGAAAGAAAGAAAGAAAGAAAGAAAGGTTCTGCCTCTTGCAACAGAATCAGGAGCCAGATGTGTCATTTACTGGCAGCTGTCTCAGGCTGGACACTGTCCCCAGCGATGGACTATAAAGCTGTCAGCATGTGGTGTACTGTTTGTAAAGCAACTGATATGATATGTTAAACATATCTGCATTTTTCAATAAGTTACACTCAAAAAATGTGCAGCTGGACATTGTGTCAACTATCTACAACATATTTAAAGGCTCTAATGACAATGTTTTACTGTTAAGGCTAAAATAACACAAAAACAAATCAGCTAAATGTGTGTATGTGTGAATATGGGACGATATAACAGCAGCACAATGCACTCATTTTTGTGAAAGTGTATGATTCTGACTTGTAACTTGAGTGGAGTAGGGAGCCTTGATGGGAAAGCAGACGGTGATAAGATGGAGGGACTTTCTTCTGGGATTGACTGGAGAGCCACAGACAGTTGTGACAACCTTCCAACAACATTTCCACAGTTAATTAAATTTTGAACTAAGCCACAGTGAAAGGCATAGTTTAGAATATGCTCTTGATGTGCTATACTGTCTCCAGACAACTTAGTACAGATCTCTTAAAACACAACTGGTGCAGCAAACGCCGGGAACAAATGTTCTCTTTATCCAGAGCTGAGAAAACATTTCAATTGTCTTGGTTAAAACACAAAAGATGAACGAACAAGAAAACCATTGTGTTTTTGCGTGGTATTGTCTGAACTGTGCCAACTTTGCATCTGAAATTCTTTAGAGTCCAGTTTTGTTTTGTATTTGTAAAGATGGATTTTATTAACTATAATTTAATTTTTGTAGGTTCCTACAACTGGATCAGTGTCAGTTTAGCTGGAGAGAGAAGTATGTTATGAATTATCAGACAGAGAAACATCATGTAAAAAATGAATTAGCATTCTTCTTCTAATTGTTGTCTTTGGGTGGCCTCTCACTTTTGTCTTCTGTCTCCTATGAACACAGACGAGCCAAATCATTTTCTTTCTTTCTCTCTTCTTCCCACAACTGTTTGGAGTGTGACTCTCCTGTGTCATTCTGAATTCTGCAGCCACCTGTTTCATGGCCTCATCGGAGTTAGTGATGACAGGAGGATGAGATGGGGAGAGTGGGGGAGGAGGTGTAAGGGGAAGGGTGAAGGACAAGGGACTCTGCATAGTGCAGCAGGAGCAGTTGCAAAAGGAGAGTCAATTAAAGACAGGCATAGTAATTGTATATTTTAAGCTGTGTATGCTTAAAATATTTTAAGGGTGTAAAACATTTAACAATAGTTACACAATGAAGTTGAAGAATAAAAAGTAGCAGTGACCTACACACACAGATTTCATTAGTGAAATCCACATCCTCAGTCTTATTGTGTCTGAATGTAATATTTAAAGTATTACAATAACCAACCGCTATGTCGATATGTAATCAATCAGTTCAATAACTGTTTAAAATGTCAGATTTTGAATTTTTTTAATTTCCTGTTTTTTTCCCTCTATTATAAACTGAGTATTTTCATTGGCATTTGCCTGTCTGTCTGTCTGTCTGTCTTTCTGACTTTCAGCAACATTACTCCAAAAGTTACAGATGAATTTTGTTGAAATTTTCAGGATGTGTTGGGAGTTTTACAAGGAACAAATGATAAAACTTTGGTGGTGATCTGGAAGAGATCCTGGATTCTGGATCACTTTGAAATGTATATTCTCCATTTATCACAATGTAAAATTTCAAAGTGATCCAGAATCCAGAATCTCTTCCAGATCACCACCATGTTCCTTGTAACACTCCCAACATGTCCTGAAAATCTTATCAAAATCCATCCATAACCTTTGGAGTAATCTTGCTGAACAACAGACAGACAGACAAACAACTCCAGCCAGGGCCGGACTGGATCAGGATTTCAGGCCTGGAATATCCCACAGCATCCAGGCCACTTCCAGCACCACGGAGGCAAAATTTGAGTTTTTTTCCCCCTCCAAATACCTTTTGTAATTTCCTTACAGCAATTAAAGTAATAGTATTACACTGGCTGTGACACAACACCGCACTATTAAACTAATGCATGACAACAGCTCATAGTACAGTACAGTACTTTTCTTACATTCTCTCCCTGACTCAATATTAAAATGCTATATCAGTCACCGCTTTTTTAAGTTAACCACCCGCAGCTCGGACTGCAATAAATGCATTTGAAAAGAACGGATCCGACCGGCACTTGACCCACATTTTAAAAATGTAATCAATGGTCTTTATGAACATCACATGACCATACTCGCATACCGGCATTAATTTCCATGTTAAAATCCGATGTCATTGGGATCGACAAACTGTGACAGACAAATAGACATTTGAACCACAGAAAAGTAATCATCTTAAAATCTCAATGAATGTGTCCCAAACCTTAACTTTTTTTGTTTGTATATTTCCAGAGCTCCAATTCTCCTAACTTGACTTTCTCTCTTTCTCCCTACATACAGTAGGATACTTTTGATGTTGTACGTCACCCTCACAGAAATTCAGTTAATAGAGCCCAAACAGTTTGTTTATTTGATTGTTTAATGATATTTATTCAGGAATTACTCATTTTCAGTAAGTTTTCAAATATCCCGGGCTGTTGAACGCAACACGGTTATGGATGTGTTCAGACCCGTTGCTCAGTAACCACGCCAACATAGCCATCTCGCCTTCTTTTTCTCTTTATTCATATATTCCTGGTTCATTACTGTCACATGGGGACATGAATAACACAGTACAGTTTAGATAGATATTAAAATGGTGTGTTGTTTATCTGTGCATAAGTTAACGCTGTTTAGCGCCGGTGTATTGTTAAAGCTAATACGGTATTAAGCTAGGTGTCGTCTGAAATGACAAACAACCCGACCGACCGCAACTCGAAGATATTTTTTAATGACCCGTAACTGCGGTATACCGCGGGAACCCGCTCTCTTCGGGGTCAGCCCGCGCATCACTGATATATTCTGGCCTGGGGGTGTCTGCTGTGAAAACTGTTTATAAACCCACCGGGTGATGCTGTTGAGGCCGCAGAGCTAGCAGCAGTGCCACTCTGGCTGCTGCTAGGTTTAACAAACAAGTCAGTTATTTTCTGACATTTCTTCCCCTCCTCGAGAGAGAGACCTTCTTTTCCTATACAACTCTCGCTGGTGTCCACCTTTCCTTTTTTTCTAAACGCCGTCATTCATTGTTTCGTTTTTGCATAAATCGACGTGTTTTATGGTCAGCGTTAACTCAACGGTACAGGGGCGGGCCCTCGACGGAGAATAAAGCGACTAACCAATCACAATGAGTTTCTTTAAAAACACACACACACACACACACACACACACACACACACACACACACACACACACACACACTACCAATCCCTACTGCTCTGACTCCACCGGATTGTTGACAGGTACGCTGATTTTTTTGAGGGGGGGCATCTCAGGCCAGGCAGGCCACTGAGACGTCCCGGTTGTCCCGTGTGCCAGTCCAAGCCTGACTCCAGTGAAAACATAACCTCCTTGGCAGACCTCTCTTGATTCGAATCGGGGAAGATGAAAAAAAAAAAAAACAGAAAATGTGAAGCTCTGATCAGAAGGAGCAGGAAGAGAATGGAGAAAAACAAGCCAAGGTCAAGCCTAAGTCTTTGTTGTTTTGTTAAGTCTGGTCTTTTAAGCCAACACTTCCTTTCATAGTCGTTTAGTGGCTGGAAACAAACCGATGCAGACAGACAGGGGGAAAAACACAACAAAAACTTACATTTTGAAAAGAGGTTTTTCTCTCTGCGGTCAATTAGAAAAACTGTGTGATAGTGAAAACACAAAAGTCCCATGTTTTCCCTATCACACCGCAGACTATAGTACACTAGATCAACTACAGAAGTGGACAAGTGTAGAACAAAAAGTGTAGTCATTTACTTCTGTTTTCAGTTGCTCCCTGTGACCAGAAACCTGTGGCAAGAAGCTGCTGAAGAATCATACAGACAGGCCGGACCCTGAGGAGGCCCTCACTGACAATGCTGCATGGGAAAACTATTACACAACCCCCCAAATGACCACAGGTACTCGCATGGCCAGGGCACCTCCAACCACAATGACATGCTAAATATAAAACCATTGTTAATGTTAGCGGTGCATTTTACAGAGGAACAAAAAGACCTGGGGAAAATGAGCTGTTGTAATGTAATACACAGTCTTCTCTGGTTGATACTGGTGGGGAGAATCCGCCAAATGAGAAGGGGACAGGATCAGACCCTGTGGAGCCTGTTAGGAAACAGCTTTAATTCATAGCAAATCATCCCACCACAGCTGCCCTCCTCCGTTCGTTCCCAGGCAGCAGACATGTGAGGCTGATACAAAGACACAAAGTTGTGTCATTTTAAAACAGGCAGCTGTCCCATTTTTAGCCTCACAAAGCTCTAGCTGAGTCACAGTCATCCTCCATGTCAAAAAAAAAAAACTAAAAACACACGAACAAGAAGGAAAATGACAATCAGCCAAACACTGTGAGATGTGGATGGGAAAATATGCATTCATCATTTATCTCAGAATAACTGCTCTGTGTATGAAAAGGCATGCGTGGGTAATGAAAAGAAGAAAAACACAAACACCATCTATATTACAGCATGAATATTTGACTAATTACCTTTTCACTCGCAAACAATAACATTATTCTCAACATGTTTTACCCTTTAAGTCAGTAATGTGTGGCTATTACATTTTCTCTAACATCATCCCAAGAAAACAGAATAACAAAAATCCAAGTGTTTTCTAGTTGAGCTTTATTTATAAATTCATAGTTTGTCGTTTGAAGGTGAATCAGCAAACAAGAAATATGTCTGCACTGGTAAAATAATACACAAATATTGCTCCATTTATGAAGCGAACATGCTGGGAATGATTCTCTCCAACAACAATAAATCAGAATCAGCATTATTATTTTTACATTCAATTATTATTCTATGGTTTTGCTACAAACACATGATTAGGACAACATCCTGTAATTCATAAAAAGTGGCTGTTGCCCATGCTACATGGTTTCAGGGGTCAGCTAGTTTGTATTGCTGGGAAAACTTCTACATTTCATTATTTCAGCATCCAATAAGAAACAGTAAAATGGCTAGAATAACATAAGATTAATAACTAAGGGAAAACCACCAAAGTCAAACCCCTGTAAGTTTAAAGTGAGTCTAGGCTTCCAATGTTGAGCAGAAAACACTTACAGTCTTTGTCCCTTTTATGATTCTGCTCCAAATTTTAAGTGCTTCATCCTCAGCCCATGTCCTACCCTTCCACTAAGTTTCATGAGTGCAATTGTTTTAATCCTGCCAAAAGACAAACAAAACAAGAGTGATCACATGATTCCACTAATTGAGCAAATAAAACTACTGTATTTCTGTGCTGAAGTGTCGACAGCCAAAGTTTTCATGGTCAGATTCAACTTTTCTGCTCAGTCTGCTCAGCTTCGTGAAGCAGGTATGACTCTGCCAAGTGCAGCGTTATCTTTTCCCATTTAAATGCTAATGAGCGTTCTGCCATGCCAGTCAAAGCTCTGCAAGAAACAGTGTGAATTTTTAATATCTTATCACACCAAAAGGTAACAGCTCTCCTGGTGAGGTGGAGGGATGAGTACATGTTCCCTCATTAAATTCAACACAAACGATGAGCCCGTCACAGAGCACTGAGGGCATCTCTGTGTGTCACAGCATCAGCTCTGTGTGTGTATGTGTGTGTGTGTGTGTGTGTCTGTGTGTGTTTTGTCCATGCCCAATTGTTTGTACGCACTCGCATCTGTCCATGTCATTGAGTTGCATGTGTGTGTGTACTCATGCAGATGTGCACAATAGTATGCAGCTGCACTTGTTTCTTCACCTCATCAGTAATGAACAGCTGTTAATTGCCTTCCCATCATGTGGTGGGGCCAGCAGACAGAGGTTAAGGTTGTCACAGTCTGTTAATAATTACTTTCCATGGCTGGTGCAACCATTGATGGCAAAAGGTTACAAGAAAATTCATTGAGTGTAATGAAACTCGTATGAGAGAATGCCCTTTGCTCTTATATTGCCTGGATTTGTATTCCCCACTGGCACCTGTTTCCATGAAAACCACCAGTGTCCTTTCATTAAATATGTGTCATTTTGCATTATGTGCTTGTTACAGAACTGCAGTGGATAAATATATGGAAAATGGCTCGTGTGAACAATCCACAGTGCTCAGTAAGAGTGAAGCTCTTTAAATAATGCATGCAGTGTTACCTTCATGTCCTCCAGGAAAATGACAACATCTCTGAATAGATATGTTCTACTTGGAGTCAAACTTACAGCATTAAATCTAGCACGTTCTAGTCAAACTGAGAAAATAAGTGATGCAATATGTACCATAAAACTTCCCAAGAGACAAAAGAAAACCTTCCACCAAAATGTCGTTTTTCACTGAATTTGTTGAAATGTGCTGCCTCTGTGGTCTGAATCCAACGCTGATCTTCAGTTTCAAAACTATCTTTCAGATTTTGCATCTCAGATAGCTGCTGCAGAAAGTAGCGCTAGAGGAAAAATTTGCATGAGGGACTTTTATAAAGGCGGGAGCTCCTCAAAACTAACATTCAATAATTGTTTTCCTCTTGTCTCACGCAAGTGACAGATGGTGAGGCCACCAGAGGCCTGAAGATGGGAATAATATTGTTGATTAAAAAGAAATATAGGAAACAACATGCAGCTGTTGGCTCCAAGACAGTGGAGGAAAGACAAAAAGAGAAAGAGAAGAAAGAGAAAATCATCTATTGAGCTGGTTAACAAAAAGCGAGCTGGTAATGACACAATTAAACTTGGCCGGTCCTCACACATTCTGATTGGATGTTGTTTGAACCGCTGATGTGTGATTTGGGGGAAAGATATTTTATTGTTTGATTTATTCTGAAAGAGGCCTGGGGGATTGAGATTTGTGTTCAAGATATTTATGAAAGTACTTATTTATTTGGATCTGTACAGTCTGGTGCGCAGACCTCCCTTCAAACATCAACGCCCACCTGCATATGTTGAGTTCTGTGCTGCTTTCTGTTCGTGTAAGAAGGAGTATGAGAATTTTTCAAGATTGTCCAAGATTCAGACTGAAACATATCAGTATGTTCTGTCTGGTCTGTGTGAGCTCATAAGTGTGGAGTAATTGTTTCCCAGAGCTCTTACTAGTGTCAAGGGAAATTTAACACTTTTAATGGCAAATGCTGGTTCTGTTCCCTTTTTTTTTTTCTTTCTTCTCTTATGAGCATCAAAGCCTGGAGCCACAGTGTGAAGCCTGTTTTGCATAGATTAATCTAATAATTGTATTTCCAAGACATCCTTCATGAAACATTCAGCTCAAAGGTGCACTATGTGCCTTTTTGTTATTGAGCCTATTTATGCCGACACTGATTTAAACACAAATGTTAGAAAATAATCAGTAATGCATTTTCACAAACTTGTTGAGCTCAAAGCCTAATTTTCTATGTCTTCAGGACTTGCAAAAATACATTAAGTTCCTATAATGTTTTAGTGACTTCTCCGCCTCTCAAACAATGAGTACATTAACTGCAAGCCAATATTCCAGTAATAATTTCACAATATTAGCTCTTACCAGAGGGTGTTTAGAGGCACACCATGGGGAGGCTGTGTTCTTTTATTTATTTATTTTTTTGTGTGTACTGTTGCCATATTTGAACATCCTATTAGACAGAACAAAATCAAATGAATAAATTCACTGACAGCTCATTGTTATTTTCAAAACCACTGAACAATTTTCTTGTGTCAACTCAAATAATACTTTAAAAAAACAACTGACTCTGTCTTATCAGAGAAACGGTGAGGTTTTTTTTTTTGTTTTTTTTTTTCCAAAATCGAAACAGGTCTGTAGGTCTTTAAAGTGTCAGCCAGGGTTTTTTCATTTCATTTATTAATACATTTATTTTGGTTTATCACAGCCATCTATGCACACTGTCAATATTATTAAGAGATTGTGTGTGACATGTGTCATTTTCTGACATAATGTTTTTGTTTTTTTATTTTCTGTAAGAAAATTACATCATAATAAAACACCATAAATAACTTACGAGGAGTTACAGTTAAAGGAAAAATCTATTCAGAAGTCACAACAAAAACACTTTTAACTGATGATACTTTCACTGTGGGCCAATAGAGGAGCCTGTGGACCTCTGTACCTGAGGTGACTGAGCAGAGGCCATACCCACACCAAACTGCATCTTTTCCTATTCCATCTTTTTCTTAGTTGTTAAAACACAGAGTCATTTCAGTAAATGTCTGCATCCATATGAAACCACTGAAAACAATGACGTACAAATGTCAGGCCTGTATGTGGCATTCTAACACATTGCAAAAAATAGAGAAAAAGACAAACCATAAACTACTAAAGAACAGTAACAGTAACTCTCACCTGTATCCAAGTGCACGTAGTGAATATTGTTAACTATGGTTATTTGCTGCTCATTAAAATGAAATAGTAGCCCAAAAAGTTTGATGAAATATTTCCGATAAGCTCAATAACTGTTGTAGTACAAACATAACTGTAGTCCACCATTGATGTTGTTGTTGTTGTTGTTATTGTTGGTAGTGCTGTTGCTGTTGTGAAATGCCTTCTTGCTTCTGGGGTGAAAGGTTAAAGAGGTGTAGCTATGTCATCATCATTTTAGAAAAGTTGTAGTTTGGTCAAACAGATGAAGACATGAAAGTGATGTTTTTAACTTGATCCTCTCTGGGACCCAGTTTCAAAAAGTTGCAGTTCCAGTGACTGAAAACAGTTTCATGTGGATGAAAGGCCTCTCTGATAACAAACTTTTACAGATATGACTGTGACTGTGACAGCATAATGTTACCAGAGCACATAGATATAGATTAATTAACACTTAAATATTCAGAGTCTGCAGCTCCTGAACCAAACTGTCTCCACATGTGCAGACATGTATCCACCATCCTCACAGTTTATAATTCCAATAGACTGTTCTACCTTCTGATTTACTGTCATTCAGTGAGTTGTACATTTACTTCTTTCAGCTTCTTCTACTTTTTACACTTAGGATTTTCTGCTCTAAGACATTTCAGGTATTCCTGATGTGTCAGCCATATATTATCCTGGACTTTTCCAACATCTACCACCAGTGGAAAAGTTTGGAAAAAACACAACATTTTCCATATGATACATACAGCTGCATAAGAACAGGAATATCAGAGAAATATCCATTTACAGCAACCTTTTGTACAGTGTTTACTGAATATTTTCTTTTTTTAAATTAGGAAAAAAAAGCCAAATGTAGTCAGTACAAAATACATGCACTGATAGATGCCTAATGCACATTAGAGACAACCCTGCCACCCAACTCACAAGTCATCAGCTAACAGACTCGCAAAGAAACAATTAAGACTAGAAAAGCACTCTGAGCACCCCCCCCCCCCACCCCCCCTCGAATGAAGAGAGTTTGCACCGGAGTTTGTCTGTCTGTCAGCAACATTACTCCAAAAGTTATGGAAGAAATTTTCAGGACGTGTTGGGATTTTCACAAGGAACAAATGATTACAATTTGGTGGTGATCTGGAAGAGAACCTGGATTCTGGATCATTTTGAAACTTTACATAGCAATAAATAGAGAATACATTTCAAAGTGATTCTGTATCCAGGATCTCTTCCAGATAACCATCAAAATATAATCATTTGTTCCTTGTGACACACTGAAAATGTTATCAAAATCCATCCATAACTTTTTGAGTAATGTTGCTGAAAGTCAGACAGACAGACAGACAGACAAACTCCAGCAAAAACATAACCTCCTTGGCAGAGGTAATAAGAACACAACTGGCTTTCTTTTCCACTGTCAAAATACTACCACTCCTTTTCAATAGCTTCATAGTATAATTGCCTTTGTCATACTTTTGGGAAATCAGTTCCTAACACAGCTGATTCATTTTATGCAGATATTACAACTTAGCCAATAATATAATTTAGGTAAATACACCATGAGGCTCATGAAAATTAGTACAGTGACAGTGTACTACTCTGTTAAATTCAGCCCAATAAACCATTTAAAATCCTGGGCCAGGTTTTAAAACTGCAGTGTTTGATGGTTGCTTTGGATCATTCTCATCACTTACATGTTTGTCTTTGAGTGTATTGTTATTCCAGTGGTCTGACATGACATAATTCTTCTGCATCCTTTGTTTTCTGGCCTTAGAAGACCCATCCTTTGACATTCTGATTCACAGGTGGCAGGTCTCACGAACCCGCCAGACATCTCCGCTCCACAGACGCCAACCTCCTACAGGTCCCCAAGACCAAGCTCAGGACCATGGGGGACCGAGCTTTTCAGGCAGCGGCACCACGCCTGTGGAACGCTCTTCCGGCCCACCTCAGGGTGCCACAGGCTGTGGAAACTTTTAAAAAGAATTTAAAAACCTTTTTATTTCAAAAGGCTTTTTAGTTTCTTTTAAAGACTTGAGCTTTTAAATATAGTTATGGGTTAAATGACTGTGGCTTTTAAATGTTTTTATCGCTTTTTATTGTCACTATTGCTGTTGTTGTTGCTTCTGATTTGCTGAACCTGTAGCACTTTGAGATCTGCTTCAGATGTAAAGTGCACTACAAATAAAATTTATTATTGTTATTATTACAGGTACACACAGGTCACACAGGTAAATGGGTTAAATATGGACACCATAGGTCTGACATGTACATACATACTCACATTCACACATACAAGTGACCTGAAATTACTAACTCACTACAGGTGGATGATATTGGGAAATTTGGTATCGATCTGATACAGAACTATAATGTAATATGTAAAAAAGAAAAAACACTTTTGCATGATAAACTTTTTTCACAGTGATTCAGTGTCATATAAACAATATCAAACTGCTTTTAGAGTTTACAGATTTCCACTGTCACAGTTTGCAGGTTTTCATTGTAAAATTTACTAACTTTTTTACACTGCAGAAAAGAAACTGCTACAAAATACCAATCTCATCACACTAGTATCGATCTGATACCAATACTCACCTCAGTCTCAATACTATTGATATTTAGATCAATACATCCAGCTCTAAAAATTACCTTTCTTATGTCTTTAGATAGTGGGAAAATGTGTAAATTCCACCCAGACAATCCCACACCAGGTCACAGACCTTCTCTCTGTGAAGTGATGGTGTTAGCCATTAGGCCACAATGATCATGTGTTCTACTGAATTCTAATGTATTTGATACCATAGAAGTCAAAATAACTGAAAATATACTAAAATACTGAAAAAATTCAGACTCAAAATAACTTTAATGGGATCTTCACTCTTCATAGTCCTCAGTATGTAACAGATGAATGACAAACACTGAACAAACAACTTGAGCTTAACACAAATAAATAACAATTAAGTTTAGAAGGTTAAGTGAGTTAGATCAGAACAGTTTTAAAATTCATTGCAGTTACCACCTAGTCAGGTCTCACTTTTTTATGGTCTGTCACTGTAATATAACCTTACAAGTTAACTCAAAAACCCAGAGAACACAATAAATGAACTCTACCGCCATGATTAAATAAAATAAAGTCTTTATTATGTCAAAATAAGGCTTCCTGATTTTTATAATTATACTGTATATTCTTGCATATATCTGAGACTGTGTGACATCTAAATCATTGTATTTATCATTTATAGAATAATAAGCACGCACACTGGGTGTCAGCTGCGTTGTGCGTTGACTGGATAAGACGCAAAATAAGCCAGTGCGATCAGGAGTGGGATAGAGTGAGATTAAAAGATTTAAGGCTCCATTTGCCCATGAATATCTGATGCGTATCTGAGGCGAGAGCCAGTGATCCTCTGTCAGGTCACTGAGGTGTTGGGGAGAAATCTACCTCATCTCCATCTGGCCACTTTTCAACAGTTTCTTCATATGTGAATGGATGCAAAAACTCCTGTAATATGCAGCAGCTGTAGGCATCAAATAAAAATGTTTTGCCTCATCTTGAATCAGCGTCAATTTGAGTTGCTTTCACTGCCGCCAGAGTCAATATATAGTGAGTGATTTATACTTAATTCAAAAAGAGGGAAACTTTTCTATACAGTAAGGCTGCCAATACCAGCAGATACTGAACAATGGTTTGGCATCTGAAAGCTCTTTCTTGGCTCTAGTCACCAAATAAATTGGTAGCTGGCAGTCAAACACTAATGAAGTTGTGAAATCCCAGACCCCATAGGCTTCTTGTGCACATCCAAAATGACAGTACTGACTCTAAAAAAAACATATCATTGTCATATCTGAATGAGCTTAGTGCTTAAACTCTTCTTGTTGAATCTGTCATTACAAAACACTGCCTTCTTTAGTCAAAACACAGCCTGCGTTACTTTGAATAATTCAAATACTACTACTACTACTACTACTACTACTACTACTACTACTACTACTACTAATAATAATAATAATAATAGAAATCCTCTATCATAACATTCTGTATTGTAGTGGTTGTCATTTTTTTTTTATTTTTTACAGTGGAGTATCTCCTGAAATATATTTTTTTTGTTTTTTGTTTAGTTTTTTTGCTAAGTACCCCCAACTCTCACTTGAGCATGTTTGATGGAAAAAAATAGCTAAATTTGTTCCTGTACCAAGGTATCTGTTAAAGGTCAGGTAGGAGATCTTGGAAAACGGTTCCTGCAGCTACAGTATATTTTGAAAGTATACACACCCATGCCTCTTCGTCAGCCCACCCCTCAAAACCACGCCTTCAAAAATACATCAATGCGCTCACCAGAACTCAACATCAATTATCATCCTAAATAACAAAACAATAATCAGCATTTATCAGTTTGTGTCACATGAAGCTTAGCTAACGAAATGTTTAGAAGCATGAAATAACATTTTCTCACTGACAGGGTGAATACAATACCCATAAGCGACTAGTATATTAAAATATATAATCACAACGGTATCATCTTACCTATCGAGTAGAAACATGGTCACCTTAGCATCACTTTTGAGCCCCTTTTCCTTTTTCAGTTGACACCAGCGCTGGAAACCTGTAATGATTACGACCCTTGTCCTGTTCTGTTCTTCACTCAGCTTCCTCTTGACCGTAGCTTTTTCAAACACAGTTTTGACTTTAGGTTTTTCTACCAGTTGTCGTCTTTTCCATCATAGCTGCTTATGTGAAAGCACAGAAGGTGGGGGGAGAATGTTGTTGGGGGGTGGACTGATATTTGATGGATGTATCAGCAAACCAATCATTGTAAAGATGATCAAGACAATTATTGGCCGGAGTTTTCCTCTGGTTCCACCCTCTGGACTGGACTAAAACATTTAGGTTTATTTTGCAAACATTCTATTTCAGTGTGTGATATGGAATCATGAAGAGGTTTTCAAGCAATATGATAAAAAAAATTCCAAAATAAGATCTCCCACCCCACCTTTAATATGTTTCAGAAACTTTCTTGACAAACAACATTCAACTCTAATATGTTAAAAAAAAAAAAAAAAAAAATTAAGGCAAATTTTTCATGTTAAATCTAATTTGAAAAGTGCCGCCTTTCATTAATAAGAAAAAAAAATCAAGTGGTCATTAATTGATAAATGAAACTTTCATCAATAAAAAAATCATTACTTAGCCACTCAAATAAACTCATTTTGAATAATTTATAATAAAAATGTCCTTAAAATGTTACCAAAGCTTCAGCAAGATGATTGACAGTAAAACTATTATATGAATGTATTTATTGTGCTTTATATTTCAACATTAATTCTTATTATATATTCCTTTATTTATTTTGTAAACCTAAACCTAACCCTGTGCGTAATGATTTTTTTAACCCATAAAGACCCAAACATACATCAGCAATCAAAAGCATTTACTCACATAAATGGCAAATACCTGTTGATCCACTAATTCTATCAATACCTGTCAATAATCATAGCCAGATCATCAGATATGACCCATTTGGACATTCAGAGGCTCTATAGTGAACATGGAAACACCATTATCTTCTACAACATTGATTCACAAGTGGAACCGATGGAGTTGCATCAGTGGATGGAGACACAGTTAATGATAGATTTTACTGATAAAGTCTTTTTTCCCTGTTTTTGATTTAATAATCCTGAACTTTAATCTGAGCTTTCTATATGATCAGTCAATTATACATACTATAGAAAAGTAGTAGTACAGAGCATAATATTACAACATATAGTGACAAATTACTTAAAATATATTAAAAATGGATAAATAAATTCATTTGGGAACTGTCACAAAAATAGCACTATTAGATCTTTATGGGTTAATGTATTTTAATTAAATAAATAAATACATTCAGGCACTTTCTGGGCTTCTTCTATGCACCCCTGGGTGTACATGTAACCCACTTTGGGAACCTCTGCTCTAGTGGAACCAGTATGTGATCATTCGTAATAAAATATTTCAGCTGAACATTTGATTTGATTTGATTTGATTTGATTTGATTTGAATGATTTATTTCGAACATGTGCAAAGTGCAACTATAATCAATACAACAATAATAAATTTGTTATTGCTAATACAGTGACTTTTGATATCTATATTATGTAAGCTTTCCTAAGTGATTTATTATCATTTATTATAATATTATCCTCTGAATTTTGCTTGTTTTTGAGTTGGAAATCATCTATTTTCCTATATTTAATTGACTTAATATGAAGATTTTAATAAAAGCTCACAGTAAAGTTGAGGTTTATTGCATGAAAACAGAAAAAAACTGAAGAAAAGTGACCTTTACAGTAGAATATAACATCAAATGAATATAAACAAGTGTGTCCATCCACTGTCACTCCATGGGCTTTACTGGTAAATCAATGTTGTAGAAGTTGACGATGTTTTCACATACACTATGGCGTGTGTGAACATCCAAGTGGCTCATATCTAATGACTTCATGACCATGAAGAATTGACAAACTGTACGTTACACCAATTCTTTACATGTATTGATAGGATTAGTGGCTCAGCAGTTTAGATCAGTAGATGCTTTGTGTCAATGGTGTATGGGTCTTTATGGGATCTGAGTCAGATATTTTTTTTCCCTTTTTATTAATTTCTAGAGCTCCAATCATAACCACCAGTCACAGCAAAAGCTTCAATGGTTAGATATGAATACCATGAAATCTGAAAAAAATATTCAGGATACAGTACATGGGCCTTTAATACATGTTGCTTTTGAGTATTACAAGGAGTTTAACCAATAAAGACCCAGTATACTTTTGTGGCAGTTCTCAAATTTTACTCTAGATGTCACATTTTTTAAATGATTTATTACCCTTCATTCTAATATTATCCTCTGTATTTTGCACTTTAGGAAGGGATAATGTATTGTCCACATGTGACTATCAGAAAAATATTTCCCGACGGGTCTGAACAGCACCCCAACACCGAAGTGCTGTGGGCAATACATTATCCGGCTTATTGGTTATTACAGGTTATTACTGCTTATTTTGATAAGACAATTTTTACAAAAATTATTAAGAATTTATTCATATATACGATGGCTTCTGTCACTGTATAGGCTACTTTGTTGCGCTGCTGTCTAACCGCTGCTGCCTCTGATCTGCTAAAAACTCTGGAGACGTAGGCTCTACTACTCTAACAGATTGGATAAAATAGCCGTTACAACGTAGCGACCTGCAGAGTGATATGGCACCATGAATCTGAAGTGACAAAACTAGTTGCTATTGGCAGCGGACATGGTTATCAAAAAAAAATCCGCCCGCAGAACGCTGGAAACCTCCATTCAATGTGAATGGGAGCTGTCGCAACATGCTAGAAGGCTGTTGAATAATCAGTGAAAATCATGCATTTTCCTATTTTTTAACTGACTGATCATGTAGATGTTAAATCTCAGATTGAAGTTGAGTTTTATTATATCAGAAACAGAAAAACTGAAGAAAAAGTGACTTTGTCAGAAAACATATTAAAAACTTAACATAAAAACAAGTGTCTCCACCCCCTGTCATTGATCCAACTCCATAGGGTTTTACTGATGAATCAATGTTGTAGAAGATGACGGTGTTTCTATGGTAACTACGGAGCCTCTGAACGTCCAAAGGGTCATATCTGACAACCATGAAAAGATGACCATCTGTATTTTACACTAATTATTGACATATGTTCAAAGGTTTAATTCGATTCATAATAATATAATAATACTTTATTGAATTCATGCTTGCAGTGGAGCAAGGACCCCACTGAAAAACAACAGAACTTTACATTCATAAAACTATAAAATGTATACAATAAAAAACAATTCATGTTAAAATAAATAAATAAATAAATACATTTCATGTCAGTAACAAGATAAAATATATTTCTCAGTTCATTTGGCTGTTTAAATTAATTTTAAAGGCACGTCAACAGGTATCATTATACAGCCTGACTGCTGCATACAGGGTAGTTTTTCACCCTGTTAGTTTTAGCCTTGGGTTCAGGTTGTAACAGGTGATGCTGATTCCTCTGACCCCAGGCAGTCCTGCTGCCTCTGGTTTGGAGTAGAAGGTCATGCAATTCAACTCAATTCAATTTTATTTGTAGAGCCACAAATCACAACAATATCATCTCACAGGGCTTTAAAAAAAAACACAATAAATCAACTCAACCTTAGGGGTTGAGTTGTTCTGAAACATTTTAGATCAGTAAATTATTTTGTCGCCAGTTGCTGTTTGGGTCTTTATGGGTTAAATAATGTAGCCTTTGATCCACCTTTGAGACCAGGGATATTTGTGAAGGAACATGTCAACCTATTACTCCTCCTACTGGTGCCTTGAACGCATCATGTACACTTAGTTTAAAGTGCGTCCTAGTAGCCCACCTGTATAAAGATACAGACGAGACTGACTGTATTTTGGGATAAATATTTGTGGGTGTGGCCAAGTACAGGGATGCCAAGGTAGGTTTCCTCCCCCATGGGTGTGTCCACTGTCGGAGACCTCAGTCTATCCACCTGCAGGAGACGCTTCCCCTGCACTACTCACTTGAGCGTCGCAGCGCACGACTCATCTTTAAGAACAACTCTTTTGTTTCATTCCTCCTCCAGTGGAAAACACAATCTGTTGATGCGATTTAGACATCACTTCAAGTTAAGGCGGGTGCGTCAAGTTAATTTTAATCCGGGCTTTGTTGTTTGGTTGTGGGATAATCGTGCAAGATCAGCGGATACACTGATTCTCTGCGTGCGGACACATGAGCTCAGAGGATCTGGGTGGATGGTTTTTAATACTGACCAGCTGTATAATAGCAACTATACGGACGTAACTACTGTACAAGGTAGGTCGAAATGCAGTTTTTTTTTTTTGTGCATGAAAAGTCTCATTTAGTGTCTGGACATAAATCATCAGGAGCCACATTAAATAAACGGTGGTTTAACCAATGCAATATGATGCGCCTGGTGTGTGCGCAACGTCGATTTTCTAATAAATACACTCCAGTTTGCAAGTTAAAAACAATTTATATAGCTCCCGAGTGCTTTATTTGTGCTGTATTTTCATTTTTGTCTTATCTTGTGCTTGTGATGTAGTTTTTAATATCCCATACTCTTAAAATACAATCTGCAGATACTCCAAGATTCAGCAGTTTTCCTTGGTGTGAGTGTGTACTGACTTTTAAGGGACCCACTGAAAGTTTTTTTTTGCTTTACGTAGTGCTTTGCTTATAAAATATGCTATTCACACATATGAAATACAGCCCCGTATTACTCGTCCTTTTTACAATTTACCCTTATAAATGACACGTGGATCATGCGTGCCCCCATAACTCAAAGCTCAGTCACGCTTTATTTTGGTTAACGGTCCGCTTTGGAGTTCTGCCTTCGGGGCTTAATGTGGAACATGATCTTACACCCCAACTGACAGTTTGACCTCAGACTCAGATTCACGTTTACAAGTAGATCAGTGCCATGCCCAGATAATAATCGCACTGAGGCACCGGCGATAAAGTTGATTTATTGTCTCCAAAAACGCACAGTTGTTTGCGATGTGAAGTTTTTACGCATTTCGTACATCCAGGTCATCCGTATATACTGATCAGTCCACAGATCCTTTTAAGGGAATATTATTATCTCCAGCTCCCTTTGTGTCGAATCACAGCGTGTTGATGCTCCTTATGATTCAGTGTGACCACAGGCAGTGCGCGCGTGCATGCACAGGCTGGGAGAACACTGGCTAATGTTAAGGTATTTCTGCAAAAAAAAAAAAAAAAATACTGATAATTAATATTTAATTCACCACTAAAGGCTTTCGAGGCCTAATATTTGGTTTGAGCTTCCATGAAAACTAAGGAGTAGCAGTAAGTGGCGTGGTGCAGACAGCCGCTGGTCCTGCTGTCCTCTCTAACTGGGATCTGTCCATTCAGGCTGTTCTCATGTTGGAACAGAGGAGAAACAGAAAACTGCATGTCCATCCATAAATACAGAGGGAATAATGAACCTTAACTTCTGAACCTGTAGTTTCTTTGTGCAAACTGCTAATTTATGGCTCAACTACAGGTTCATTCCCTTAGTTGAAATGATTTGTCCACTTAAACTGCCTATTTATTGTAGTCAAATTATACGTTCATTCTTTTAAGGACTTCGATTCACATGCAAAATAACCACATAATGTAAGAGTGCATCGAAACATAAGAATACAGAATAGATTTTTTGTTTCTTTGCTCTGTGCATCTGTGCCAGTTTGGTTTTTAATGTCTTTTCAGTGGTAGTGTAGGACTTCAGCACTTAAAAGCAATACATAGACTATTTAGCATCGTCAATGAGAAAAAAAACTGTATGTTTCAGTTCAGTGCTGAGAGTTCTGAGTGGGTTTCTCCAGTCGGTTCATGAGGTGAAGTGCTTGTATATAATCTGACAATCATCCGTCTGTGTCTCTCAGCTCCTGGATTCTCCTTTCTCCCTGTTAACAAACAGAGGGACAATGTTGTGGGACAAACTGTGCTGGCTGCTGGCCCTGCTGGCCTTATCATCTGGGGCACTGCTCTCCTCCAATGAGCCCCTCTCTGCTCCAAGGATATTCCTGTCCTTCAAAGGTAAGACGATGTCTGCTCTAAATACTGAATTGTCTGACCCAGTTTTGTCCTTTAATAGACAAATAGACATATGATTAGTGTAACTTGTGTCATCACTCGTTGATTTCTTGGTCATTTGCAATGAATTAAAAGGGTAAATATTGGCATTGGATGAATTCAGGACTGAACACGTCTGGACTAATCTGTATTCAATTGTTGCGTCTGCCTTCCAATAGTCAGTTTGACTGTGTGTGGTAGATGTGATGAGAGGGGCAAAGACTTCCTGCTGATTGTTCTGATTATTCATGGACAGAAAATAAGAAAATATGTCTTCATTTATTCACTAAGTGGCAAGTAGAACCCCATTAAACTAAATGTGAATGCAGAACACCTCTGGAGCAAAGATGGACTGTATTCAAGTTCAGTATGTCCTGAATGTTTGCCGATGCCACCTGAAACTCTGTGTGCTGAACTGTCCTCAGTGGTCTCCAATGCTTTGTCATTCCAGTGCTTATAAATACATTGCATTTCTGCAGTGCCTTTCCACCATAACTGTGAACAGAACACTTAACGATATAACTCATTCACACACAGCAGTAGAACAGACCATCCACTATAGGAGCAACTTGGAGTTTAGGGTCAAAAAATCATTTGATGTATTAAAAATAGGAGCTTTTTGACACATCTTTAACTGTAGAGTTAATGGATGATCCACTCTGAACCTAATCATGTTCATTTGAAGCATATTGACATTCCATATAAACTTTAGGATGTGCGTTTGTTTGAAAGCGGACATGAAAGAACTGATCTGCAATAGAGGTGTGAGACTGGGATTCAAACTGGGTGACGGATAACTGGAATATCACAAGAAAAAAAAAAAAGGAAAAATAAAATAAATGGGAACTGTCGGTTCATTCTGGGAAATGTGTTTTTCCACATGAGTTTTCCCCAAAACAGCTGTCTTTTATATTCCCATGTCAGTCCAGGAATATCTATTATCAATTTGCTGTAATTTGATTATTTCAAGTCATTCTTGTTAGTTCAGCAAATGTAAATTATATTTTAAATGGAAAAACCTTTGTCGGTGAATATTTTCTTCTCTTGTTCTTGTATAAATATTTTTCTTACCCATTGTTTTCTCTCATGCCCACTTCTATCGTTCTCCTTCTAATCAAGTTGGATTTCACACACAACTAATTTCACATTTAGTAGAAAATAGTTAATTTCTTTACTTTTCTTTTAATTGAGTTCTTTTTTTTTTGGTTTTAATTAGTTTTGGATGCTACTTTATGCTTCACAGAGCAACTTTAGATAGCTAGAGATTTGAAAAGCACCTAAGCAGTGCATTTCTTAATTGTATTGGTTTTATACCATACTGTCGGGCATAGTGCTTTAATGTACTTTTATTAATTTTATATCTGCTTGTGTAGGTAACTAAATAATTGGATTAACCTTTCATAAGATCTGTCTAGTGTGATTGATATCCAGTAAGTGCTGCTGTATAAAATAAGCTTTTAAATGTTTAAAGTGTGATGATTAAACAGAGCAAAAGGCTGTCAAGTGCAAGACAATAATTTTCCACTTTGCTGTTGAATTTTCTTCTGACATGTCCGAGCCTCACATGGTTATATGTAAAGGTTATTTTCCACCGATTATTTGCATTTGATTAAGATGGTTGTGGAACATTCAGTTAGTCTTGGCAGAAGTCCCAAAGTAAATCAGAACAAAAACACTCAAGCTTAGCTTTTCATGCACTTTATTGACTGAAATGTTATATCTTCTATGTCTACTGTAATACTCAATTTCACTTCTCACACATATTCCACATTTTATACACTCTGCATTTATTTATTTAATTTAATCTTTTTTTTCTTTTTAGGGTTGAGTCATTGTAAAAGTTTTATATCAAATGTCAGCCTGGAAACTAAAGAATGTAGAAGAGCCAGACCAACAGCAAAAATGAAATGAATTATTTATTTTCATACTTATCTATTATTATGTGTCAAAATGCTATATCCCATTATGGTTACATTCTTAGTGAATATTTATGCTTCTTCTGCACATGATCCACATGTTTTAAAAAAAAATAACCCAGCATGTAACCACATAAGCTTTTACTGCCAGGCTCAATTAAGACAAAGGTTTATAATGTTAACCACAATTATGGATCTAAGCTGATAATTTTGTTCTTTTAGTTCCCTTAAGCAGCTACTGAGAATGTTAGTGCAGGCTGAGTTATTAACTGAGATAAGGACCCGAAAGCAAACACGGCTAAAACCAAAGGAATGTCCATACAAAGCTCATAGGGATAGATCATCAACCCAGACTTCAAACAAGTTGAAAAATAGCACTCTAACATAAAGGAAACATCACACGGCCATGCATCTCTCAAAATAAAGACTTTCATTCATCAAAAAAAAAATCAACTTTTCTGTTTTTTCCTGTTTTATTACATTAATTTTACAGATAAAATGAAACCAGATTTGTGCATCTACATAGGTGCATTCTTTAACATAACGACTGAATGAGGCTGGCTTAGATCAGCCACGAAGAACTCCTATATTTACTTTTAAACAAGGTCTATAATCACATGCTATTTTAGTGTGTGGGGCACTGCAAGGTTGTGACCCTTCGAACAGAAGCCAGTCACACCCGAGGTTAACTGCCCTCAAACTGTGGGAGAATGGCACTATATTAACAAGTAATAGCTTGTTATGTTAATCCTCAGGCACATTTGAAAGTGTTTAGCACTGTTTTTCTTCTGCCTCTTTAGTGCACTGTGGAACACCTGGGTACAAGGTTGACTCTGGTCCAACAAAAAAAAGAAAAAGCCTAGAGAGGAAAGACAAAGCCAAGCAGTCCCATAATTGGACAAATTCTTAGAGCGAATCTTAAGGTTTCCTCAGCTTTTGTATTCTTCCCAACAATCTTTTTGTCCCATGTAATGGGTCAGTGACTGTCATGCCTCAACTAACACTACTTTTGGCTCGGCCCTTTTCAAGGTTGAGACCAGAAACGGGGACACCTCCCCATCGCCACCTCTTAATCTCTGAATTAACAGGAGCTGCTCCTGAGTTTGAACTTCATTACTTGTTCTATTTCCAACCCTCCAACAATAGACCCCATCTTCTATGGATTATGCTCTGTAGGCAGATTTATATGTATATATAGTACACGTGAACAGCCTTTTGTCTCCCACAGGCTCCATCAGAGTGACATTCCTCTATGTAGGTGGTCCTGCTGGTGTCCTTTTGACTTTTCTCTGCTGAAAAGGAAAGCATTACACTTATAATCATCCTATGAGCTATAAATGTTACACCTTTTTTTTTATAGGTTGTTATTTGGTTATAAGAAAAGTTAATGTTATTCACCCAGTCTGCTCATATCTTATATAATTGTGACACTGGAGACAGACTTAAGTGCCTCAGCTTAGACTTGGTGCAATCAAGTCTCGACAATCAATGAGCTCCTGAAAGCGTATTCACTGTTAACCTGTCTGCTGGTGGATGACCCTTGAATAGATGGATCTTTAGTCTGTAGTCCACACAAACCGGGCATAAAAGATTCTTACCTGCACTATGCACTCACATACACAAAATACAACATAAGCCAGTGTACCGCCTTCTGTAATTAGACACACTTCTGCAAACTACTTCAATCGTCTGTGTACTCAAACAAAAGACTGCATGGAAACAGCCTCTGATTGTCTGATCACTGGGGACATGGTGAATTTATTCTGTCTGATGCTGCTGTCATTACCTAAAACCCTCCTGCTGTTCAGCGACAAAAGTGATGTCATTTATACACCACATTACACCTTACAGTGCATTATACATGTACCGTTTTATATGACATGTATCATTAGAAGTTAAACGTGCATCAGACACAAAGGAGTTTCATAAGAGTGTGCAAATAACATGCTTGACTGTAAAGAAATAATCAATATAGTAGCAGATTTGTAATAGGTAACAGTATAGGTTATATTATGGTAAAAAAAAAAAAATCTGTATGAACATTTATTACATCTACTAGGTTGTTAAGGAACTGTTTTCCCTCAGTAAAGTCACATTGTTGGTCCATTTGAACAAAGCATATAGAGGTCATCTATTAAAAACTTCTTTATGTTTCCTTTATTCATGTAAATGAGTTGTATAATGCAGAATAAGGCCTTAATGCAACAAAAGTTACAAAATAAGTGTTAGCGTGTATAGTTAAATATAAAGTTTCACTATAAATAATTGTATATTTACCTGTACCTCTTAGAATGGGTAAGGGCTGTAGATAAATG
This sequence comes from Siphamia tubifer, assembly GCA_020466265.1. Taxonomy (NCBI): domain Eukaryota; kingdom Metazoa; phylum Chordata; class Actinopteri; order Kurtiformes; family Apogonidae; genus Siphamia; species Siphamia tubifer. The sequence continues at coordinate 29,774,590 of CM035787.1, read as the reverse complement.
TGCTTCCACAGGTAAACCTTGTTTCTTTTTAGTCATTTTCATCATTTTTATTACAATCAGCAGCCTCACTAGTTTGCCAAAATGTCATATTTAGTAAACTATCTGCTTATTTTGTCTATCAATGGTTGGTAGATTATTTGCCAACAAAAGCAGTGGTTAAGTTTCACTGATGAGCTCATGTGTATGAATCCACCAACTGTGGATACTTGTAACTTTACCAGCCCATAAAAACTATTGGCAAATAAAACAAAAAAAATGAGTCATAATGGACGTCATAGTCTTATGTACCTTAAGACTCCTTTAAAGTTTAAAAAGCCTTTGTAAATAATGTCCGTGTTCATACTGTGCTGACAGTGCACTGTGTTGAAACATTCTCGTCATATGCATCACACCTTATACCTGTTGGCAGCAGTCTGTTTTTCCAAAATCACATCTCACCTATTACCTCCATTAGAAAATTTCAGTACACTGAAAAATGCTTCAACAGACTAATGTGTGGTGGCTGTGATGCACAGGCTTAGAGCAATCATCACAATACTTTCCCACTTTCTCTCATGAGATGCTGCTGGCAGGGGAGGGGAGGGGGTAGTGCATCCCAGCAACCTCTGCTCTGCAGGATACATGCTGTCAAACTATGATTATTCAGGAGAGAAAAACAGAAGGCGACAGCTCCTGTGCTAAATATAGTGTCCTTCCTGTCTGTTTCTTTCTCTTTTTATGTCTCTCTCTCCTCCTGTGCTTCATGGTCCTCCTCTCCTTTTATTATTTCACTCTTTTACTCTACACTCATTCTCTCTCTGTATTTGCTTGTTGATAAGAGGTTGGAAGTGTGTCCAGAGGGAGGAGAGCACCCTGTAGTCCACCCCCAGCAGGGGGATGCACTGTTTTAACACACTCAAAAGCTGAAGGGCAGAAGGGGGTCTCTAAAGTGCCCAGACTTTCTTGAGATGGAGTGAAACGGAGCATGAGTTGCGCAAAAGTGAGGTAGCAGAAAGCAAAATGCCTTTGTATGTATACTAACTCTCTGAACAAAAGTTGAATTGTTGGATGGAAAATACAATTAAATAATTGTTAGTATTTTTTTTCTCCATTAAATGTTGGCTCTTCTCCCTTTTAATGAGAATTGTACACATTCAAATGATCACACCCATGAAAGGCAGTAAATTAAAAAAACATTTTGCTTCTACGTGAGTACTTCAGAGCTGGCAATGAAGGCCTATGCTGAAGCCCTCATTAATGCTGAAGTCTTCCCATGTGCTGATGAAAATGCACAACATCCAAATGAAACTGTAATCACTCTGCTATTTATTATTCCACTCTTTAGCTATTAGGAATTTTAATCATAGGTTTAATTATTTGTGCCAGGGAGGAGCACATCCCCTGATATAGTACAGTGAGAGCACAATATAGGTGGAGCAATAACCTGAATGTACATGTTTGGTTCAGACCCAAAGGTGAAGCTTGGAAATAAAAACTCCCAAATGTTTGGAGAACAAAACTGTAGTATAATGAATGAGTGATGACAAGAGAAGAAGGAAAGGGTGTGTGTGTGTGTGTGTGTGTGTGTGTGTTGCTTATAGCGTCCTTACTGAGGAACATTTATATGGTTATTATTCATAGAAGTGTGTGACAGTTTGTTTGTTTGACTGACTGGAGCATATGCATAAAAAGATGTGGAATGTGGATTTTGTTACATCATTGGGTACTAGATTTAATTACAGAACTGTGAGCTTTGCTGTAGGTATTTACTGTACTTCCTTCTTCTATTTTCTGTCATGTCCAAGTACATTTCATACGTGTTACTGTGCAGTTTATAGGGTTATCTTAATCTAATGAATGTGATAAATTGCACTTGGTTTATGCATTTTGGAAAAAAAATCATAGCATCTAACATGCAACTACCAGTTAAAGACTTGATTATATTTTCTAACCATCATCCTGAATTATTTCAATTATAAATAATCATCATTTCAAGTCATGTTTTCCAGATGTTTGCTGGTGTGCAGCTATTACAGCAAACTGTTTGTCATTGGGAAACAAAACAATCAATGGAACAGATGCTTAATTCGCTACACTATGATTAAATTCTTACAGAGTGCTCCATTTATGTAACAAAATGGATGTTTTGTGCCATTGAGTTTATGATACAAAGGCTTGAACTGCCAATGTCGCCAGTAGCAATGATCCAACATCTTTACTTGAGCTTTACACCCATAATTGATCCTCCCACTTTGTACTTCCATACTATTTGTAGTCATTCAAGGGTGCTGTTTTTAAACATTCAGTGTTAGTCAGACGTCTTTTCTGTGTAAATGATGATGCTTTGTTCGATAACACACGCCCTGTGTTCTGTGTCTGCTGTGTGAAGAGGGGCACCACTCCACAGGGGGTGGAAAAGCAACCTCACTATAATGAATGTGTGTTTCTGGGTGTATGTAGGTAAGAGTATTTACCAATGTGTGTATGTTATGCAGTGGTGGGTGCTTGTGTCTCACGGACCCTGCTGCATAGAAAAGTGACAGACGGGATAAAAATAGAAATAAGACTCAGTGGTACATCAAACTGGTGTCTTTTTTTTTTTTTTGGTTTGTTTGTTCTAGGAACCTGATTGGAGCTGGAAATAAAGTGGTTAATGTTTTTATATTAGGCCTTTGAGCATGTAAGGAGTTAATCATTCTTGAGATAGGAATTTAATTATTGTTAGAGGAAAATTATTATGCATGCTGAAATCAACCTCACCACCTGCAGAAGAGGATCAGGAGGGCGGGGGAGTCAAAGGATGACAGTTGTGGTTGGAGAGAGGGAGAGAGAGAGAGAGAGAGAAACGGTAATGGCTTTTACTAGAGGTGGTTTTCTTAAGATCTAAAGTGACAGAGAGGAATGGGAGATGGTCTTTTAATATTCATGTCAAGTCCATGTGGTTATGTTAGTGTTGTTTGTGGTATGAGGGAGAGAGAGAGAGAGAGCACATACTTACAGAGCTTCTCTAAAGAGCTATATATGACACCGCTTTGGTTCGGTTGCCATAGCAGCATCTACCTGTCACTCCTCACAAACTGAATCGGGTTCAAATGCTTCTCTACACAGAGGAGAGGTGGGATGTAATCACAGCATTGTGCTTATTTCCCCTGATGGCTGCTGCCTCATCTGCTCAGAGGAAACCATGAGGTAAAGTGTGTGTCAAAGCTTAGTTAAGAAAAATGAGCAAATGCATTTGAAAAACACCAGGTTGAATTGTGTAAAGCTGAAATTTGATGGGAGGATTGAGCGGTAAACATCAAGAACTGTTTGACACACTCTCCAGATGTGGCTGAGGTGTGGGAGTCTCTGGGGGTTTGCAGCTCAGACTGAAATTAAGGAGACACCAGGTCAAGGGCACCTCTCCACTTGTTTACTCAGACAGCTATCATTCATTATCATTTGCCTGTCAGTGTTGGGATCTTGTTACTACAGTGCTGTTAACCTCTTTCACGTGGTGGCCATTTTGGACACTTGGGGAGGGAAAGTACTTATACAATATGTGCAAACACTTTGCATGTGCACCTATCGATTTAGTTCAATTCAGTTTATTTTACAAATGATTTTAAAATACAATTTACAATAAACAGTGGAAATAATCTTGTGAAAAAAAAGGGTAACCCCAGAAACTTCTATAGCTTAAAATTAGGGGTCCAGAAACACAAAATCAACAATATAGTATATTATGAAAACAACAATTCCTATTTCTAACCTATCATCTAACCTAACCCTTACTCTAAGGTGATTTCATCAGCATAAAAATTCTATTAATCTGGATGAGAATACTGGGATATGTTAAATTCAGGTCTTTCACTGGAGGACTGGTTTTACAAAATGGTGACAACAAACCTCATAATATTATAATTCTATATTTGGATTAATGTAATTGTAGTGATTGTTTTTTCCTCAACTTCAGGGTAAATTTTGTTTGTAATGTCATCTAAAATAAATACAAGTAGAATAGAATAGAAATACAGAATACAAATGGTAATAGAAATTTGTCTCATAGTGTGTTTTACCTTGATTTTCTTCTATATTTGTAAAAACGTTTTCACATTCTGACCATGAATAATATTTTCAAACAACAATTACAAATGTCATTCAACTCAGGATGATAATAATTTCACATTTATCATAATCATTCTTGGCAACTAAAATGAACATATTACATTTCAAATCTACAGGAAGTAAAAATTCGACAAGTTATAGGTGTGATTTGGCCCAATACTTTCATCCATATAGTGTCACTATAAAAAAAACAGAGAACTATTGTATCTCAGAAATTACATTCATTTGCAAAATAAATTGCAAACCCAGTTATGTTTTGTAATAAACTAAACATAGCCAAAATTACATTGTGCCACAAACCTAATCAGTGTCTTGACTTTACTGTAAGGAAATATAATTTCTTGAGGAGGGGTGTGTGACTCCTTTTGGCTTTCCTCAATGGACAGGAAGTGGGTGGGCTTGATGGTGGATTTGCAAAATGAAATCCAGGATTTTGGCACCAAAGACTGGAGTTTAAATCTGAACTCTTTAACATTTTTAGGTGCAGACACTATATAATAATAATGTTCAGAAAAGATTGTGGTTTGGTTTAAATACTGAATATGTTGTAAGTTGCTTTTGTCACATATTTACAAACTTTTACAGAGTTTTGTCCGGACTCCAACAAAGTGTTATCAGTACCTAAACCTAACATGAAAAAAGGATATTAATACTGTTTATAAATTGAGTTAATGGATGAAATTCTTCTGTGTGGACAGTTGCTATATTCAGCAGCAACATTATTACTTGACAACTTTACATGTATTCCCAGAATAGAATAGAATAGAATAGAATAGAATAGAATAGAATAGAATAGAATAGAAGCCCTTTATTGATCCCACAATTGGGAATTATTGAAACAAAAATAACATTTGCTGCTTTAGATTTATAACCAATTGTATTTCCAATTCTAATTAAGTTGTTTATAAGCCTATTTTTTCTGGGATAGAGTTTTGGTATCATGTGTAATAGGATTTTTTGCAGTCTCATTGTCTTCTTGTGGAGAAAACTGTTGAAACTTATTGAACAAAGGAGTTTGCATTGTTTCTTCTCAGACAAATAGAATGAAAGGAATGCGAGAGACAGAAATAAAAAAAAAAAAATCCTGAAAGAACAGAGAATTGTTTCAAAAAAACTGAGTGAATGGAGGAAAACATGTGAAGGAGGCACCAGAGCAGACTGAGACAGGCCTCAGAGAGAGCTAATGGACTACAGGGCATCAGTGTCAGGTTTGCTATCTCAGCCTGAACATGGATGAATAGATGGAGCGGGTCGAGAATGAGCTGGAGGAGAGGAGTGTGGGTGCACAAAGGCATACTGTGGACAAATTGTGTGTCTGTTTCCCATTAGCTGTATATGAGTGTCGGTTGAGATGGTTTACCTCAGCTGGTGACTGTTCAGACTGCCTCCACAGTTCAGCTTCATGCCAATGCCCCCGCAATAACCTCACACTGCAAGGTCTGATGTTAGAGTCACTGAAAATTGCTGACTTTATTCACACTTACATATTGTCATACAAATTGTCTTACAAGGAGTGTTGTAAGTCATTTGGCTGAGGGGAACACTTGGACCCAAGCCTAAAGTGCATTGTGAACTATACATCTATTCACTCACGAAACAAAGTGGTGGGATGCCAAAATACGAACTAGTACAAATATTTCTTCTTGTGGAGTGTTTATGTGATCAAAGTGTGCTCATATCGTGCCAGTTTGGCAATGCTTTATGGGAAGTGTTTCCTTTTATATTATTTAATTTTTTTTAGTCCTGAATGAAAGGTTTAAGTTGTTTATATGTTGAGGCAGAAGCTGGGCAGCCTCAAACACCCACTACCGCCTGAAATGTTTCAGGTGTAGAAGATTCAGACTAATAGTCTATCAAGGCTTGGTTTGTATACATTGGTCGAAGCCCAAATTGCTGTCTACGTGATTATGGGAGAAATGAGGCTTGTGGTTGAGCCTAACCATGATCCTGTGGGAGGCTGTAGTAGTGGTGTCTCGATTTTGGATTAAAAAAACCAGAACATTTCTCCTTCTCCTCATGCTGCTGTCAGAGCTGTATTTCACTGTCAAGCTACAATTCTCCTACTTTCATACGCTCTACATACAGTCTCTCTGCAGGATATATAATTGGTGAAAACTGAGCCTTAGTCAGATGCTAACATCATTACAATGCCCACCTTCAAGGTTTGAGATGGTAATGCTTGATAAATAGCAAAGCCTTCCTTGTCAGATTGATCCAGCTTCAATTGGGTTTGTGTTCCCTATGTTCCATTAACCGCTGTGGCTTTAGGCAAGTAATGCCTGAGCTTGAAGGTCAGAGCTCGGAGTGAGATCACCCCCGTGTGGGCGAGAACCCCCTGAACTCGCCTGGTCCTGGAAGAACAACAGAGAAGCGCAGAGTGGAGGAGGAGGAGGAGGAGGAAGAGGAGGAGAGGCAGAATATGGTGGAATATGAGGTTTCCAGGCCTTGTTTTCTGGATTCATGCACTGATGGGCTTCCTGCACGCCTGATAATGTGCTGATTGTGGAAGGGAGGAGACAGCCTCTCGTCCCCAATCATTGTAGTGGTTGCATTGACATCATGCCAAGATTTTCTCCATGCCTGCCCTGTTCACGCCCCTTTGCCTCCGAGCTTTGTTAGTCAGATCTGTTCTCAGGAAGCCTCTGTAGGTGTCTCTAATGGTATGTTGGCAGACTTGCCTGTGGTATCTGTGCCATATGTGTGTGTGTCCGTGTGACTGCATACATAAGTATGAATGATAAATAGGAGTAAGGGCCTCCTGTGTTGCTGTTGTGATTGTTGTTGTTGGTGTCGACGCCTCACTCATCCCTGTGAATGGACTGCTTGGTCTCAATAGGAGAGGGGCGTTTGTGTGGGCTGGGTCTATCATTCATTTACTTCATTCATGTCCCAGGGGAAGCGGAGGGGGAGTGGCATACAACACTGGCATGGTATTAACGCTTAAAGCATTTCTGTCTGTCCTTTTACCTCCCTCTGCTCATTCTCTCTGTCTGTCGTCATTCTCCTCTCTCACTTTTCCTCCTCTTGGCACGAAACCTTAAAGAGTCATCGCTCAGAACTTGGCTATGATCCTGAGCTTTCATGTTCTGTAGGATTTCATGTTAGATGAATTGATGTGCTTCTCTGGACCGTGTGTTTTGCTGCACTACAATGATGGAAGACTGCAGACAGCCCCTCTGAGCGCTTAAAGGAAGCAGCAACTCCTGGCACAAACACAGAGGCACAAAGTTTTTTCCATGGTTGACAGATTTACTTTTAATGTGGTCGACTGAGCTGAGAATCAGACACAGGAAACAAAAAGTGTCTTTTGACACGGGGCGAATCTGCAATCTACATGATACTTTGTTTGAGTGTAATCGCATTGAAAAAGTGTAAAAAGCTCAGAATTCATTACTCTATGGCTTTTTTGTACCAGTGTCATTCACATACTGGATTCATGCATACCGTGAAATGTACCCTTTTTCCTCCTGTGGCTGGATTACACTGGCCTATTAAACCATCTGTGCGTGATTAATTAGTCAGAATGCAATGCAGTGCATTATGAACAAATTAGACCATAAAAGCAACAGGAACTTCACGTCTAGCTGCTGCACCACATGATGTTAACAGGATTATGTTGTGTCACCAAAAGATATGCAAATGCAACATTTACCCAGTGCAGTGCAGTATTTCCTAATGCATTTATGTTTCAGGGCCAAAATGCTTTTACTAAGAAATGTATTTGTTTTTGTATTTGGCAAGTAATCAGCTTTCCTTCTAATCACATATTCCATTCAATATCTAAAGGGAAAAAAAACCTTGAAAAGCAAAAACAAAACACATATAACATTATTTTGGAATATTTTCAGATCATTTTTACTTGTGAAAGTAAGTTTAATAGCTTAATCAGTTATAATACTTCTTAAGATGAACACTTGTAGGTGTATATGTAGCAAGAAAGTAGTCTATGTACCAAGTGCATCCTTTCTCTAACTCCCTTCTGACAGCTAGTAATCCCTTTTTTTAGCTCGCAACTCTGTGAGTGCAGAGATGATTCCTAAATTCTTTGCATGATCATAACCAGACAGTTGAAAAAGCTACGAGAGAAAATGTGACAAGCTGCAAACAAACAAGCCTCAAGCAGGGGAAAAAAAGTCTGGTCTGCTGTTCAGATCTGATGAATGAAAACCAGATAAAGATATAAAAGGGAGTATGAGCGAGCATGTAAGAGGCCACTCTTGAAAAAAGTCTCCTCTCTCCATTCCTGGTGTGGATCAGTCTGTGTTTGGCTGCCTTATCAGTGCAAAGCGGATGGCTAAGCACTGATTTATGAGAAGGTATGACAGTGTAAGATAAGAGGGTTTTTAGCCTCTATGTGTCTGTGCAATCACCGGCCTCCTTCAACACCCCATCTGAGTTCGGATGGAGGAACTGTGACTGAGATTTCCCACTGTCACGCATGTTGCTTTTATTCAAACTGATAAGCCTCTTGCCTTCCTCTACCTTTTTTATATCCCACATCTCTAAGTCACTCTCCAATCAAAACAACTTCCAGGTAATATTTTCTTTTGTCAAGCATTGGCTGAGCATTTCTCACCTGTGCGCTCCAGCATTTTACTTTCAGTATACTAAAAGGTCAGAATTTCAAGTAAAATGGGTAAAAAGTGTTGAATCATCCTGACTAATAAGCAGATCATATGACACTCCTGCTGATTTTAAAGTGTATCATCCACATTTGGAAAGGTCACATCAACATTTCTTATCTAATTTCATTTGAGTGCATACTGAATCTCACTGAGCAGAACCGCCAACAATAACATACCAGGGAAAGCGTAACCATTTTCTGGTCTGGTGTTAGTATTTGGTTCCATGGAGTTTTGGTCCACTTATTGACTGTAATCTTACAGAGAGACAATCTTCGTTACCTATTTCATGCCTACTTTGCAATAACTGCTGTGTATTTTTTTTAACACCACTCCTTGCTGTTGCCCATGTAGGGCAGATGTCATCTTTCATTGTGCTTTTACTTGCTTTTATTGCTTTGTCTCTTTGTACATCTGTCACCCAGTTGCAGAAGCTGAATGAGCTGCTTCTGCCATTTGCAAAAACTTATAGTCTGGAAATTATAAAGAAGAAATCATTTGGTAGTGTAATTTTTTTGTTTTGTTTTGTTTTTTATTTAAGTCTGACACTAACCCGAGCTTTAAAAATAACATCCTCCTATTGCTCCTAAGCAGCCGCACTGTTCACACTGACCCTTATGGTCACGGGTGAGAAAAAGGCCACAGGGTCATGGGGTAGGATGTCCCATCTGTCCATCAAATATAAAAGCCAGCAAATCAACAGGCCCTGGTGTTATAAATGGGAGGGGTGAGTACGTCAGTCAGCAAAGGGGAGTAAAAAGGCCATGGATTACACAGACAGACAGTAATCTATAGTCTGTCAGCCTGTCAGTCATCCTGACCTTGGGTAGCTTTGCTTTAATTGCAGCCTAAGATGAGAGAGTGGGGCCCGCCTCAGCAGACAATTCACATTATCCATTAAAGATGTAATGGCTGCTAACATGTTTCATCTTGAATGACATTTTTTTTTTCTTTAAGAACACATATTTAGCCTATTGGAATGTAAATGGGCGTTTTTGTCTGTAATTATATTTTCTATGAAACGCCTTCATTTTAAAGTTATTTGTAGTGTTTATGTGGAGATGGATCATGAACAGACATTCCTCACATACTGATGGTAGTGTTTCATATTGCATTGAAAGCTAAGTTGATTTTAATATTACATTACAGTATGCCGTCCCAGTTTGTACTCTCACTTGTGCACGTTTTCCTTTACCTGTCTGATAAGTGCTACGATTACCCTGTCAAACCATCTTTGCACAGACGTTTGGACACAGACGATGATTTATATGAAATATTTAGATATCTGGCATAAGTCAGGAGGTTTGTCCATTATACCTTAAATATGATCCCAAAAGTATTTCCATAAGAATGTTGTATTGTTTTCCCACTGTCTGCATTCTTTTTCTGTGACCCCTTCCCCCACGTCTCCCTCTTCTTCCTTTTACCACCCCATTCATTCCCACTAACACCATCCTCATCATACTTTACCACTAAGATAAAAATAAAAATGCCTGTGAATGACTGTCATCATGTCGACTTTGTTTTTTCCTTCCATTTATGTCAAACCGTCTGTCACTCTTAGCTTCTTGTCAACTAATTCTCACCAGTCGATCTGTCCACTCCCTTTTCTTCCCACAGCACTCCACAAACCTTCCTGCTGTGTTTGGATCTCATCTCTGCATGTAGTTGTGAAGCTGTATTAAATGTCTCCCGTCATGCTGGCAAATGTATCAAAACTGAAATGGTCATTTTGAAAGAAACACCAACAAAAGAGTGGGAATGAAAAGATGTAGTATAATGCTGAAATGGCTGAGAGTGCTTGCAGACTGGGTCAGAATATCAGTTTATTTGTAGTGTTGATTCCAGCCTTTTTGGCCATGCACAAAAAGACTACTCCTTCATTTATGTCTGTTCTTGGAAAACATCAGTAACAGACGATATTTATTGTTCACGAGGGATGCAACAATTCTCAGGAAATCTGAGAACTATTCAGTTCACCCTCCATAGGACAATGTGTCTCTGTGAACCACGGTATTTCAGTTCTGTAATTGATTTTGCATTGGTTGTAAAAAGCAAAAGTTCATCCTGCAATTGTGTCTTTCTCTGCATGTGAGCTCACAACACAGGGAATCAGCTTTAGACTCCATAAACATTACAGGCGTGCACAGATCTGCCACTTTTCCTTCACTTGTACCTGCATATATTAGATCCACAACTGGAGTCGACGTGTGTCGTCTCACTTTTACTCACTTTTAAGCACCTGCAGGTTCTTGACCAGGTACAGGACTGACACATATACAATAAGATGACAAGGAAATGTGTACGGTAGATAACCTTGGCATTTTATACTGCCATTTTCTTTTCCATCCTCATACAGAACAGGGATACATTTATTCAAAGAAAACCCCCTTTGATTTTCATGTGTGTTTTATATGATTTTAAATAAGTAAAGGAATAAAAAAGGATTTTATTGTTCAGTACAGGGAGGCTGAATTTATTCAGTACAATCATAGAATTTGTTTCTACTGTGAAGTTCAGTTTTTGTTGACAAGCAAAAGAAAAATAGAATTTTTGGGGAAAAAAAAAATTCTGTTTAGGCACAAAATCCAAACCAAACCAAAAACTGTGGCACAAGAGCCAAGGTCTAGACCGAACTGTGGAATATGTGGACGCCTAGTGTTCACAGAACCAGTTTGAAGTCTGAAGCCTAAAAATGAAATCCAGAGAAATAATACCTGATAATAATATCTAATAATATATATATAATATTTGCGGAGCTCAGGGCACTCATGCCAAGGAACATAATATTGGTCCTTGTACCAAGTCATAACAACTTAGGGAAGATCTATTTATTTTTGTCTGAGAATATACTCAAGAACTGTTTGTATATGTCGCTGGGTTAATATGTTTTTCTTAGACAAGGTTGTGGTTGTAGAGCTTAAAAGACTTGGAGGCAGTTTGTGCTGAGTGTAATTACATGTAGAATCAGGGATAAGGTCGATGTCATATTGATCTGCTGGTTCACCGGTGCACAGTTGCCACTAATGGAATGGATTACCAGAGGAATGTTATGGTAGATCTGTTTGCTAAGAAACTCTCCTGAGAGACTGTGTTGTTGGAAACTCTTGACCTTTACTTTCATGGAACTGTCTATCTACTGACATTTACTGACAGTTAGTTACTAATCACATTTTGAGGCCAGATTAGAACTGAAAGGATTCCTTCATTAGTCAAGTACTTGGTTGGTATTTTCCTGAATTATTTAAAAAAAAAATTTAATCCTAATGTTAAGTTTCACTTATTTTGTTGTACATGAGAGTCATTTGAGTATATATTTGATATTAATTGATTAGATCTATTGGTTAGTTAAATCAACCACTTTCCCATCATTCATGAAATGACATGGGACTTTTCACAATTATTTTGGTCATATACAGACTAATCAATTAATTAAACATGGGAGGTTAATGTACAGTAGAATTTAGTTGTCACACCAATTAAGCACCCCCTACCTCTTAAAGATGTGGCTGATACTTCCTCTTCAGGCTGTTCACGGAGGACTTATGTAAACCCTTCTCAGTCTTTATGACATGCTTCTATTCTTTGGTAATGGAGAACAAAGCCTGTCAGATAACTGAACAGGTCCCTGCAGGTTCAGATTCCAACTCCTCATTTGAGGACCATGCCACGCTGTGTCTCAGATTGATTGTGGACCATTATCCTGTTGTCCCCTGCCTGTCATATGGTGTTAGTTCACCACAAGATCTCTGCTGACACGTACCTGGTCGGGAATGACCCTGCCTTTGTCTTGCAGGGATATGGGGTCAAGTGGGTGTGCACAGCAGCGAGGCACGCACTATATATGTTGACAGTGAAGAGGCAGATGGGCTTCTGGCAGTTGCCCATTAGTGGCTTGGACTGTGGTAACTTCACAGATGCTTCTGACCCTGGAGATCAACTATGTGAACTTACTGTCATTTAGGGACCATGGGGAGGTTGCTAATCACATAAGAGACCTCTAATTGATCACATTGTTTCTAATTAAAAACAAGTTTAAGCACCATCTAAAATACTTCAGGACTATTACAAGTCGTATTGTATTATTTCACCTCAAGGTTTCATGTTAGTAGTAGAGATCAACAATCTTATTGAAGATTGAAATAATGTTTAAATCCCATTATTGTTGTATGACTTATATATTTTCCTATGTTTAGTGGCCATTGGTAGAAGGGGCCATGAGACATAAGTGTCTGTTATTCAGTGTGTTAGCACTGACCTTTTTTGGTTTTTGACCCATTTTAACAAATGTCTGGTGACTCCAGACATTCAAAACTGAGACTGATTTATTTAATTTATTTTCAGCACACAAAATAATCAATACATCAATCAACATGGTCAACTTTTTTTTTGCACTCCAAAATGAGTGGAAAGAAGTAAAACTTATAAACTCCCACCCTTCTTTTACAAACCAATAATCCAATAGATTCTGCTTCCTATGCCCCAACACACCACATATCCCCCCCCCACCCCCCATCAACACAAGCATCCATAATCAATTATCTACACAATGTCTCCTCATACAATCTGATTTGCACGATCAGTTCAGTTCAATCCTCTTTAAATATGCAACAATCAAAACAATCCCACTATGTCTATATATAGTTTTTTTTTCATTCTATCGCTGCTATATAAGGTCCTCATTACACCAGGAAAATGTTCACTTTTGATAAAGAACGACATCTTTTTGCATTCCATTTTCATGTCTATAAACGTTTATATTTTACTGACTTCCTCATATGACCATATTCCACAAAAAAAAAACCTTTATCTCATGATACCATTTTGTGAATTTACCATTGCAGCATCCTGCACTGAATATAACCCAAGAATGATACTGACTGGAGCCAGACCAAACACTAGATGTGGAAATGCAAGGCTGTGCTGTGTTCAAGAATTCAACCAGTGTAGTTAATACTCATGAACCATTGCAAAAGTAGTTAACATTTAATTTTTTTTAAACGGATTTCTAACTTTCCACCTTGTTTTTCTTTTACAAGATGCAGCAATTTCCAGGACACAGGGTTTATTTGAAGCAGAAAACGACATACCACTTGGCAAACTTTTGTGTTGTTTAGCTCTTTCACACAGAAATCAGACATCTGATCATCATTAGATTTCCATTTAGTCTCTTCTTGTTCATGTACTTTTTATTTATTTTCCATTTCTCTTGTCGGACACCTGAAGTCAGTCATTACTTGCAGCATATAGACTGCATCTAAAACATTAAAAAATATCTTTTAAAGGGAAAAGGCTCATAAAAATTTCATAAAAGCATATAATCAACATGTATATATGTTGATTATACATGTCAGTAATATATTATATTATATATAATATAATATAATATATAATATAAGCATATGCTGATGCATTTCTTTTTTCAGCATTTGCTCAAACTGAGTGCAACATATAAATGAAGCATCACTTTTGAGTCTCACCTGATATCCCTCTTAACAGCTCTTTTCATGCTTGATTTAAATACCATTAATGGGTGAAGCACAAGCCTGACAGCTATAGAAAAATATATCATCACAGCAGACATAATGCATGCATTTCCCCCATCACCCTGCTTTTTCCACCTGTGGCATGCTGGGTGCTAACGAAAGGAATAAAGGCATGTGTTATCGCAATGGATTGGTATGCAGACAGAGGCTAGTGGATGCTGGCAGGATCAGACAAGCTGAAAATAAGGGAAGGTGTCGGAGGAAGCGTAAGTGATGAATCAAAACAGCATTAACCGGGCATAGAGAAGGAGATTTTAGATAGAAAGTGGTGGTGAGGTTTTGGATTAGACCTGCCATGACAACATCTGTAAAGAATCTGTGCACTGTTCTGGATGGTGTACAAGACTGTGTGTGGAAATGCTAAAGCAGCAGATGTTGATGCAGGACAGGAAAATAATAGATCATAAGAAGAAGAGATAAGGGAGATAAGTTTTATTTTTTTTAAGTAGAGGAAGCAGCATTTGGCTTATCTGATATTAAATTGAAATCGTGCAAATGTAGAGATTATTGAAATAGAAGCAAAGTTGGATGCTGTGCCTCATAGAGCTGAAATTAACTTTCAACAGTTCAGTAGTATTATAACGGTTTAGCTTCCTCAACCACATCCACACTTTAGGAAAACAGAACGTCCCAACCAGCATAGATCATGCGCTACCTCTGACTGTAACAGGCAAAAATAACTAATAAAACAACACATGTTCACAAGAAGTACTGCAAAGACATCAACACTTCTCCTTCTGTTTGTCCTTTGCAAGGTTTCCAGATTATGTGAAACAAAAAACAAAGGTTTTTTCCTGTGGTCTTTAGTTTTATTCAACACTCCTACATAAATCACAACTTGAAGCTGAACTGCACAGGCCTGATCTGAACTACTCTTTTAGACCAGTAACACAAACATATCTGTGTGGAGCTCAGATTGTAGCAGTTCCTGTTGAATGATAAAATATATATATATATATATATATATATATATATATATATATATATATATATATATATATATATATACATATATATATATATATATATATATATATATATATATATATATATATATATATATATATATATATATATATATATATATATATGGCTAAAGCTGCAAGACAAATGTGGTGTGATATGAGTCACAATTATTGGGAACTCTAACTTTTCCATTTAAGTTTCACTGAAAAAAAATCTAAAAAGTGATGATGTGACTTTTGCTGATATATGTTCCAAACAAGTGTTTCCTCTAGCATCTGGAGAACATAATTTGTCAGTCACGGTATCTCTGCAGCACTTTGTCAGTCTAGTTTCCACAGTTTGGATAGTGCACTTGATCATAGCATTTACTCTCCATCTGAAATATAGAATATCTTGTAGAGCTGACAGATTAGGTCTCACAGTCACTTGACCTTAATTTGTTGTGGAAATATTACATACATCTCCTTAACTGCAGGCGGTCTATTAAATGTAATGAAGGAATACTACACACACATTAGCACAGAACTCCCCACTTTCCTGCTTTAACATGAGAACCTTTTGAGAACCTTTCTTTTCTTTTTCCACTTCATCTTTCTACCTAAGTTGGCAGCTGAGATTTCAATCAATGTTTTTGTGTATTTAGGCACACCATAAGGGTGTTTTGTCCTTCATCCAACTCATGATTAGAATACACATTGGAGAGCCTGTATGCTTTTGTGAACCGTTTTTTTTTTTTTTTTTTTTTTTTGCTCCTCAAGCAGCGGTGGAGATCTCAGCCTCTGTGTGTTGGCTCTATAGAGGAGCTCTGTGTCGAAAGCTCTGAGTTCGACTCAGAGTTTCCATGGCTCTCTCTCCTGCCTGATTTGATAAATGGAAGTTCTTAGGTTCGCTGTCAGGCTCCTCTCCCCTCGGGACTCCTCCCTCCATTCTCACTCCTCTAGCACACCATTTGCTGTTGTGGGTGAAAAATTACCTCAGAGAGGAACACCCAGAGAGGGTAGAGGTGGCTGTCGTCCCCAGTGGACCCTGAGTCTACATTTGCTGCTAATGGTCTCTCTAAATTTACCTCCTAATTACCCCCCTCTTATTGCCGCCAGCTAGCACCACACTGGCCATGACCTTGATACATAAGGAAGCAAGGGGCCAGGTTTAATATCATGCTTTGTTCATTTTGTGTTAAAACCAGCAGGACAGCTGATTTATCGATAACTTGCTTCAAGGACTATGCAAATTTTTGACCCCATTTGAAAAGAGGATTATCTATCTATAAGAACGAACAGACTCCTATGAGAAAGTACTGTGCATCTGGGTGTGTTAGCGCAGCTGACAGAGAGGGAGAGTATTTATTTTAAGGGCCAGGTCAAAGGTTAACCAGGGCGAGGTGGATTTTTCACTCATTCACACCAGAGCCGTCTCATTATTCAGACCCTTCTATAATCCTTCTAACCTACGTTGTCACCACTGACCGTTGCCATCAAGCCCACACAGCTGCCCTGACCAGCCTGCTGCGAGCGACAGCACAGCTACAACAACAAATAGCGCTTCATCATCATCATTACAGGGTGTCACAGCATCTGCATGACCCTGGCCTTCATATATATATATATATATATATATATATATATATATATATATATATATATATATATATATATATATATATATATATATATATACACACACAATACCACTTAAGCTGCCAGCCATGGGCCCAGACAGCATCTTTGGATAGAACATTTAGTAGTGCTGTCAAGAGATTGAGAAAAACATTTTGATGAATTAATTATGATCTGTAATTAATTGATCTAATAAATCTCAGTTTAAAAGTTCACAACTTGAGGTATTTTCATTTCAATTCATTACATTATTGTGGCAAATCAAATGATTGATATAGCACAAAAAAAAAGGCTGTACAAAGACACTTTGTTTTTAACAGACTGGAACAGATGCAATCATAGTAATTTACATTCTGTTGTATTTGAGACTAGTCCCAAGTGTTGCCTGCAACCTTTAGTTTCCATCACTGGGGGGAAAATATTCACCTGTTCTTTTGTCAGTCTCCAAATACAAAATAAAAATAACATAAAACATCAGGTCCATCTAAAGTACAATAAGTTAACGCATAAAAAAACCAGTAAGAATAGTTTTCTGAGCAAAACTAGTGAACACTGAACTCATTGATATTCCTGTGTTTCAGATAATATAAAATAAATACAACTGAACCATCAATCTTAGTGATTCAAGTTAGCATATCAAAAAGGCAACTCGCATAAAGAAATACTAAAGTTAAAGATTAAAAATGAGATTTATGTGATTAAAAAAAATAAAGCACTAAATATATCTGTAGTTAATTCATCTTAATTTGTAATCTTTAACAGACCCCTAACATTTAAATAAACAAAGTAAGGAACCATCCAGTGTTTTCATGTTCTCTGGAATCCAAAGATTAGTGTAACATGCAAAACAACACATTCATTTCCTAAAAGGTAGAGTTCAGAATCTTACATCTGAGCAAGAATGTGGTTTTGTAATGTCCCCTTGCTACTCCCTGTGAAAACTGAATGAAAATGGCATAAATGTGATGTATTTGCAGTAGAGTTGGATGACGTGATGTGACGGGCATGTACCAGGTTACAGTAGAAGTGAGTCTGGACTTTAGATCGTTTCCACGACAGGATCTGATATAATCTCATGAATCCAGCTGCTTCACAGGTGTTGTGATTTAGACTGTAGGACTAAGCAAGTTCAAACCAAGAACACCAAAAACAAATTCTTTTCACTTTCATTAAAGCTTGAATTAGGATACACTATTAGAATAGAATGGAAGTACTTTACTGATCCCAAAATTGAGAAATTACAAGACATGTGTGTGACATTTGTATTACTTTTTTTGTTTGGAAAGCTTTTTTCCCCCTTTCTCTCAAATTCAAGTACATTATGTTTATTTGAAACTATTTTAATCAAAAAAAGTAGTAGTTACATTTAACTTTACATGATATTAATTAATGCATTCATATTTCTGAGTATAAACCCTATAAATCTTTATGTGTAACACATAAATGATAGACACAGTTATGGTTATATATGCTTGTATGGGATGTTTCATTTTACTTGTACCAAAAACTAATGATTTAAGTTAACTGTTTAAGGCTGTGCTAATCTGGAACAACTTACCATCACATTTAACTCATATTAGTAGTAAGAGCAACCTCAAAAAGACATTATCAACAGCAAAAAAAATATGTTTCAGCTACATATGACTTTGATTTTATGTAATGAGCTAGTACCACTGTACCAAGTATTAATTCAATGTTTTAAAGGTGAACTGAAGGGAACAGCTCTGAACAGGACTGGGTGATAGTACATACAATTCTAAAGATAATTTATCATTAGCACCCTTTTCAACAATTGTGGAATTCCAATTCTGGAATTTTAGATTTCCCGCCTGGAAATCCTATCAATTCTCGGGTAGTGCAGCCAGAGTTCTGTGTTACATCATCAGTTGTACCCCAACCTCTATGTTTACCATTGTGAGCACATCAACATTGGTTGTTTTTGTTGCACTTTGTGGTGATAGTTGACTACAAAACACTTCCAACAACTGGGAATATCTGTTCAGTGACCAAGGAAAGCTGTCATGGTGACAAAATAAAAGAAAGGGGAGCAAAAGTGTATTATATGACAGTATTATTGAGTTTCTAGGTATAAATAATATTATAACAAGTTTTCCCCCAGTACTGGAATCTGTATAGTTGGATGCCTCCCTCACTCTGTCCTTATTCACCTGAGTCTCCTGCACCTTTATCTGTCTCATGTCAGATCCTAAATGTCTCTTCACTCTCAAAACTCTGGTTTTCTTGATCACTGGAACTGCCATTGTTATTTTGTGCGAAGGCTTACAGTTGTGACGTCACGCAGCGTCGTCTGCACTACTTCCTGTTTGTTTGGCACTGCCAGCCAGAGGTCAAAGTTTATGGGCTTATAGCTTTGCCATCGCACGGCCTAAACATTTATTTTGTGTGTTGAAATATACAATAGGTAATAAGGAATTAATTTGCTATTCTACTTTTGCACAAGAAATGTGGCTCCAGTTCAGCTTTAATGAAGTTGTAGTCGTTTGACTTGTTGTGATACAATACTAAATTGCATATCAACTACTAGATGGTCTACTATTATGTTAGTTTTATTTATTTTTGTGTGTGGACCTCAGGAAGAATTATTAATGCATCAATAACTAATGAAGCTCCTAAGTAAATAAATAATTATAAAATAATAGAATAGATCGCATGACTACATTTCAAAGAGACAGCAGTGATCATTGGGGTTTAATGCTCTCTTTTTTTGACAGCTGCAGCCTTTCTTCTATCAAATATTCCTCCCACATCCCACCACATCATGCCTACCCTGCCCTCTGCCCTGCTTGACCCTACCCTCAGATAATCCTGATTATTGTGAAGTGTGTAAGGAGGCTAGGATGAGCTTTCACCTCACATGACCTCTAACCTTTCACCTGTGGCCTTGCAGGACTGCTGAGATCAGCTGTCTGTGGCGGTGTGAGGTATGAAGGCAGTAGTAGTAGTAGTTTCTTGAGACAGTACTGTGCAAACATCATAGATATCTTATAAAAAGTACATTCTTAAAAGTGCAGACACATAGTTAATGTAAGTCTGATCATCTGCTGTGGATAATAGTTTGACATGTGATTTACTTAAGATAAGAACGTTGTACTGATCAAATATTTGAACAGCACTGTCCAAACAAGCTATTATTCATTTAAATGGCCCATGTATGGGTGGGTATTTGAATGTTTTATGCGTTTCTCATATTATCTTTCTAAATATTACAACAATAGGATGCCTAATCAGAAAATCCAATGTTTAGTCAAATTACAACAAAAAAAAACATATCATAGGACGGTTGTAGTTATCATAGGTTTTCTACCTAATGAAGATTGTTCCTTAAAAGCCATCATATGATTGTTCATCAGGACCACTCACCTCTTAAAAAATCTAGAGATGTTCATTTTTTTTTGTTGTAAACTGAAAAGAACTTGGTGAAGAGTGGTGTCCTGCAGAGCCATCTCTGTCTCTGCATGTAATCCCCTTGAATCCTGTTCTGATCATCCCATATTCTGTACAGTGTAACATCACCTTAATTACAGCTAGACCAGAGAAACAAAATGACCTTTGCTGTCAGTTAAACCAGAGATGCCCCTCTATTCCCTTATGCTTTAATTAACCTTTCCTGCCATCTGAAACAGCAGAAATAGATTTGACATAATCTCCCATTTGGGCTCAGGAAGTGAACTCATGTCTTAAATCAATCGTTCTCAGCTCATGATTTGTGCAGTGGGAGACAGGTGTCCCTGATTTGATGTGAGAATTGGGATCAGAGTGCTTTCCGTCTTTTTCTATGTACACACACACACACACACTCTCAATTATACACACAATATCAGTAGCAGACAAGCATGAGGAGCATCTGAGTGACAGCATCCGGAAACTCAGAGATAAGACATAATCTGGCGCCAATTATTTCTCCTTGACAGGCGCAGGTAAGCAGCAATCAGCTTCTGTGACATGTGCCCTGAGTCAATAGTCCTGGCCTCGGTGGGAGGTGAGGGTCTGATTATGAAGTACTGAACAGAAGCAAACACAAAGCTGTTACAAGCTGGACTGATGGGACTCCTCTGATTTATGCAATGAACTCTCAGCTCTGTGTACAAACATGATGGCATACAGTTAGTCTCAGACAAATGGTATGTTCAGTTGTATTTACAGGGTACATTTACTGCCTACAGCCACAGAACAAGTTCTTTATAGTAAAAATCAGCAAACGATCAACTCTTCATTATGTTTCCAAATGTCCTTTATGGCTAAACTAAAAAATGAGCTACAGTATTTAGAAAATAAAATGACAAATATCAAAATCCCATACCATATCTGTAATCTTATCTCCTTTATTTTCAAACAACTGATTTATTATTATTATTATTATTATTATTATTATTATTATTATTATTATTATTATTATTATTATTATTATTATTATTATTATTATTATTATTATTATTATTATTATTATTATTATTATTATTATTATTATTATTATTGTTGTTGTTGTTGTTGTTGTTATTAGCATTAGCATTAGCTGTAGTCCTAGTATTTGGATTAAAATATATTTTTACCTCTCCTGATGAAGTGACCCGACCTGGTCAAAAGTGATTACTGATGTTTATTGACTTATTCATTCATTTATTTTCTGAACCCGCTTTATCCTCACTAGGGTCATATGGGTTGTTTGAAGCCTATGCCAGCTATATAAACTATATTTAACCTATCAGTGCATGTTTTTGGATGGTGAGAGGAAGTCTTGGATTTTTATCATCATCCCAGGTCCCTTCCTAGGTACAAAATTTGTACTCTGGTCTAGGATTGAGCCATAAATAATTATAGACAAAGAGTAAAAAAAAGTATACAAAAAGTAAAAACAATAAAGAAATAAAAAGAGTACAAGATACCATATGCTGAGATCAGCACAGTGAGGTGGGTATTGCAGTACAGGTTTGATGGAGGCTTAAGTTAAAAACCCACACAGAGAGCTTGTAAACTCCACACAGAAAGGTCCCACCCACGTCGCCTGGTGTCAGAATCAAACCCAGGACCTTCTTGCTGTAAGGCATGAGTGCTACTGTAACCACTGATTACTGATGTGTTAAGACAAATTACATTTCCTGATTAAAAGTCTTACTGTGATGCTCTGCTGCACATTACTGACAGACAACGGTGAATGTTGGAGCCATTTTCTATTCAATAATTTAAGCTCATATTTAGTTATTATCATTATTTGGATATATTTAGTATTTGCATATTTCAGAATATTTATGACTGAATTCCTAGATTTGTAATTCAGCCAATAGGAACTGATGTTGAGCAATAATGATCTGGAGCTTGTGCATCTGACCAATGTAACAAGTGCTGTGGGTTTGTTGTGTGTGAGATCTTCAGTGAAGATGGGGTGAACACACTGTTTTCTACTGTTGTTCAAACTTTGACACATGTAGACTTGTTCTTTCTGCCTAAGAGTGGTTATTTGCATGGATCTCCAAAAAGAAAATAAATCAGGGGTGCTCAATCCTGGTCCTCGAGAGCTACATGTTTTACATGTACAGTATCCCCCTTCCAACACACCTGATTCAAATAATAAACCTCTCATCAAGCTCTGCAGAAGCCTGATAATGACCATCAGGTGTGTTGGCAGAGGGATACTGTACATCTAAAACATACAGGATAGTAGCTCTTGAGGACAAGGATTGATTTAATCAATCAATCAATCAATCAAACTTTATTTATATAGCACTTTTCATACATGGTGCATGTAGCACAAAGTGCTTTACATGAGACCCCCCCCCCCCAATTATCCCGCAATTGTTGGACAAGTTAAAAGATTTACACAGTAAAAAAGAATAGAATAAATATATAACTAAATAATAGTAATAAAATAAAGTTAATACATAAAATAGAAGAATGAAATAATGTTAAGATAAATATTTAACTAAACACTAAGTTAAAAAGCTAGGTTTTAAGTGTACCCTTAAAAATGTAAATCATGGGAAGACACATTTAGCCACTACAGTTCAGTTGAATAGTGCAAAACCTAATGAACAGAAATCAATAGCTATGGGTTTTTTTCCTCATGACAATAGCGATGTAAGATATTCACATCCATCACTCCATAAAATAAATTCAGAAAGGGACAGTGCAAGCTTGGCTGCAGACAAGCTGCTGCAAGGTGGGCCACGCCTACTCCATGAGAATGTCAACCTGAAAAGATTGAGGAATTCAGACAAAATGCCAGGAATGCCTCGGCAGGTATGTGGGATTTTCTACTGCGTACTCTTCCTCCCTCTTTCATCTGAAACACACAGTAGGAGGAAGAAGAGATGCTAAAGACTGATAGTGTCAAGTAAAGGGATAGTAGTGGAGTCTGAGCGCTGTGTCTTTTGTTATCTCCCTGCAGATAACAAACAGGTCACCCATTTCCCTTTAAGGGTGACCCAGAAAATCCACTGGCAGGTACAAAGCGTGGCTAGTGACAGACATGCCTTGGGTGCAGAATAGAACAGAGTGACCGCAGTGTGAATGGATCGCATCAACAGGTGGACAGAAGACAGGCTCAGTTTACCAGCAGATGTTGGTCACATTCAGGGGAAATGGTAGAAACAAACTGGGTTTTATTCAGCAAAATAGAAAAAAAAAAAAAAAACACCCGACTCATGACAGCCAGCCTCACATCCACAAACTCCAGATAATCGGCCTTTACCTTTGGCTCCAGGTCTGGGAGTGATTACAAAGACCTTGCGTGGAAACGTTGTGATATACACCAGAGCCTGTGATCTTTACTGACAGACGATTGTGCCTTATTATTGTTGACTTTTGCCTGTTAGTTATAAATGTATCCATTTAACATGGTGTCAAGGATGTTTTGTTTGTTTATGTGATGTTTGTCTTAGTTTTGGAAGCATGGGGAATGTAAAACCAAGAGTGCTGTAGAGATGGTGAATATGTGCTGACAATAGAGTGTATGAGTACTCTGAGGTGGGCTGTTATCATACTTTAGTTCTTATCTCACCTAGCCACAGGCATCATTTCAAAGAAAATGTGTTTTAGCGTGTATCGTCTTGCAAAGATGTTGAATTTTTCCTTGCCTTAAGGATTTCACATCATTTTTTCACAGATTAAACCAGCAACATGAACATGGTATATGCACAGAATAGCTTTTTATAGTCAGTGCATTTAACTGAATGAGCATGTCATTTTTATAGCTGAAATACAAAGCTGCATGTGTAAAAGATAAGCATTTACCAACTGTTAATATTTACAGGCTTTCTTTTAATAACCCATATTATATATTACATTATCAAAAGTATGCAGACATTAGAAAAAGATGTTTTCTTCCATTCTTTTTGTCCATAATTATATCTCAAACACAACCAATCAGCTTTCCCATTATCTGTCATTGGTCTCATAATGGCAGCCAGTTTTGGAAAAATGAGGGTGGAATTGTGTTTTAAGATGTTTTTTAATGATTTCAATTTGTCCAAACCATAATTACATATAATTTCCATCTTGCAAATTGTCAGAAACACGATAATTATTCTAATTTGAAAGTGTCTCCACAGTTTAGGATAAAAATAAGTTTAATTTGTGTGTTTTGTTAACTGCCAAGAAGGATTTTTGTCAGCATGTTGGTTAGTTTGTCATTCTGCAAGTAGCAAAATAATCACAAATGTAACATGAAGTTATTTAAAAACTTTATATTTATTTTAAAATGTAGATATTTCTTCTGTATTTTTTTTTGTATGTCAATTGAATTTCAATGTGGATTCCCTGTGAAAAATGAAATTGGTTTTCCTTCAGAGATAATACATATTGATCTAATGATCTTGGATGAAGGACTGGAGGGTTCAATAGAGGGAGAAATATGACAGACTGCCAGACACTTGATGTCAGTTGCTGATAATGCATTTTGATTAATGTTTAGTTGTAATTTGGTCCTTTACCCATCTGTCTGGATGTCCAGTCTGTCTAGTGGCTCTGTCTCTCCACGCTCGTTGAACTTTGTCTTGACCTAAACGTTGTTGGACATTTGACAGCCAGTCACCCTCAGCAGGCTCCTATTCAGACGCCCCTAAGTGAGAATCTGAGTGGGGAGGTGATAAATGTGCGATGTCAGCTGGTGACGTCTGGTGTCTATGAAGCTCTCGTATCGTTCGACCACTGGATGTGCTATATGCATGGTGTCCTTATCACCACTTGTGTCTTCACTTTACTGTACAAGTGCATCTACTGTGGAAAAGCCTTAGGATGAGAAGCCAAAATGTATAAATAAATGTAGTTTCATGGTGTATAGATCATCACATCTTTATCTGTCTTTAATTCTTCAAAGGAACATTTGATATCATTTTGTTGTCAATTTCTCATCCTGAGGTCTAGAAATTCATTTTTGTCCTCTGTTAGGGACAAGAGTTTTACAGCTTTAAAGAATTAAATAAAAATACACCATCCACTGAAAGGACATTTCATTCTAAAAAAATTTCCAAATAAGGTCATTATTTAATGCATTTAATGTCTATTATGTAAAATGACATGTTGTAATGTGGAAGATGTCACATATACATTTACATTCCTTTAAAATAAAAATGTAAGTAAATTTCTCCTATAGTTTAAATGCATAATTAACCATTTTGGGAAAATACGCTGATAGAGTAATACCAGTCAAGGCAATGCTTCCATCAGAAAAGCCTAAATGAATGAGAAACAGTCAGGGATTTTACCAAAAGTAGAATATCAAATAAGAAATGATCCAAAGTATAGCATCATATGTCATTAACAGTTGTAGAGAGGTAAAGGCCTAATGTCAATTTTAGCAGAAAGGAAATTAAGTAGAAAAATCTGCCTTCCAAGCATTCTTAGAATATGTACTTTATGAGTGGAAATGAGCATGTGTTTGGAGGCATCTTATGCATATGACATGGGTGACAGCCACATCTATTCCTATTTACTAGCTTATCCACCTCAGTATGAGCTGTAACGCTGCACCGTGACGGCAGCATTTCAGTTTCTGAAGGAGCTCAGCACAGCGGCAGCTGAGAAGCCCTTTGGCAAAGCATTCATGCCCATATTTCAATATGTGCAGTTGGAAAACATTTATTTTAAGTAAAGTTACAAAACGTCCTCCTTCCTCCAGGTTACAGAAAGCAGTTGTAGCTGTTATTCAAGTGAATCTTTTTCACCATTGGTGGGTCTGGGCTGAGGAGAACAGTAGAGGTGTTTGTTTGGTCCCATTGAAGTGAAACATGAACAGCTCCTCTATCTGGTCCTCTGATTTTCTCTGCAAATAGAACACCACAAGTGTAGGCTCAACTTTCTCAAGTTCCACTTTCCCAAGCAGAGTTTGAAAGAGAGCAAGAGGAGGAGAGAGACGTCCTATCAGATTCTCTAACAACTCGAGAGCTAATGGGAGGACCAGGAGAAAAGACTGTTTTCCATCCACCAGAGCTCCACTTATCTCCCCTCACACCTCGAGTGTAACTTTAACTCTAAGTTAAACTCACACAGCGGCAGTGTCCTCAGATGTTTAATTACAAAATGCTTTAACAGTCGTATAGAGGATGTAGAGGTGCAGTGCGTGATATGATACAAGTCCAAGCTGGGGGGTGACCTATCATCTCAGCTGCTGGAGTAAAGATTGGAACAAAAGCCATCATCTATGTCAAAGTCTGACAAAACTGAAAAGAACTGAAAGAGATCCAGCGTGACACTGCCAGGTCTTGAACGTTATGTATGCAATATGGCAGCAGCTCAGGCTAGAAGTAGTGTCCAACACAGAGTGGTCCAGTGCAGAAACCCAACACAGGCCAGAAATGAGAGTAATTTCTTTTATTTCTGCCATCGAGCTCTGAGTGATCTATGGCTTGTCTGTCGACGTCCAGTTTTGATTCTGGTGGGATTTTCTCTGTTTCCTTGGTTTCGTCAAACATGGTAAAGTTATATTAAAGCTGTCATAATCCAATTTTTTGTCTGAAACTGCATATGGTGGGATGTAATTGCAGTGTGGGAGGAAGAAAGAACAAACAGCCTCGGCAAATTAATTTAAGGGAGTCAGAGGGCATCGCTAGTTGGGGATGGGTATCAATGCTGCTTTCACAGAACGATGCATCCCAATTCAATTAAGTCTCCAGTTCAATTCAGTCCAGGGATATTTCAACTAGAATACCAATTTTACAAGTGTATAAAAAATATGGATGAGTAACAAGGGTAAAAAAAAACAAAAAAACATCAGAAGTCACCAGGAGAAGTCATGCATTTGTGTCGTTATTCATCTTTATTGGATGATAACATCAGAAATGTCTTTTTTTTTTTTTTTTTAAACCCAATTAAAAGCATACTATCACAGTGTGTAGATCTGTAAAGGAGGCAGAGAAAATAAATCACCTCTGGAAAAGAATGAATATAAAAGCTGCTTTGGCAGACTGGAGGTCGTTTCTGCCAGAAGTGAGCAGCCTACACATGTCTTTTGATTGTTTCTGTTTCCCAGTTGTATTGTCTGTTTTTCTACTACAGTTTTATTGGCACAACTTGAATAAAACCATTTATTTCTTACCCTTTTTGCCTTTTTCTAGAGTTGAAGTCTACTGGCACTGCTCACCACTTCTCCTTTCTCTTGAACTCCACCGACTACCGGATCCTTCGCATGGATGAGGACCACGACCGCATGTATGTGGGCAGCAAGGATTATATCCTCTCTCTGGATCTGCATGACATCAACAAGGAGCCGCTCATAGTAAGAAATGAGCACTTCAGAAAATAATGCTGGATAGGATCGACGTGCACTTATAGCTAACCGTCCTGTTGACCTCTTCTTGTCAGATCCACTGGCCTGTTGTTCCACAGAGGAAGACTGAGTGTGTGTTGTCAGGCAAAGACACTAATGTGAGTATCCAACTGTTATGAGAAAAAAAAATGCAGAATAATAACAATAGTGAGGTCTGAAATAACCTCATTATTACAAAGTTACTACACTTTATTATCATGATTTAAGTCAATAACAGGGAAGGAAATATGAAATTGTCGAATGAATTAAGTTATTCTGGATTCAACTCTCTAAAAAACTGAAATTATAAAGTGAAAATTATTATATCAAAGGACTTTCTTGATTAGTCATGAAGGTGTAGATCATATAGTTTCATTAAAGTATAACAGCAATTTTAATAAAACGCAAAAGCTGTGAACCACTTTGCTCTTTGGCCTGCTGCACATTTAATAATTTCACCCTCATGTAAAAACCCTGTGCTTTTCATGTAAAATCCTGTGTCTTTTTTGGCATCACTGAACATGGTGAATGTGGCAGCGGGGTCGATGGAGGACGTTTTCGAACGTGACTCTCTGTGAAGCTCTTATTTACTGTCACTACATCTCTGATTGCTGATTGCATACAGCTGCCACCAATTACACTCTTGCAGGGAATGTGTAACATTCAAGAGCCGTCGCCCAGAGACGAAAAAACATATTTTCCCACAAACCCGCCGAATGTACTCCACGCATTTTTATAGTATTTCTTTTATTTAAAAAAAAAAACAATAATAAAATAGGTGTGTGTATGTATGTATATATATAAATATATATATATATATATATATATATATATATATATATATATATATATATATATATATATATATATATATATATATATATATATACACACACACACAAACTGTATGTAATCTAATTTTGTTTCTACATGGTAATTATTTTAACCTTTTTTGTCCAGACAAGCAGGCGAAATTAATAAGTAACTGGAAGCTACAGGCCTGTCTGAAGTGTTAATACGATTCACACCTTCAAACAGAGCCTCCCTCAGTGCGGCGCCCACAAGGAAAGGACAGAGACTCATCATTGAAATTCATATAAAAACCAGATCCTTGTCTTTTGATTTGTTCAGTACACAAACACACATGATAGGGGTGGGCAGGAGTGAATGATGAGGCTCTGGCTAATAACCCCCGCTCTCCCCTGCTGGTACTGAATGCAGGGTGCTGTTTATCCAACTGGAATGTTCATTTATGCATGCTTGGTGACCCGTACTGTTCACCGCCTCTGGCTACATCATATCAGCTTCTATACATTTGTGTGTGCGTGTATCAGCCTCTGTGGAAGTGTGTGTGTGTGTGTGTGTGTTAGAGGTGCGTTTGATATTTCATCACAAAAAAAAGAAATAAAATTGGCTTCCAGGAGATGTCTTGGCAATCCTGGCTACTCTTTAGGGAATGACAGATGATGACAATTCAAAAGCAATTCAGAGGGGATGTCGGTTCAGGCAGGAGGTCAAAGGCAATCATCCCCACTGTGCTCTCTGTGGGGGAGCGCAACTGTGCACTGAATAATACACCCAGGCCCACATGTGTAAATACACACACATCGAAAAAAAACACATCCTCTGAAACCTCTGACTTGTGCATCTGTCGTGTTGCTAAGATCTGCCAAAATGGCTCATCCCCCATCCTACACACAATCCTTTTTATGTTTGGTACATCCTTTCTTTGGCACCAGCTGTCACTAGTGGCAGATATGACGGACAAATCTGAGCAGATATCATCAGCTTGTATGTTTCTACAGTTAGAGTTTTGGGTTGGGTAGATTTAGAAAAACAGACAGCTGGTCAGACAAACTGAGATTAGAAAGTTGTTTTTGCTTGCAGTACCTCTTTGTCTGCACACTTAGAAGAAATTGTAGTGGAGGCGCCATCATTGTTGTCATCATAGAAAATTCCAATAAAAAAAAACACACCAATTTTGATATTTAAGAAAGTTTCCGACAACAACTCTGTCTTTATGTCTCTTCACTAAAACCTAATTGGATTTTAAACTCACAAAACCAGAGTTCAACTCAACACTTTTGTTTGGTCTAACCAAAATGTTTTTCAATGTGACAGAACATTGAATTGGGTTTACCCTCTATCCCATAGCAACCACACTTTGCAGCTCACATGCACTGCTTTTCTTGGTTTCTGCCGCACAGTTATGGTGTTTGGAAACATTTTTCTCTGACAGTGTGGTCCGATGTGCAGCCGGGGCCAGGCCGACACACTGAGCTGCCAAACACTTGCCAGCCAGCAGCGGAAATGATAGATGTGATGGTTTTAAGCCAGGCAGAGGGGGGGGGGGGGTCATTAACCATCAGTGGGGCATTATGGATTATGTAATCCTTTTTCCACTGCATTTTCATGATCTGAATATTTTTAGTTCAAAACCGTGAAGGGATCATTCTCTAATCCTTGGGTTTAATGTTGGGTTTTATTGTACTGTCCCTCAGGGGGAATGTGGAAACTTCATCCGCCTGATTGAACCGTGGAACCGGACCCACCTGTACGTCTGTGGAACAGGAGCATACAACCCCATCTGCACCTATGTGGACCGAGGACGCAGGTCACAGGTAACCGAAGACACAGCTCGGCAGCCGTGGAGACATATTGACCTTTACCCCCCACTTCTTTATGAACCATATCTGTCAATCAACCTTGGGTCAGAAAACCTCCTTGTGCTCCTTCTCCTCAGTTTCATGAGCTCTGCTTGTTTTCCGTCATTTTCTGCTTCTTGCCTTTTATCGATTCACACCGTTTCATGGTCTGGAGGTCTCTGAAAAAAACCTAAAGGCCATTCCTCTCAAGATCTCTATTATTATTACAAAATTGCTGTGGGTGAGGTGCCTAACTGCCTCCACTCAGACAGGTCTTTGTGACACCAGTCTTCTATTCCCAGTGGGAACAGCATGTTGACAGTAGATCTACAGCCAATACCCATGTTCCCTCTGCAGAGCGCTGCCTCACTTCTTACCTGTTTATACACAGCGGAGCCTGTAGCTTGTCTTTCTGTCTGCCTAAGAGCCTCTGAAAGGCCATCATTACTGATGGAGCCTCTCATCCATCATCAGCCTTGTAGCTCACCCCTCCCTCAGTCCCGTCCTCCATGCCTCCCTCGCTCCTGCTCCACGGGTACGCAGAGCTGCAGCAGCTGCCGGGCGAACAGGTCCACACTTACATCGGCCTGTTTAGTCTCACTGTTCAAATGCAGGGTTCAGATTTCAATGTAAAGGTCACTCCGCCTCTTCTCATTCATATTCTCCCTTAAGGCCCAAAGCTATGTTACTTCACAGTGTAAAGATTTTTCTCAGTAATAGTAGATGCAAACAGAAACCGTTTGTTCTGAAATTCTTCCGCTTGTTACATGGAGGGCCTCACACGATTTTTCTGCCAATGATGCAAACTTCCCGGATTTATTGCATTTTGCAGAATTTGTCTCAACCCATTGAGTTCACCACAGCTAAAGAAAAACAGATTTTTTTTTTCACACTAAACAAAAAAATTGGATGTGAAAAATATAGAAGTTGAATTAAACAATATTCTGTTTGTCAGTATTACTTTTTTAACCCTTAAAAACCTAGAAATGTTTTTGTGGTGACTTCCTAATGAAAGTTTCTTTAGATGTAAAATTATTTATTTATCAGTGAAAAACAAGTTTTTTCCTGAATAAATTTTATTGATTTTGTAGCTGTTCATAAAAGATCAGGGTAAACTTAATGAAAACTATAATGAATCTGAATTATTTAATTGTCTTGATAGGATTCATGATATTGAACGTTTCAGATCAGTAGATACTTTTGGTCACCACCAATAGTTTAGGTCTTTGAGGGTTGATTTTTATCTGTCCTGTCTTTACTTTTGCTCCCTGTTTTCTTTTCTGCATTGCATGGTTTGTGCATGGAGTCTGCAGCTGTGCTTGACACCAACTCTATCTAACTTGCTCAACACATCATACATGTCACCCACATGGATCTCTTTGGTCTTCTTTGACCTCTGCCTTTTTGTTTTGCTTTTCAGAAAGGTTTCTCTTCGTTCATATCCTCTTCTTTATTTCTTTTTTTCCGTTTACTTCATATCATCATCAGGTTAATTTCCCTTTGTTCTAAGCTGCCGAATGTTGGTAACGCGATGGCCCACTGTGCCATGTGTGTGTGTTTTAGGGTTCCCCCTACCTACAGGCAACCCAATCTGGAGGGAGAACAAGTCGGGCAGCAGACTACAGCACAACATCAGAGCCTTTGGAGGCGAAGGTGGGCTAAAGGAGGTTTAGGTTTGGTGCCCACCTGGAGTACTTTTTCAGCTTCAGTCAGAGTAGCTGTGATAGCATGGTGAAGGTTGGGTTTATTTGTATAAGCTGGGTTAATAAGGCCACTTGTTGAATTGTCAAACCACTCGACTCAAAACATTCACAGTTTTTTTCCCCTCTTTTTAGCTAAAGTAATTCCTCCCTGTCTAGCAGGACATCACACAAAAGAGGATTTATTAATGTACCCCTCTCACGTCTACTGAGAGTAATATCATGAAGAAACCGACAATTTCTATCAGTTTATTTTAAAGCTTTTAGTCACTTTTTAGTCACATATTCCAAGTTGTTCACTGCATTGTTGTTCAACATTGAGCTATAGCTTGTCAGAAATTACACATAATTTTTTTGCCATAGTGTGCCTTGTTTAAAAAAATATCCATGAAAGCGTTGCAAACACAACTTTGATAATATTCTGTTTTCCCTTCCATGTTTCTTACCTACCAGACATCATCAGCCAGCTTTGAAGTACCAGACAAACCTCAATGTAGACACATAGCCATTGTTGACACAGATGTTCAAGATGTCCTCTTGCACTGTGGAATAATGAATTCTTGTACAAACCACTAACATCAGAAGCATGGTGGATGAGTTTTGGATTGCCCTCAGCACTTTCCTCCACCTCCCCATCTCACTGATAACTGGCTTTGTGTGCTTTTTGTTCCCCTCAGCAGATCTACTAGTGCTGTGAGAGAGTCTGTTTTTCAGTGCCTATAGGGTCACAGCTCACCCTTCCTGTTGTTACTTTGTCTCTTAGCTGGTTTGATGCTAATGTCGGTACCAAAAAGTGCTTTTAACGCCCAAGTGCCTTTTACATGGTGCATTCAAATACCCCTCCCACACACCAAAAAAGTATCATTTAAACGCATGAAAGTCACAAAATGAAAACATGAAGGTTATTAATCATGTTTTGTTTTTTTTTTTTTGTTTTTTTTACTTTTACAGGAATACATTTTTCGTCTTGAACCTGGTAAAGTGGATTCTGGGAAAGGAAAATGTCCTTATGACCCCAAGCTTAACAGTGTCTCAGCTTTGATCAGTAAGTACCTGCCCCCCCCCCCCCCCCCCCCTATTAAAATAATATGTACAGACAGATTTTAATAGGTAGTATATGGAAACAAAACTAAAATTCTGCAGTGGGACTTTATTTACAGTCAATTCTATTTCACTTCATGCTTGGATAAGATTATCTGTAAAATCTTAAAATGTTGAAATAAAATACTTTATCATTGTAGTAGACATTTTTGAGTTTACTTAGGTACTCTTCAGTCATAAGAAACAATAAAAATCCTGAAAAAAAACTTGAGCTAATCAAGCCAATCCCTTTTAGCAAATAAATGTGAGAAAATCCACAAAATGTTGAACTCTGTACAATGAAAGCCAAAGATTACAATGATTGAGCAGTGAAGAATAGTTGCTTCTGAGCAGAGGGGGGGTTCAAGTAATCTTTCAAACACCTCTGTTATTGCAATCTTAAATGATGGATTACAAAATTGACATACTTATCCAATCGTACAGTAAATCACATTAATGCACTGTACAGTTAATGTTTTATTCATGTTTTTTTCTCCTGAGTAATCACATTGCTGTGCACACTCATGGCAGTGGGTGGTCTTTTGTTGTCAGCAGTTTACAGGTGGTCAGACATGGCTTTGAATTCAGTGACTTCCTGGTACTTGTGTGTGTTAGTGTTTGTGTGGTCGTCAGAGAAAACCTCATCTGTCATGAAATGTCAGCTCAAGTCAAGCCGAGCAAAACGGTTACACCCAAAAAGTCAAATAGGTGTGAATCAGAGTAAGACACTGGATGATTTTATAGTTAAATCTTTGTTTGTCATGAAGTCTCTGCTGATTCAGAAGTAACAGGACCTGCTTGTGTCAATATTTGGCCTGATGATGTTTTAAAGACTATTGTTTGACCTTATCATGCCTCAGTCAACCCTTAATCTCTACACGTTGAAGCCATATGACCTGAAATCAGCTGTGTAAATCTAGCTGTCCTTCCAAATCACATTGATTGCACTAATGAGTGTAATGTAAGTATGATTACAGTGTAATTACAAGGCTGTCATATTCATACCAAACGTGACATTTCAGACACTACTAACCCAAGTTGGATAACATTTTAAAGTACGATGTATTTTTGAAATGTACTGTGATGGTTATGAAAATTAACATGGTTGTTATAATGATTGCTGCTGTTCGTGCCACCAGTCTAATTCGGAACAGTCCTGGAGAGATGATGCAAGTTTTTAATTACAAGCCAAAGATGTGTTTGCATCAGACGTGATAGATACTGTGTTCTGTACTTTGAACCTGTGGAAACATCATGACTTCACCTTCACAACACCCTTCCTCTTCTCTCTGTGACTGACAGATGGAGAGCTCTATGCAGGCGTCTACATTGATTTCATGGGAACAGATTCTGCTATCTTCCGTACACTGGGGAAACAAACCGCTATGAGGACTGATCAGTACAACTCCAGATGGCTAAATGGTAATGTCTTAAACCCTGCTGCTTAATCTACACCCTATACAGTTTTTCTTCCACTTCTTTCTTTTGGTATTGTTGATCTTTCCAGGCTGTTTCACATGACCCACCGATCATTAGATTCAAAGCATAAAATGCACTATGCTAATTGTTGAATGCATGCCTGCAGATTCTGACTGCGAGGTCAGTAGCCATGGGAAATTATACAATGTCAATAATGACTCAGAGTTGCCTCTAATCTCTAATGAACCATGATTGTCACCGTACTATAAATGCTGGTTGGCTGCTTCCAGTTGATGTTGCCAAATCAATCACAGCTCCAGCCCAATGTGGTTCACTCCCAGGTTTTTCCTCTGACCCTGTTGCCCTGACAACAGTCCCCTGGTAGTGAAACAATGAAGCGGGACACCTGAGTCCTGCTAATCAGCTGTGTTGAATCCGCCAGATATCTCCCCTCCCCCTGTATGTGGTTCCTGGCTATGATGCCCCTCCTTCTGGTTTTGGTTTGTCCCCATTTGGGACCATGGTGGGTCACAGCTGGGAGGGGTATCTTGTGTTGTATGTCCAGTGGTGACCCAGTAAGTCAGCCAATGGGAGCATGCTGTGATGCCATATTGAGTGTTGTCACTAGGAAGACATAATGAGATGAAATGATGGTAGGGTTAAAGGAGGTTATGGGTTTTTAGTTATAGAGGCCAGATTAAGAATGGGTTTGTAGTAATGAATGTGATTTCTGATTCTTCATAGTTATTAAAAGTGTAATTTGTAATAATGTTAAAAAAAGAACATAAATATCTTACATTTGTTGATATTTTTTGTTAAATTCAATTGTATTTCAATCACACAAAATCATCAAAACATCAAGGCATCAACCAACATGGGCAACAAAGTTTTTGGTACTTGAAAAGGAGTGGGAAGAAGTCTAACTTATAGACTCTTAACCCTTTTTACAAATTAATAATCAAATCAATCATGCTTGCTATGTTTTAACACACTTTTCTCTGTCTATTTACCATTAACACAAAGCATCCATACAAACCATTGACATACACATTTTTTTGTAAGTTACCTCACATAATGAGATTTCTATAATCAAGTATTTTAATATAAAGTATAGTTATAATCACTTTATTTGCTACAAATACAATATTTAATAGATGGGATAATATCTACTAATAATATTGATAACAGATAATCATAATTAATTTCTTGAACCAGTTTGTTTGTTTAATATGCGCATCAATCAATTGTCTTGAGAAACTGCGATAATCATGACACTTAAGTACAAGATTCTTCTCTAATTAAGAGCAAAACTAAGCTTTGTTGTCCCTTCTCCAAACTTTGTCAATCAAAATCAAATCAAATTATCCACAGTAGGAGTTGTTATCCTGGAACACAACTCAAGTTTAATGCTATTCAGTCAAAATATATACATTAAAATGTTTTGGTTTTTTTCTAATTGAAAATTACTGATTTTCACAGAAAAAATAAAAGCTAAGAAAAAAGACAATCTTACAATAAATGGTGACAGATTACTTAAGAAAGGTTAAATATAAAGGTATAAACCATTTGGGTGTTGTCACAAAAGTAGTGCTTGGTGCTTTATGGATTAAAATCCTCAAAAACAGAATTTCAATTTAAAAATCCTCCTTCCTATGATTTTAGTCACAGTAATAATCGTTCCTAAACATGTCTCTGTCATGTTGTGAAGTTTTTAATGCTCTGTTTGTCTTACTCTCTGTCTCACAGATCCAACATTCATCCATGCACACCTCATTCCTGATAGTGCAGAGAAGAATGATGACAAGCTTTACTTCTTCTTCCGTGAGAAAGCCTCTGAAATGGGCCAGAGTCCCATGACGCAGTCCAGGATAGGACGGATCTGCCTGGTGAGTTATCGTCAGATAATCTCATGTTGATCTTTACCAGTGAATTTATCTGTCTCCATAATGGTTAGTTATATCTGCTGCCTGTTATTCTGGAGGAAGTCCCCCATGATCATCAGTAATTGCTATACTTTTACACACACCAATTACCAGACAGAAAACCTCATCTTCGCTGTTTGGCTCAATAGCTAAGTTTGGAGATCACGCTGTTATTTTCATCGCGATGGATGAAGTTTCGGAGAAGACTGTACTTTAGTCCACATCTGTATACATGCAATGACACACATACAAAGCCAGAGTGTGTTTACGAATGGATCTAGTGCTGTGGCCTGTAGCATTGTTGTTTTTTTTTTGCTGAAGTTGGTCAAATAATAACACTGTGTTCAAAGGTGTTTACAAGAGGCATTCCTCAAGTATGTCATTTCACTGGAATTTACTTTAAAAAGCAAAGGAAGGCATTTCTATTTGTGTCTGAAAAGAATTTAAACATGTTAGATTTTTTTTATTTTTTTTTTTTTTACAAAACAACTGTATAAACAGACTCCATCCTTTCTGGATGTGAAAATGATATAGACAAACACACACAGATACATATAGTATTTTCTCAGTGTTGCAAATGATTTCACTGTGTATAGTGTATTGGCTTCCAACTCGTGAATCATTTTCCCATGCCTTGATTCTTTACCTCAGTAGTAGAAGTTGGCTGACCTCCCCTGCAGATGGGCCAAAGTGAAACACAGAGCTGGTCTTTATTCATACAGACCCAACAACAACACACACACTGCAGTTAGTTCGGATAGTTGTGTCAAACAGCTGTTAGTCAGACAGTGGTTGGACTTGTCTTGTTCTGTGATGGAGTTTATTACTTTGCTTCACAGAATGACGATGGCGGACACTGCTGTCTGGTCAACAAGTGGAGCACCTTCCTTAAGGCCCGTCTCATCTGCTCTGTGCCTGGAGCCGACGGCATAGAGACACACTTTGATGAACTAAGTGAGTTTCATTTCCTCCATGTTTTCACTCCATAAACACAAAGCACTTCATTTTTCTCTTGCTAACACAAAATACATTTAAACAATTCAGTCTCTAGAAAAATCTTGCCATTGTAGATTCTTGGAAGCCACAGATTCTTGTAATGACAATATAATTCATCACTGGTGGATGCAGTTCTTTACTTCAAGGGGCTGAAGATATGTGGGATGGATGGTGGATAAATAAAATCCAGGAATTTTCCACTAGCGACTGGAGTTCACATCCTGACTGTCTTAAGTCTTTAGATTTAGGGTAGAAAAGAGTTTGGGTTAAGATGTGCAAAAAAGACTGTGGATTTGAAGAAAAATTGGTAGTACCACTATTACTATATTGAATTGTTGTTGCCCCACTAAAAATATCCAAAAGAAACAAACACCAAAAACGTGTTTTATATACATTATATTATATGTCATCTAAAAAGAATGATGATTTGTAACAGTATAGCAAACTATGACATGACTAAAAACAAATTCATTTTAGCCCAAAAAAAATTTCACAGTTTTGAATGTCTGGGGTCACCTGAAAATTGTGAACTGTTCAAATGGGGTCACAAGCCAAAAAAACGTTGAGGATCACATCTATACTGGGAGCATTTATTTTTTTATTTTTTTTATTTTTTATAATTCCCTAAACCCAGTCAGATTGAGATTAAACCTTCCCATAAAAAACATTCAAAAGCCTCTACATAATCTTCCACATGGTTGAAACATTATAACATGAATATAGAACATTTTAATTTTGACTTTCACAAATGTACACATGCTATATTTTATCTTGCTAGCTGAGCTCATTTAAAATACCTAATTTGATATCCTTACAAATCAAGTTTATACGACACAGTGACCACACATTGAATCTGTTTAGAGATGGTGTGAGACATAATGAAAATGACTGTGGTCCAGCAGTTAAATTGGCAGATGCAGATGTAGAATTCTTACATGTCTGTGTAACCATGTCTATTCAAAACTGGGGTCTGCAGATGGACCTCATTGTTGTATTTTTGACTCATTTTTGCAGCCTTCTTCACATCTTGCACTGCACTTGTTTTGCATACTTTGGCTGTGATGTTATATTTTTAAAGGCCTTCAGCGTGAACTCGTATGTAGAATTTTCTGCAGCGTCGGCCAGCAGCTTAACTGTACCACAGGGACACACAATCCAGCAAACTAGCATTTCCTACAGCACATAATGAGAAGAATTCCAGGCAGGCTGCAGCACAGATTAAGGTGTCACCGACTCATACATGTTTAGCTTGACACGTCTTTTGCTTTGAACGTTTACATGGCTCCTGTAGGTACCATCCTTACTGTGAGGCTGTGATCATTCTGCTTTTTAAGCACCTTATACTTCCAGCATCATTATCATCCGAATTTGTGCTTTTTATAAGAACGCAAAGCAGCAAGAAGCAAATACACACGTCCAGCGTTATCAAAGTAATGAGCAGCTGGCATCAGTCCGACCCCCTTGTGGATCATCCTGGCCTGTCCGTCACACACATGACTGACAAGATTAAAAAGGGATTTGTTCTTCTATCCTTGAAATTACACTGACTGGTGGTATGAGCAGCAAATCTTTCACTACTTCTCCCCAGCTGTTCACTAGTAGATTTGCTCTTACGAGGATTGAAAGCAAAGTTTTACACTATTGTACAACACTGAACCAAATATTTGTATTCTGCTTGTTTTTTGTTTTGTTTTTTTCAAAACTACAACAAGGACACTATAATGAGTTTTTAGTATTTAATGCATGAAATAAAACTTGACATTATTGACATTATCTCACTGATACATTATCCACACATTTCAAAGCATGAAATTTAACAGCTGTGAAGTACATGTTATTACAAAACACAGCAATAGATTAATTCATTTTCCATTGTCTCGTCCATATGTTTGTAGCCTAATTTAACTGACATAAATGCCAGTTCATCACACTGACGAAGAAAAGTCGTGTCCAGTATTCCATTTTGAAAAGTGTATAACTTAGAGCCACCTGCTGTGTAACTTGTCAAACATGTCAAGCTTGTTGTTTCCTTCACTGTCTAAGTGATGAGTCGGAGACTTAGTGTCTACTTTCTCTGTAAGAAAATATCACTGACTTCACTAAGTGTCCTCCTTTTACTCTGAAGGTAAGAGTTGACAAGTCAATTGGTAGTTAACCTAACATGCAGAAGGACTTATATATGGTTTAAATTATTTTTGTTAACCAGACAGTAGGGGGAAATGATTTAGACACATGTGCAGAATATTTTCTCAATATATATTTAATGTATAGGTGAAGAATATATTTAGCTAAATCACAAATTCAATGATGCTTTTGGTTCTTGCTTCAAAATTGTGTCCAAAGTAATACAAACTTCCATAACAGCACACAGAAACACATTTCAACAGACATGCCATTCGTTCTGACAAGCACACCAGTTAGCATACACTGTAAAAAAAAAAAAAAAAAGATTGTATAATTAACACCAAAATGTCATAAAATTGCCACATAAAAAATACAATATAAAGTTGTTTATTTTAAAAGATGTTGGTCTTAACAGTTAAATTAGTTAACAAATATAGCTGTAGTTTGTGAACAAAACAAATTTGTATATAGAAATTATGTTTTTCTTTTTTTTGTTGTTGAGAAAATCAAAATGTAAATTGAAACATAAAGTGGTCCTGTTTAAACTGAAAGAGCACAATATAATAGCAGCCTATTTAGATTTATATTTTAAAAGTAATAAAAAGTAAATGGCTAACATCTTAATATTTTACACATGTGTAATGGACAGATATGTCTCAGTCAGTAGGTCTCCCATAATAATACTATATAATATATAGCATTTCTTTTTTTTCTTTTTTTTAATCCTGTTGTTTTTATGGTAGAAAAAAAAAAAGTCAGCTGTGCCAGAATAATCCTGTAAAAAAAAAAGCACATCAAACCATAAAAATATTTACAGAATAACATGTAGATTTAACATTTTAAAAGTGTAGCTTTAACATTTAAAAGATGTAAATTTAACATATGAATTTAACATTGAATGTAAACAGTAAATGGACTGTCCCATAATACATAGACCCGCATGGTGCCCACAGTGTTTCCTAAATCCACCAGGTCTAAACAGGAAGCAGTTCAGGGTTTGTATTCACCATTCATCATGAATCATTTTTTATTCTATCATGTCATTTCAACATACAAATCTGGTTTTGTTCACACACACTTCCTGTAAAAACTACAGCTACATTTGATTTAACCATTAGCACAAATATCTTCTCGAATAAATACCTTTGCATTGTCATTTCAATTAGACTTGCAATTTTACAACTTTTTGCTATTAATTCTTCGCTCATTTTTTACAGTGTACTTGATTGCATAACCATTGTTTTTGATGGTCAAATAATTTTGTCTGTGACTTCATTCACATAAAGTCTCAGATTTACCTCAGCCATAGTAGCAGTACTGACTATCAGACTTAAAATCACTAAATCTATTGTTTGTGCTCTGACAAGGCTTTAAAAGTTGCACATGTATGTTAGACATGAATAGCACTCAGTGACAGTGACAGATGAGGTCTCTTGTGTTTTTTCTCGCTGTCCTGTTTGTAGTGTATCCTCAGAGCAGCGGGCCAGCTGTAGTGTTAAAGCAGATGAGTACTCATGGTAAGGTCATTCAGAGTCCTGAGGTGCAGTGAAACATCCCACAGCGCTGTGGTCGGCCTCCCCGCAACCACAGACTGTCTGGTAGAAAAGTGTTCTGTCTCCGGCGCTGTTGGTCCTGATGGAGCCTAACAGAGGCATTAGAGCTGAATAAGAACTCGAGAGAATGTAGTCGAGTGAGATTGAGCGTCTAACAGCAGAAAAAGCCTTCAGTATTTTATCCAGGGAATGGACAACAAAAGACGCAAAGACAAAAGACGGATGAGAATGTCTGACGGGGGGAAAAAAATGAGGCCAAATGTGCTAGTAATAAACTTTTATTGCCTTTTCTGAAATGCAATTATGAAGTGAAACATTGTTTTTTCATTGAATTATTTTTTTTATGTCCCTGTATTCCACAAATCTCACAACTTCTATTTGTACATAATCTTAGTACACATAAGAAAATAGATAGTTTTTACTGTTGTGTTTGTTTTGTTTGCTTCCAAGTACGTAATTATTTGTTTGCAATTCACAGTTCACTATATATTTTAGCCATTTAGAGTCACAGTGAGTATCAAGGTATAGAAAGACACACTGCAGTTGTTGACAGTCGTGTTCCATCCAGTGATTTTTCACTGAGGGCATAATTTACTTTCTCTTTTGTCTTTACATTTCAAAGTGCTTTCTTTCTCTCTACTCGTGTTCTTTCGATGCTTACAGCAAACAGGGCAACGTTTCTATGCGATGTAGAGACTATGTCAAAGAGCGTGTCTGATCTGACACATCAGAAACAAGTTAGTGTGATGCAACGTGCTCCAGTTCTTTGCAGATTTATTTCTTTTTTCTTTTACTGCGTTCACTTTGTAGCCAGGAGTTCTGTCAAAGTGGCGTCAGATGGGTTATGGATTTCTACTTTGTTTGCCAAATCTTAATTTTTTTGCCTTCGTGTGCAATCGTTACCTGTTATTTTCATACCTTGGCGTAACATTATGAGGAGATGTTTTTCTGAGGAGCCTTCAAACTCATGATTAGAAGTTTGTCGGGTTAAAAAAAGATGTTTGTATTTAAAGCAACTGTAGCATAAGGATCAGATTAATGTGTATTATTTTTCATCCTCTATGTCTTGGCGGGTTCCTGTGTTACATGTTGGTTCTTACATTTATTTAGGTGATAACTGAGTGACTCTTACCATTATGTGTCTCAAAGTCTTCAGAGATTATGAAAAACATGTGAGGTTATTTAGCAGAGTGTAGGATTTCAGGCTAGTTCGTTGTAATAGCCATTTGACCAACAGCTGGTATTGACCTGTATCTGTTCAAGGCCATTTGAGCCAAGTGATGTGAGGTTTTTTTTCACTGGTTCCCCGTCCATGTAAGGCATTAAATGGACCTATGTGTTCAACTGTGTGTGAAGTGTTATTCCACGCAATGTGTCCACTTTAAATTTATTTCACTTTGCTTCCTTATTGTTTTTCCTTGCACTTTTCTCTCATTAAGCCATCAGAGGATATGGAGGACTTCACTGCCTCAGCCCCACTGGAGTCATTGGATGCATATGGCTCCTATTAAACCCATGTTTCACCAGAGATCTCTATTTCACTCATATTCCCTGCTGAGTCTCTGGAACTGTAGTTTCAGCATTGTAGGGGTTTGGATTCAGGATGCACAGAGACCACTGGCTCTTGAGTTTAGGAGGAATTCTGCCTTAACTTTCCTTCCTGCATAAATCTTGGAAACAAAAAGTCTTTATATGTCACAATTTTAATTCCTCTGGTTTGGACCCAGGTGGAGCCTGGAAGCTAATAAGGCTTGGGACTATTTGATGTGAGACACAGACACTAATATTTAGTTAATACACCATGTTTGCTTTGTCTGACCATTCATCATGTGAAGGTTACCATGCTTCTGTGAAACGGCTGCCTTTAATAGTTTTATTACTGTGACTAATTGTTGTAAAATTATTTCTCTTCCTATTAGGGGATGTGTATATCCAGCCAACTCAAGACACCAAGAACCCTGTCATCTATGGCGTATTTTCAGTCTCAGGGTAAGTGTCTGACAACTTTGTCAAACTCTTAACTTTCATGCAGTTTGGAAAGAAGGTGTGTTTCGTTCCCCTCCTGCAGTTTTGATTCATTTTCCTGAGTTCAGAGGTGTTGGCTCTGACTGATATTGAAATGCTGTTTTGCATATGGCCTGTCAGATTCAGGCTACAAAGAAAAGACAAAGTGAGCCTGAAGTCTGGAGGGAGTCTCGCAGTCTGACAGAGCCTATAGTTTCACATACGTAGGTCAGGTTTGATAGCAAGTTGTCAGTCAAAAACACTGCATTAAAATTTCGGGGAAGTCACAACCAACCGCACGTGTAAATTATGATTCTGACTGCACAAAAGCAGGGAGAGGAGTGCACTGAGTCATAATAAACACATCTTGATTAATGTATTTGAGAAACAAATACTGTTATTGTTTCCATCTTCCCCTTAGGCTTGAGGATCACTTAAACCCAGCTGATAAAAACACTTGGAGTGCTAATGATAGAGGCCCATGACAGGAGTTACAAACATAGTACACCCACCACACAGCAGCAAGAGCCTGTCCTCTGGCCATTCTCTGCAGGACGTGGGTGTTTGTATGTCAGTGTGTCAGACAGTTTGACTCTAGTTGAGTCGGTTTAAGAGTGTGTTTGTGCGTCATGGTGTTTCAGTGCGTTCCTATAAGAGGATGGCTGAGTACGTGGGAAGGAAGTAGATTCTAGCAGTTGCATAGAGCATCTCCGCAGTAATTATCTCTGGGTGTGAGTTAATCTGTATCCTACAGTTTCTGCCTCTGTGTTCATCCTTTGCTCCTGCTCTCATCCAGAGCTGTGTTTAAAGGCTCGGCAGTGTGCGTCTACTCCATGGCTGACATTCGAATGGTCTTCAATGGACCTTTCGCTCACAAGGAGGGGCCCAACTACCAGTGGGTGGCTTACACTGGGAAGATTCCCTACCCTCGACCTGGAACTGTGAGTTATAGATATTCATAAAAACCTCTTTTGACTCAGACTATTTTCCCACAGGGAGGAGTTTGGGAAATTGCACAAGAGCACCTGACATTGACATCTTTTTTAATTTCATTGCATTTATTTGGATCTCCATTAGGTTTATTTTAAGCTATTGCTCTTCTTCCTGGAGTGCATACCTAATACAATCATCTTTATATTGTAGTAAACCCATTACAGCAACACATATACATAAATATCTATATAAAAGTAGTTTGTAGATACTAAAAATAGTCAGATATATTGATATATTTTATAGTTATATCCTCCTGAGAACCAGCAATGTATTTTTGTCCTCTGTAGGGGAACAAACCTTGGCAGTTTTGCTTGAAAAATGTCCATAGCAAAGGACAATGCCTCGTCTTGTCATCTGAAACCGCTTTCT
Source organism: Siphamia tubifer (assembly GCA_020466265.1). Classification (NCBI taxonomy): domain Eukaryota; kingdom Metazoa; phylum Chordata; class Actinopteri; order Kurtiformes; family Apogonidae; genus Siphamia; species Siphamia tubifer. The sequence goes on along the minus strand of CM035787.1, from coordinate 29,730,190 downwards.
CCTCACCAGGGTCTAATCCAGCTACAATGGGTGAAGGCGGGGTACACCCTGTATGAGTCTCCAGTTCATCTCAGGGCTGAACATATATAGACAAACAATCACTCTCACATTCACACCTATGGATAATTTAGATTAACCGAATTAACCTATCAGTGCATGTGTTTGGATGGTGGGAGGAAACTGGAGTACCTGGAGAAAACCCACAGACACAAGGAGAACATGCAAACTCCACACAGAAAGGTCTGGTTTGACAAAGGACAATGCATTAAAAAATAAATAAATAAATAAATATATTTTTAAAACTATCTGAAAAAACTGTATTAATCAGTTTCCATTCAAGACAATTATTTAATGTAAAACAACTACAACTGTCACTTTCCTGGGTCTAAGGAAGATATATCTATAATAATATCAATCAATTAAACATTTCCAGATACCGAGCATTGTTTTTCAAGTAAATACTCTTCAGTAAGTCTTTAAATATTTAATTGTTATTTCCTTGGATCTTATTTGTTAACAGTGTCCAGGAGGCACTTTCACCCCCAACATGAAATCCACTAAGGATTACCCAGATGAGGTGATCAACTTCATGAGAAACCATCCCACCATGCACAATGCTGTATACCCAGTGCACAAGCGCCCCCTGGTGGTCAGAACCAACGTGGACTATGAGTTCACCACTATTGCAGTGGACCAAGTGACAGCTGCTGATGGGAGTTATGAAGTTCTTTTCCTGGGCACAGGTCAGTGCACTGTCTGCTGTATTAACTTCAGTGAATACAACATGGTACATTTAAACACTAATGTTAAATGTTGGCATTAAGGTTTTTTTTTTTTTATTAACCCTAAGCTCTGACAAACAGTAAATGCTCCTTTGTGTCTGCAGGATCCTTAGATTAAATGGTGTTGCTTTAATTGTGGCAAACACTTTCAGCTTTTCTTCTTTATTTTTTCAATGCAAGTTAAGCTGTTTTGCGTCAAATTCTACTTTTCTCATGTTACAGAGTTTTATCCTATAACTGAACCAAATACTGTTTTTGTCTAATATTGTCTTGCTTTTATTTGTTGGTAAAATGTAGATTAACTCACTCTAGTAACAATATTCCTACATAAAATCTACCTGCAATGGTTGAAAAACAAACGGATTCAGTTATAAAATATCTGTTTTATATCTGTAGACACCTTGGCAGTATCACAGCATAACAGCAGCAAATATTCCAGGGGGAAATTAAAGCAACCACAGTAGAAAATTAAAGTTCTTTTTTTTCTTTTAGACCGAGGGACTGTCCAGAAAGTGATTGTTCTACCAAGAGATGACCTCCAGACAGAGGAGTTGGTTTTGGAGGAAGTGGAAGTCTTCAAGGTCAGACATTTTGTTATTTTATTACTTAGCTGATCCAAATATAGACATTATTCTCAAAATTCTCAACATTCACTGCTTGACTGTTTGATTAATTGCAGGTTCCTACTCCAATTACCACCATGAAGATTTCATCCAAACGGGTAAGTTCATTTTAAGCAGTGAATATACATTAAATATTCAACAAAAAGCAATTATTTTCAGTTCACTAAAAAGTATAGGGGACTTTTTTTATCATGGATTTGTGATATGCACACCCAGAAAACACTGATTTTGATGCATGTATTTTTCACACGGGACAAATATCACAAAGATTTATCAACTTGATGGAAAATCATAAAAAAAATTTCCAATTTTGAAACAAGATTTTAAATTAGACAGCGTTTTGTTAACCAGAGGCTGAGTTTTACTGTTATATTTGTCATAATTCATTATAAGAGCTGAAGTCAAATTTCCAAATTCTACTACAGATTCACACACCTCATTGAAATGACAACAATTAAAAATATCCTCAATGAAGTGCAAGAGGTCAAAAAGTGTTATGCATGTAGACATAAACTGTTTAAAATCAGATTCTTAATTTTAATATTTTAATGTTTATGTGTTTTATTTTAGCAACAACTCTATGTAGGATCCGTGTTGGGTGTGACCCACCTGGCCCTCCATCGGTGTGATGTGTATGGGGAGGCGTGTGCCGACTGTTGTCTGGCCAGAGATCCATACTGTGCTTGGGACGGTAAATCCTGCTCCAGATACTCAGCATCACAGAAGAGGTGAGTATCATGGTAGTACAGCATCTACATAGAGATTACTTGATATTATCTTATTTTGGACATGTGTTTTTACATACTTATGGAAATTAAGCTCTATATTTTTGACTCTTGATCTGATGATTCTAGACGCAGCCGTCGGCAGGATGTAAAGTATGGCAACCCCATACGTCAGTGCAGAGGTTATAACTCTAATGGTAAGCATTCATACGATCTGATTAATGATGTTTTGATTTGATTTGAATGCTTTATTTCGAACATGTACAGAATGCAACAATAATCAATACAATCAATACAACAATAATAATAATAATAATAATAATAATACACAATGACATGTCCGAAAAGGAGTAGGATGAAGCATAAGCTTATTTAATCCTACCCCTTCTTCACTTCCCCATTAACCTGAATTCATCTTCATTCAAAATTCATTTTAGCCCAGTTTACATGTGTGTAAGGGCAATGTTTTACAATAATGCATCATATTCTATAAGAGCATGTTTTTATTGCTGAGAACCGTATACTTCTTGGAAATTTTGTGCTAACACATCATATTTTTCAATGTAATTTTACAGCTAATAAGAATACTCTGGAGTCAGTTCAGTATGGAGTTGAGGGTAGCACTACCTTTTTGGAGTGTCAGGCGAGGTCTCCTCATGTGTCTCTCAAATGGCATCTTCAGAAAGAAAATAGTGACCGGAGGAAAGAGGTGAGCAGATTTTAGCTTTAGTATCTTCATGTTTTTATACTCATTTGACAGTTTTTATACATACAGTAGTGAAAAAAAAAGATTTTTCATCACTGTTTTGTGTTAGGGTGTTTTTTGTTAATTTTAGTGGATTTTAGCATTGTTTCAATTTTTTTTCTCTCTGCATTTTATGTTTGTTACTGTATTTTTTTGTATTTCATAGGAAATTTGAGTAAAACAAACAAACCCTGAGACATAACAAAATGCCATATTAACACAAAGCATACATTAGTCAGGGATTCTGCTTATACTTTGGGTAATGGATTCACCCAGCTTGGACAATCACATTAAGTCTGTTTGCTCATGAAAATGAAATGCAACTAATCAGGATTAAAAATGAATATTTTTCATGATTAATTAAACATAATCAAAACCAACCCTGTGATTTATCTGATTAAAAGTTGTAATCATTTGACAGCCCTATTATTTTTACATTGTCTTCTCTTTCCTTATATTACTTACAGATTCGTTCCGAGGGCCGCATTCTGAAAACTGAACAAGGTCTCCTGATCCGCTCACTGCAGTCCTCCGACAGCGGCATCTACCAGTGCACGTCCACAGAGAAAAATTTCAAACACACACTCGTCAAACTGCAGCTCGTGGTCCTCTCCAGTCGCACGGTTAACAACGTCCTGGTAGAGACAGGCAGCCCAGCTCTTCCTCCACTGCAGTCCAGCGCCTGGACTCCAAGTGCAGGCCAGTATAAGGACCTTCTGACCATCCTGAGTCAGCCAGAGATGGGCTTGATCAACCAGTACTGCCAGGATTACTGGCAGCTTGGAGACAGCAACCTCGGGGACTCAATGTCCACCAAAGCCAAAAGTCTGAAAGAGCTAAAAGAACAGAAGAAGCCCCGCAACCGTCGGCATCATGATGAGGAAACGACTCCGGCTGAGACATGAGGAGCTGGACTGTCGTATCCAAACACCCCGAATCTACCTTTTCGCACCACCTCCTAAACACTGCAACCCTCCAAATAGGGAAAAGACTCCAGTCACATGATCGAAAATCTAATGATTATAATGGACAAGATGGATATTGCAACCAAAAGCAACAATGTCAAACAGTTTGTGAACTGTTGGAAAAAATACACAATATTTATTGTAGGTTGTAAAAAGTAATTCTTTGTACCTATCTAGAAAACGCGTTTTTTTTTTTTGTGAATAGGTAACTCTGTGCAAATATTGTTGTTATTATAATATTATTGTTAGTGTTATTGTTTATTACAATGTGTTATTATGTTGAAAATATGTTTATGTTTGGTGTTTTTGAGAAACAGCAACAATAACTCGGTGATGTGACTTTGGGAGGATCCGCATAAGGAGCATGTATTGTAGGCTTCCATGTTGGATTACTTGACTGCTGGCAGTATTCAGTCTCTAAGCTGGAAGTCGGGTCACTGTTGTGGTGAATTTCTCGAACTTCCCTAAACGTCTTCACCAGAACTCTACTCTACTGTATATCGGACAGTTTTTTTTTACTGCAAGATACAAACTGTTGACAGAAAGATGGCGAAAACGGCATTTCACGGGACATGTATGGATGAAGAAATGCCCGAAGACTGTGTCATGCAGTCATATGTGAATGAAAAGCCCCCTGTGGCCAGAAAGATGTCTCAGTAGCCTGCTTTCATTACGTCATCCAGTCAGCCCTCAATCTTAAATCACCTGCCGAAATCTTCCAAAATCAGTTGCTGCCAAGTGTTTGTTTTGTTTATATGTGAATATCACATCTCAATGTTGTATCCTTAACAAACGTGATCTTTGTGATAAGCTGTTTTATGGGGGTAAAGGGTCTTTTAACAACACAAAAGCTGAAAATAACATTGCCTTCACTTTTCTCTTTTGAGATAAGGAATTCCAGCAGGCAGCTAAATGTGAGTTTGTGACATTTTGTGATAAAAAAAAATAATATATATATATATATATATATATATATATATATATATTCGAGGTGAGGCACCTTCTGTTCCTAAAGTGGTGATCCCAATAAAGAGTAAATACTTCACATATATCTGTGGCAAATGCAGCAGAGTCAGAGCATGCACTTTGTTTGCACTGCAGACCCTGTAAAGTAAATCTAAAGTTTGCATTCCTGCCAGTTTCATAATAAATATTTAGCCATAAAATAAGACTCTTGAATTGGATAACATCTAATTTGCCGTTTGAAGGTCAACAATTCTGACTGATTAATGATGGTGATTATGTTGCATCAGTTGGTGAAACTATGAATTCAATAAATTTGGTTATATCTACTGTTATATAACATGTTTGTACTGAGTAACATATAATGAAATCATTGCAAGCACAATAATGAAGTGATCACCACAAAACCTGAAGAGAAATGTACCAAAATATCCAGAAGGTTACTTTTCATTGTGCATGGCATGTACAGTGTATGTATATGGTATTTGTCTAAAATGCTATGTTGCTGTGGATGTCAGTGAATGTCTTTCTCATTGTGGAAATATGGAAATACTATCAGTGCAAGACAGATGTGCTGACACCTTCTATGGTAAGAAATGCTGAAAGTACAGAAAGGTCAGATTGTGATTTTAAAACCTCTCTTTTCAGTTCTCTTCCTCTCTTTCGATCTTGTCTGTCTCTTTCTTTGTACGTCTCTCTGCCCTTCTTCTTTTTTTTTGCAAACAAATTTGCATATATTTCAAATGTGCATCTATTTTTTTCTGTTATTTTCTCTTTTTGGCAGACTTTGCTCTGGGTCATTGAGGTAAAGCAATGTATGATATAATGCACAGTTGATGTTATTGTAATGACTTGTAAAAAAATATTATCTTTTCTTCCTCATCCATGTTGCTGACTAATAAATTAAAGCTCTATATTTTATAATAACAGAGATTCTCCACTGTTTGTCAGTGGTGAACACGTACACAGTGATTTGGTGCTTGGTTTTATAATTTTACTGATCTACTCAGGTGTTTCCATTCACTACTGACTCCACAAACTCCTCCAATAGTCAAAATAACCTGTCACCCAAAATGTAAAAATATAAAAGTGTTAAATGAAGAAAAGTCACAGCTAAAACAAAAAATAAATGAACTGTCAGTTATTCTGAGTGTGCTGGCTGTAGAACAATGTAAACACACATATCATACATGCATACATATTGAAAAGTGAGTAGATTAAGATCCTTAACCAGCTCCAGATTTAGGTCAATGAGATCTATCAGGTGAACCCATAAAGCTCTTTAATCACTTCAGAGCTCACCCCTCAGTCTGTTTTATCATGAAGAAATACTACCTACATGTCTGTCTCTCTTCATGTTTGGGCTCGGCCACTTATTTTTAATGACTCCACAACCTGTATTTGTAGTAAAGACCATTTGTTAGTCACATAGTCTTCTCAGTCCCTCTATAAATATTATATCATCTTCACACTTTTCCACAACCAGTGTTTTAGGTTGTTGTTGTTTATTTTTTCTAATGTTGGAGAACCTTGTCAGGGTGAAATATTTATCAGCAAAGCATCAAACAAGATTTTCATGCATCTCTTTTAAAGGAACCTAAGACCAATGTAGAGAGATAAGCACTTGAGCCGATGTTCATCTTCCGCTGAGCACAGCAAAGTCCCCCCCTAAAGGTTAGATCAGTCCTACACTGATGTATGTCTGCTTCTACTCACACCTTCCCCTCTGCCCTAAAACATTCCTGTCCTTGTGCACCATTGGCCATCCCTGGTCAGGTGGAACGACGATGCCCAAAATCCTTTCCTAAGTCGAGGAAATACTCAAACATTGTCCAGTATTTGCTGCAAGCAGTTGACGCATCAGCTGCGTAGTTGGTGGCACCGGTCACAGTGTAGGCGACCAGCCAGGACCTGCTTCCATTTTTCCTGACTTTTGAGTAAAGGGGCCTAAGCCGGGAAAAGTAGGATGGGTGCTGGAGCGAGCGCCGAGGAGAAACGCTCCAGGGAATTGGAGAAGAAGCTGAAGGAGGATGCCGACAAAGATGCAAGGACTGTCAAGCTGCTGCTGCTAGGTAATGTCAGTCAAACCAACTCATTGAGGAATAAAATGACTTACTGTAGACGCTTTAAAGGGGCCCCAAAATTATGTTGCACATATTTAAGGGGCCCCTAAAGACTCAGAGATGATGAAGTTACTTTTACTTTTTAATATATAATAATACATTTCATAAGTAGCAAACTTCTCAGTGGGATAATAATGTAATATAGCTGATGGACACATTTAAAAAAAAAAAAAAATGGAGATCAGAAAAGGAAATTATAAATTATTGCCAGTAAACAGCTTTATTTGTATTTTAGTGAATCTGAGTTTTCTGTACATTTTACTCAATTCTAATCAAATTCCTCCTAAGTTAGGTATTCATATGGACACTATTGTACATACTGTGTGATAAAAAGAACTATATGTTTAACAAGTAAAGGCTTAATAACCAGTGTCATTAAACTGCTGAGACACTTTAATAATCACCTAACCAAATCCCTTGTTAATCCTGACACAAAAGGTCCTCGATACAAAGGGCTTAAGTCTGAAGGACACAGATGTACCCTGCTACCTCACTGTGTGGCATTCACACACCCAAACAAGATAAAAAAGAAATCATATACTTAAAGCAATGGAGGATTTTAATCAGTAAATTCTGTCTTTAAATACAAATACTGTTTTTCAATTTTAAAAAAAGTATTACATGAGCAACGTACATGACTATTTTTTCCTCACAACTGTCACCAGTCACAAGTGTTTGCTCCTGGAAGATTCTGTAAATAAGAGACTGGGTTCCACTGGCTTTATATGTAAAGTGTCATGAGATAACTTCTGTTATTATTTAATGCCATATAAATAAAATTTGATTTGATTTGACTAAAATATCTGAGTGTATCTGTCAGGTTGATAATATGAGTGTCATCATCTAATTAGTAAAATGTATCAGAGACAGAAAGGATTCCACCTCAAGTATTATGTAGTCTATCTTTGTTACCTGCACTTGACAGAATGACAAAATAAAAGCTATAAAAAGCAATAATCAGATCCCACAGAATATCAAACTTGCATCACCACATTTTTTTTGTTTTCTTTTCTTTAAATAAATATGTTAACTTCTTATCCGTTTTGTGCAGGTGCTGGAGAGTCAGGCAAAAGTACAATTGTCAAACAGATGAAGTAAGTTTTCCTTTATTTATTTATTTATTAATTTTTTTTTACATCGTACAAAAGGCTTGTGTCATTTTGTAAATCACGTGCTGACATTGTGTATTATTATCCCAACAGAATTATCCACAAAGATGGTTACTCACTTGAAGAATGCTTGGAGTTCATTGTTATCATCTACAGCAACACTCTGCAGTCCATCATGGCCATTGTGAAAGCCATGACCACACTGAATATTAACTACGGCCACTCTGATCAGGCGGTAAACACTGATGCTTCAAAATGCAGAGAAATCAATAACAGATGCCTGTCTTAAATTAGTTGTCATTAAGTTCTCCAATACCTTCTCCAGGATGATGCAAGGAAACTCATGCATCTTGCAGACACCATCGAGGAGGGTACCATGCCTAAAGAACTGTCAGACATCATTTTGCGTCTGTGGAAGGACTCTGGCATTCAGGCGTGCTTCGACAGGGCCTCAGAATACCAGCTCAACGACTCTGCTGGATAGTAAGAAACCACTTATATTTCTATCCAATATCATTGCAAGACATTAGAATTCCTACATGATTTTATTTCTTTTTTCTTCAGCTACCTGAATGACTTGGAGCGACTGATTCAGCCAGGCTATGTGCCCACTGAGCAGGATGTGCTGCGATCAAGAGTGAAGACCACTGGTATCATTGAGACCCAGTTTTCCTTCAAAGATCTCAATTTCAGGTGATTCATTGCACTAATAACTGTACATCTGTGTTTGCCCTCTTGCCTATAGCAGTCACACAGATAATGTTGCCTGTTTTTTTTTTTTCCCAGAATGTTTGATGTGGGTGGACAGAGGTCAGAGAGAAAGAAATGGATTCATTGTTTCGAAGGTGTGACCTGTATCATCTTTATTGCTGCTTTGAGCGCCTATGACATGGTGCTGGTGGAGGATGATGAAGTGGTATGATATTGCACTGTGCTTAAGTTTTTTACGTTTTTTTTTTTTTTTTCTATTGAGTAATCAAAAGTGTTTCTTCACTGACACAAGTTGGAAAAAAAACCTCTTTTTCCTACAGAATCGAATGCACGAGAGTCTGCATCTGTTCAACAGTATCTGCAACCATCGTTACTTTGCCGCCACTTCCATTGTACTTTTCCTGAACAAGAAAGATGTGTTCATTGAGAAGATCAAGAAAGCTCATCTCAGCATGTGCTTCCCTGAATATGATGGTGAGATCATTTCATGGAACATATTGCAGCTGATTTATGGGTTTGGGAGAATGAATGAAAGCTAAATTTGATATTTTCTTTTTTTTCCTTTAAGGCCCCAATACTTATGAGGATGCTGGTAACTACATCAAAATGCAGTTCTTGGACCTGAACATGCGCAGAGATATCAAAGAAATCTACTCTCACATGACCTGCGCCACAGACACAGAGAACGTCAAATTTGTGTTTGATGCCGTAACTGACATCATCATCAAAGAAAACCTGAAAGACTGCGGTCTGTTCTAAAAGACAAAGCTAACATAGCAAATAAAAGGTGATCAAACTTAACAAAGTACTGCAACAAAATTACTCAGAATTGAGTTTTGAATCAGTTAAAGCTAAATGTGACTTGTTTTCGCCCCACAGGTTGCTGTTGTAGCCATGTCCGATCCCTCCTCAGCTTCAACTGTGACATCTGCTGTGGATCCAAATTGAGAAACTGTCCCTTCAATCAGCTGTTCTCAAACAGAAAATAATAGATTTTTTTGGTACAAAACTGAGTTGTAGCTTCGACCAAAGACCTCTGACCACCTGAGACCAGAGGAAAGCACTCATATCAGCAAATCCTGTGCAGATTTCAGATGAGCTGAATATTAGTCAAGCTAACTTTTGTCCTGAACTATACTTTGGAGGGTTATGCAATCTGTAGTTAAGACATCTTAAGCTTATTTCAGCATTAAGTGATTTCTTCTAACAGGTACTAAAGTTAATAGACGTAAGGCTAAAGTATCATCTCAGTAAAAGAAAACAAGATGGCCTCACCACCTGCAAATGCACTTCAACCTGTCAGAAATATTAATTGAAGTTTGTTACTAGACATTGCTTTTCTATACAGAAACACGTCAACACATTGCAATACACACTGGTAACAAACTCAGTTTATAAGCACAGTGTAATTGTTAGAAGATTACTTTATGGAGTAGATAAAGGACCACTGTATATAATTAAAGTGATTGACCGGAAAGTCCATGAAGTGCAGTGATACCATATTGGTCTGTAAAAATGTTAAAATGTTAGATGCTATACAATTTCATTTATATACCCTCTAAGTATTAAACTCCAGGCCTGTGAGTCAACAATCATGTACAGATGTACAAATTGAATGACTGTAAAAGTTGATTAAATCTATTAAAGCTTCTGTAGAAAACTGAGTACTTCACTATTTTTTTATAAATAAAATGCAGCACAGCAACATCTTGTTCATAATCTGTAGTTTATTAAATTCACAAAGTAGTTCAGGTTCCTTATGACAGTATGCTTAGGTTTGGAAAGATTTACCTTTCATTTCATACAGTTTCAAGATAACCTGAGACACATGTAGAGGGAGAATGTGAGCAAATTGGAAAATATCATGGTTTGATAAGAGTTAAGACAACAGCTGTTTCTTGCAGCCAAAAAAAAAAAAAAAAATACTGTAGTTTGATATCATCAAGGTTGAAGGTCAGATGAGCTTTAAGATGTCTGGTAAAAGAGGAATTAGTCAGAAAATACAGCCTAAGAGAGCTGTACGTGGACCAAATACCACTGTTAAAGAGGCACCATAAACTTGTCTGAATGGAGTAATAATGAAATTCACAGTACAGCTGTACCTCTGCTCAGTGCAGTTATCTTGTAACATCAGATGAACAGGTAATAAAACAGGCCTGCAATATAAAAACCTAAGGCTATCCTAAGACACTGTAGGCAATGTCGCAGGAAAGTTTGATTTTTTTTTTTTCTATTTTTTTTTGAGAAAGCATTCAATGAGTTTTGTTTTTCCTCTAAACCCTGAGTTTTCACCACATGGTTGATAAGTAAGATGATGTGCAATATCATAAACACAAAGAAAAACAGCAAATGACAACTCCCATGTGAACTGACTCTATACTATATAACTAAGACAAATGTAGAATACAAATATCTTCTCACTTAATATTAAAAACACATTATGGCTTGTTTCATCATGTCTTAAAAAAAAAAAAAGCTTTATGTCATAATCAGTGTCAAACAACATATACATGGAATGACACCTAATGTGCAATATTAATGGCCTCAAAAGAAATACTTAAGATTAACCACAACATTTTACACTGCCCAGAAAGACCAAAAAGAGTTTAAGGCACTTTTAAATAGGATAACCCTCACACTAAGTCATAAGACACACCTATTTGCTCTTTGTAAGACATTGAGTAACAGGAAGCCTGAGAGAAATGCCTCAGTTACCCTCTTTGCTATTGGAAATGTGTTACCAACTCACAGGCAGAAAGTGTTTAGGGATTAAGTTGTCTGGACTGTAAAAAAGAGAAGTTGTTAAATACACAAAAGCAAATTAGACAGTACTTTAAAATCATATTTAAATAAAGGTTGGAATAACCATTTTCTTATGGGGAAAACAATCAGCGTTATTGTAATTGTGACAAACGTTAGCATTGTGGGGAACTAGTCTCAGACTGATAAAAGACCAAAAAACCATCTACAGGCACAATGTAAAACATGCTACAGCTTCATAACAACCATGATTTTAAAGAATGCACATAAGTCCTGTTATTATTTGTCTTTTTACAGCCCTTACATAAAAGCACTGATCTAGTTAAGTGAATTTACTGCAAAGAGGCACTAATCATTATGTTTAGAGAGATTTGTTTAGAGGTGAGTGCTTCGTAGGCTTTACGTTTTACTTGTGTGGCTGAATGGCACTGTTCCCATTAATGCAAAAATATCACTCACAGCTCAGCTGCAATTTAAACACACCCTCACAGACACGCACACACACCTGAACGCACTTTTTTTGCTGCACAAATGCACATTAGTTGTTCTAAAATCACAATCTCAGGCTGTCATCAACCCAAAAGTAATGAAGCGTGACAACTCCTTAACATCCAGCAGGAAAGTTGTTCACCTCATCAACACATACACACATACACACACACACACACACACACACACATACACACAACAACTAATCAAACTGCTTTCTCAAGTTTCCTTGAGTGTCATGATTTCTGGATTCTCAGCAGCAGAACAGAACAGATGCTACAAGAAGTTTTGGCTGACAGACGACCCCACCTAACTTTGTTGCATCTGCTCCTGAAGGTGTTGTACTCAAGGATTATGTCACCAGCTGTATCCCCTCACTCAAAAGAGTCCAACCATGTGATCGATCTGCCTCATGTAGACACTTTTTAAAGGCAGGGCATACCGTCGTTCCTCTGGGATCCTGTTGCACTGGTGAATAATAAAAAAGAAATAAAGAAAGAAATAAAGAAGAAGAAGAAGAACAAAGAATGTACATAGTCATTAGAACCTATATATTTATGATTTTATCACCATATTAACGTATGACATTAGGAATTTAGCCAGAATGATGGACAGTTGTCTTACATTGCTGGTGTTGTTGAGAGCCCAGTTGTTTGGCTCTGTTTCTGTCAGTGCTCCTTCACATGGAAATTCATTCCACTGTTTCTCCCTGAAGCGCTTGTCTATAGGCACAACATGGCCCTCTGTGGTGAAGATGTACTTATTATCGGATTTGTGAAGTGGGTTGTCCTCATCAAACAGCTACAATGCCAGAAAGAGAAAGTTACATCTATAGGTCTTAAGTTTACTTTCAGTGAATATTTAATAATTAAATATGTTTTAAATGGTTCACATGTAGCACCAATACTGTCTGGACCTACTGAGCAACAACCCAAAGAAAATATTTGGGTAACATACCAGGTAAAGATATTTGCATGTCTCACTAAGGAAGAAGCTCTCCATGCGATCCTCTTTGGATTTGTCTACAACATGGTGGAGAGTGGCATACCCACATCTGAAAATATCACAGCAGAGCAGACTTTTAACACATCCAAGCATCATAAAAACCACACAGAACAGATTTGTATTAGATGATTCATACCGGACTTTGGCATCTTTTTCAAGGCTCTGGAGGATATCCATCCCAACATGTAAGTAGAAAGGATTTTTGGTTGCCTGTGAAAAGTAAGAAATGAAAATATTACTTTTGAGTATACATAATACTAAACAACAACCTCATGACATAAGGCCTGATACCTGGTACAACAAATAAGTAGACTCCACTAGCTCTGGTCTTAGAGGATAGAAGAGCACATCAGGAGCCTGCAGCTGCCAGTTGTAGCGCTCCGGCAAAGCCCCAAAGCGCTTCCAGATAGCATAGTAGAAGGCATGCAGGCAAATGGCGTTATCTACATCACCATTTAGCACCTACAACACAGACATAGTAACTGAAGCATAAACCATCAATGCATTTAATACATTTCTAAGATTTAAAGTAGCTGGAAAATGCATCATCCAACCTGTAGGCCAGGGAAGAAGGCCTGTAGGGAGTCGATCCAGGTGTTCATTATTTCACCACTGAACATGTTCACATTAACATAGAGAGGCGGGTCTCCTTCTCCCTCATTACATGATTCTCTCCTGGGAAAAAAAAGGACAGATTTTACAACAGTATGCCTCCAAGCAACTACATAGAATAGCTTCAAAAGCCCAAGTACAACTATATTTGGTCACAATAAATATCATTATCACATTATAAATGTGTCCTTTTTATCTATCTATTCTTTTTAATACAGTCAATACTTAAAACACTTCAATGACCTGTGATGTTCTGTTCTTTAAATAATTGTTTTGTACAACAATTACTGAGAATAAAAGCAAAACTTTAAATGAGTATTGTGACAGAGTGTTTGCACATTACTGTCAACTGAAATTGAGTTATTTGATATGTATAGTTGTCAGTAACAGCAGAGGACTATTGATATCACAGAGTTCTTCATAATATTTGCAAGACTAAAAATTCTGCTTAATTATTGGGTTTTTTTTTAGTGCTGTCAAACAAACAAAAAGGAGTCAAAACTTCTATGCAGTGATGCATTTAGAGAGTGACAATAGTTTCTGGAAGTGTATAGTCATATGACAGCATTTTCCTGTAAATGAAAAAGATCTCCTATATGTTATGTAGTAGATCATAATCATTTCCTTGTTGTCTGTCAGTGTGGGACTCACCCTCTCCTCAGGTGGTTTTGTATACTCTCATAAGCAGCTTGGAACATCTTGTAGTCTTCCTTTTCACCAAAAAGGATGTAGGATTTCAGCAAATATTCATAAAACGAGTCCATGCCAGCTCCAAGACCACTCTGCTTTCCAACCCATTGGCCTGTCTGGATATTAACTACATTTCCTGTCAAATCACAGGGAAAAATCTTAAGGTTTCTCTAAATAATTCAAGATTTTCTATCATCCCAGCGGGGCAATTCTGTGTACATTAATAATGAATGAATTTTTTTAAATTATTATTATTATTTTGGTTGTTCACATTATTTAAAAAAAGAAAAACAGCAAAACACTTTACAAGATTAAAAGTTTTATAACCAAAAAAGGGTTGGGCAGAAACAAAGCTTTTTAAGCCCACCCTGTACATCACATCAAACAACTTATCAAACTTTCAATCATTTTTTAAATGAATGATAATTGATCACTGCCAACATCATTTTTACAAGGTAAAACGTTTACTATATTATTACAAAATAATGATAATTAGAATAATGGGTTACTTTTCTATAGTGCTTTTCAAGGCACCTAAAGCACTTTACATTAATGATCAATTATTCCTTCACTCTCACATGCTCCCTATGGTGGTGGTACGCGACATATGGAGCCACATTTACCCAGACTGACAGAAGCGTGACTCCCATTTCACACCTACAGTCCCTCTGACCACCACCAAACATTCATACACTAGTGTGAGTGACACTGGAGGCAAGGAGGGTGAAGTGTCTTGCCCAAGGACACAATGAACTGACTAGAACAGAGTTTATTATTTAGAAAATAAAAAGACAAAAAATGGAAGAGAGAACTGTTTTCAAAGAGTTACAGAGTGCTTACCTAGTAAACCAGTTTCATTGCTCCTTAGGTTCCATAGAGCTCTGACGGCCCTCCTGGCTACCCACTCAAATGTGGAATCCCCAATTAAACGGCTTAAAATCCCAAACTCCACCAGTAAGGACCCAGCTCCTGCAGTACAGGTCTCATTGATGCTATCAGGAGGGACTCCAGTCTTCAGGTTCACCTACAGTTACAAATGAGCGGCGATTAAACAGTTTGCAGAGAGTCAAGCTGTTAACACTCATAGTAAGGCAGCGGTCCTACTCACCCTGGGGTAAGGGATGCCTGTGCTGGTGTTTTCAAAGGCTGGCAGTAGGCGGACAGCCAGGTCATGAGCTAAGTGAAGTAGCTCATTATCATAACCTTCAAAGCCCACTTTACCAAATGGATGTTTTGGGTCTGTCAGCAGAATGTGAGCTGAGATGAGGCTTCCCAAAATCCTTCACAAAAAAGTTAAATAAATAAAGTTCTACATGATCTTAATAACAAAACCAAGGTGCCCATCCAAACTGTACTGATAAAATGTAGCCACATACAACTACAACTTCCAAATGTATTCAGTTCCAAATAAATGTGTACAACCAAGATTAATGATTTGCACTTTTTCATGACTTAAACAATTATAGTAATGTGTACCTGATGTTTGCCTCAAACACTTGCACAGTTGAATCCTTGTCAAAAGACACCGTATCTATAACCAATTTGACAGCTCTCTGGAACTCTGTCACATTGCCAAGCACCTGGACAGAAACACCAGGTTATGTCATATCAACAGATCTCTACACTACAGTTCAAGTTCATTTAAAATGTTTGACAGCTATAGTACAGAAGATCTAAAAGAAAGTCTATAGCAGTGAATAACTTGTCTTTTTTCAATGCTATGAAAATCTTCAGTATTTATTTTTTTTAGAAGTATAAAGTTACATTCATATATACAATAAATTAACAAACTAAATTTTCTCTGACTGTGACCTGATTTGGAGTTTGCTATGAAACCACAACTGAAACCACAGTGTTAACTGTTGTGCTACTGTATCACTAACTATGTTGCAAAGCATTTTTAGCAAAACACGTGTCAGAAGATAACATCTGCATCACAAAATGGATTTAGCTCCTCACCATTGAAAAATATCACTGTGATGAATAACTAATCCTCCTTATTGTAATGTCTGGGTCTCTCATTCTGACTATCTCCACACTATAGTCAAATTCCAGGTTATTTTGTGACATTTAAAATACTCAGAAACTGAGAAGTAAAGAGCTTACCAGCAAGGTGTCTAATGTGTCTATTAGTGTCAGTGAGTAATTTCCCAAAACATCATTTATGTTGATGTTTGATCTGAAATGAAAAAAGTAGCACAGATACAGCATTAGTGAGAAGAAATTAAGATGTAAACCTCAGCAGCAACAACAGGAATAGATATGTAGAGATTTGAGTAATATTTTTGACTGAGTTGAAAGCACAGAAACATTTTTGCTAAAACTTTATGTAATAAATGAACCAGAACACTAACTTACCCTCTTGAAAGCAAACAGTATATAGTGAGTCTGAGTCAGCAAGAACCAAAGTGATTCTAAATAATGGATGTGAACAGCATGGCATATTGCATAGTGTTATGTTAAAAAGACAACAATTTTGTTATGGCGCCATTCTTTTCATGACTGACAGATGACACTGTTGACTCAATGGGTACAGTTTTCAAGGATATGCTTATACACAGGTAATAGTAATGATTATAATAATAAAGATCCCACACCTTTCTCTGTACAGCACCTGAGATGAAATCTGCTGCTAAATGAACCTTGTGACAGTGTTTACACAACCAAGCCATTGGATTTGACTGTTTTGTCTGTCCCACAATGAGTGCTTTATGACTGGCATCACTTTATATACAAAATGGACAACAGCTGACCCTAAAAATCTAAGATAACAGTGCAGACAATGGGACTTCTTGTTAGACAACATATTGTAGGTAACAGATAATATGTGTTATCTGTGTCATTTGTTATTAAGTTTCAGTGCTCAGGTTTGTACACTGCACATGAACATTGGACTCCAATTACACAGATTCTTCGTTGTTTATTGTTTGTTGTTGAAGGTTTACTTACTTCATTATTTTTAACTTCTGTGTTTTATAATATCTAGGAATGCTAATGTCAAGTGAATAAACCACCATATAAATAAAACCCAGAAGCTGCACCTGTTCCAGATTGGGCCCTCCTGTTAAGCAGTGTATTTAAAGCCTCACCTGTGAAGCAGTGGGTAGCACTGAGATCAGTAAAACAAATGCTAATTTGACTATGAACAGAATGTAAATATCCTGCAGGTCTTGCGAGACAGTTAGGATACAGGTGAAGGACAGCTCACTTTAGAGTGACTCACGGGTTTAGTACGTCTGGTCCCCTCCCTTCACAGTCAATGGGGTTGAGCTCGTCCTCAGGAAAGGCATATTTCATGTAATTGTCATATCCGAAATAGAACATCTCTTTGGCCATGTCTTTCATTTTCACTTTCAGTGTGTCTGGAAAGGAGCTGTACCTCCGGACGTACTCGTCCTTGTTGCCATCGAACAAATTCAGGTATGATCTCTTGAGGGACTCATCTCCCACCCTTGCACAGGTGGTCGTTGTCTCTTCATATGTATGGCCCGGTATTCGCTGAGACCAGGCGTTATTCCTCTGGTCGCTTCCCTTTTCCTCCCTGAATAACAAGTCAAGTTTGTGCAAATTAAAACTAAGGTGAAAGTTAAATCCCCAGCTTACGTTAGATCCCAGTCCGAAGGCTAGCCACAGCACACAGCTGACAGAGAGTCTCAGCACGACCAGACCAACTACTATTGACCTCCATTGCATCTTTGCCCCGGGTCGATATTAAAACGCATAATTTAAGTCCACACAGGGGTAAACAAATGTGAATTATCAGTTTGTCAAGCTAAACTACAAGCACTGAAAGGCTGTAGTGATTCCGCCTCACACACTTCCTGTCAACAAACCAGCCCCTCCCCAATTCTGAAGTCTGATTGGTCCTTCTAATTATTCGTCATCGAAGCGTTGCAACTATTTTTTAGTGATTGGCTGGAGAGCTGTCAATCATCTGGTCTCGTTCCGTAGCATTCCTGACGTGTCTCAATTCAACTTGTGCGCCAATAAAAAACAGCCACAAGAGTGAAACAGTCCAAAAGGTTCAGTTCTACTGAAACCAGTGTGACCGAACCGTAAACCCCCCTGAGGATTAGTTGTAAATTTTGGGGTATAATGCTATTTTGCATTACATTTTCATTTATCTGTGTCTTCTGTATCACCATGGATTATGCTACAATAAGGCCAATTGTGTATAATTCCTAATGACACAATATTATCATCCCAATGATTATTAGTAAATACAATTTAAATCAAGCATGTCATAAATTCATCATAAATAACCATGTTCTCAGAAAAAAAGCAAAGCAATGAAAAGAGGCCCAGAATAATGAACTGAGTTAGTCGTCAAAAACAGTCTTTATCTTGATCAGAAATGGCAGACAATTTGCCCTGTTTTTCCTCTATCAAACATTTTCTGTCAGACAATTGAGTGACTATGATGCATGAAATAAAGAGCTCTTTTCTCCTTGATGCTGGAAGAAAACAGGCAATGGGTTTTCTTCTTCTTAATGTACCCCTTTCTTTCATCTTAAACAGTTTAAGTGTACATTGACTCCATTATTACTAAAGAAAAAAAGAAAAAAAAACACCAGCCAAAGGTATTTTTCATAACACTTCATACAATGTTTTATATATTAACCACTATCAGAAAATAGTACAGAAATACTGAATGGCTGTTAACTGACGTAAAACATATTTTTTACACTTACGTAGTAAATCACTGAGTCATCAGATGTGCTGCTGATAACCTTTCAAATGTTTTGACAGGACAGGGGTCATGTACCCCCTCCAGACATTTACAGCTGTTCAGATTCTGTCTTGACAGTTCACATGAACAACAGTGAAACTGAAGTCCTGCCATCATCTGAACATCCCGTACCTTGTACAAATAACAAGACAATGTCTAAATTAAAAAGCATGCCTTTTATTTCTTGGTTATACTGAAGTGTTTTTACTCTGCCCAGGCAGGCACACCTTGCATGCTGCTTTGCTTCAGAGGTGAGAGACACTGCACAAGGCACTTTAAATTCTGCCACTCTCTTAGCTTCGAGGCAGCACAAAGGACATCTTTCCACAGAGGCTACTTACAAACAGAGGCCAAAACAAACCACCCAACCCAGTACAGCTTTACTTTTTGTACATTCAGACTTTAAATAGAATCATATATTCATACACACAACTCACGTCGGTAAAAATCATACTAGCTTGATATTTATACAAACCTGGTTAAATTGACTTGCTTAAATGCACAACTGTCTAAAATAAAAATAGACCTGATCAAGCTAAAGGTTACAGTCATTGAAGATGATGATGAATAGTTCTCAATAGAAGAGGGAACACCTGCAGGTCCACATCAACTACCGCTTGGCATCGTGTTTGACTCTATGAAGAGAAATTTATTGTGATATGAGGCTTTTTTACAAGAGTATACCCTTCTTTCACAGGGATTGTTGTATACCCAAAATTAGTGCTATAAACTCACTGAGTATGAACAACCAGGTAATGCCTGAAGGGACAAAAAGTCAATCAGAAATTGGCTTCTTACTCCATGTTAGAGTACAGCCTTGCAGGATGTACAATGCCATTTACACTCCAAATTTTCAATACAATAATTGCAATTTTACCAATGAACACCCAGGTGAAAATTGGAAAAAGAAAAGAAAAAAAAATAGTGACATGAGCAGAGCAGTGGAGCACATGAGTTGAAGATACAACTGTACATCATTGCAGAGTGATGAGGGTGTGGCATGACAGCAACATGGCAATACACAGCTGGGAAACCATTTGTACAGTTTCAACTCCTTCTGGATTTTGAGTGTTGGATGAGCCACTGAAGTGTAATATCTGGAAAGAAAACAAGGATGATATATACAATCATATTTGCATTGATATATTTGCATATAATACAGTGATAATTCCCTACTATTTTGCACATTTAACTTAAAAATACCATAAGCAAAGGAAATAATCATTCATCTCACCAATGTTGTCTTTCTCTTTGCAAGAAATTGAGTAGCAGCATATCTCTCTGTCCTGAATAGCTGACAGATTCCTACAAAGGGAAAGTATAAATATAAATACATAAATAGAATTTGCAGTCATTTGACAATTGTGACACAAAAACCTAAACTATTTGTTCAAAAACACATCAGAGAATGTACATGCTTTTATCAATCTACTTAAGTAATAGTGGGATGAAATTTTTGGGATAAACATATGAAAACAACCTAAAAAGACATTTAAGTCTTATCATTAGGTAGAACATTTATTCAGGTAATATTTTGAGTAATATCCATTTCCCATCACTGTTTAAGATACTAATATTTAGAAATAACATATTTACACCCATTGGACAAATTAACAAAACAATGTATAAACAGGGTGGAATCTTTGTTTTTGGTTGGTTGGGTTTTTTTTGTTTTGTGTTTTGGAGATGTGCACATTTTAATAATCTCCAATGCAAAGACTTCACACAATAACAGAATACAGCAATAACATCATTCGTAAAAGTTTTGCAAACATTTTTTTACTGTGTATATATATATATATATATATATATATATATATATATATATATATATATATATATATATATATATCTTATTCAGTTATCTGTTGATATTTTTAAACAAGTAAGTTTATTCAGTTTAAAATGATCCAACATCTTATTTTTGTCTATTTACACATTAAGCTTTCTTTCAAAAGTGCTTAGCAGTTAGGGTAAGGTAATTACAAAACAGACAGAAATTACAGTATAAATTGTTTTGAGGTTTGTTTTGTTTTTTGAAAATGATAATTTGCAGTAGTAAGTGATGGCAAATATTGTATGAAGGTTCATTTCACAATTCTGTTTGAAATTATTGCTGTAAAGGCACAAGTATTTTGTTGAAGGTGGACAAAAATATTAGATTGTTTTTTATGCTCCTTTTCCTTCATAATCATCAATTATCAATAATCACTGTGCTTTGTATTCCTTGCTTTTAAATGCACAGCAGTGTTTTGTGTTTTTAATTCATTCTTGTATTTTATTCTTCAGAGAGCTTGATTGGCCACTTTCCCTTGTAAGTCACTTTGGAAAAAAGCATCTGCCGAATGCATAAATAAATCAAAATAAAATAATGTGATTAATATGCCGACATGTAAAAACAGATTTTCTTTTTATATGGCTTTCTTTTATCTTGTGAATGAAATGAATACATTAATGTCCCCTCAGGGACAATAAATCATGAATCTGAATCTGAATTTCTTGGGGAACAAATGTGAACATTTTTCAGAAGCTTTAGAAACCACCAGATGTTGCTGAGCTTGCTTAGGTTGAAACCTGAAATTGCATTTTTTTCTGTTTCAACCCAAACCACAGCTGTATGAGACCACATCTGCCCATCAGTACATCCAATCTAAATAAAATCAAAGATGGGCACATATCCAAGGTCTTAAACTCTGCATAGCTGACTGGTGCATATACTAAATGATGATATTTAAAATTTATATCAACAGTTAGATATTTAAAGACATAATGACTCAGTGTTTTACATATATTATAATAACTGGAGTCTGATTTCACATGTAAAGGGATCTGTCTCTTTCATACTTACATTTTCTCAATGAGCTGCTTTTCATCTAGAGCAGTCGGGAGATCCCTTTTGTTACCAAGTACCAAAACCTAAAAACACATTTCTATCAAAATGTTGCAAGGCATTTTGGAGACATGAAACTTAACACAATGGCATCATGGAACCCACATACAGTATTAAGTAGCAAGATAAGAGCACACATCTTAGTTTCGGGTGAAAACTTACAGGAATTCCTTGCAACTGTGGTTTATCTAATAAATTATGAAGTTCATTTCTAGATGCCTCCACTTTATCTCGGTCTGCTGCATCAACCATGTACCTGGAAATGAAACAAAACACTTGCTTTAAGTCATTTCTCTCTGTAACACCAGACTACTTTTTTTTTTTAAATGATCCGTTTCAAAGATTAAATTCTGCTGAATCTAATGAGTTGGAAAACAAAACAAGACAAAGGTGGTGACAGGCTAATATTAATGTTACACTAATTGTATAGTCACATATGTTTATGTATATCTTTAAAATAAATAAATGTATATACATACATAGCTTCATAAATCTTATAAGTTTTATTTCGCTTATAAACCAGTAAGATTTAATTGCCATGTAATTCTACTTTTTACAGTTGTTTCCAAGTCTCCCTTACAGTGGTGTACTCAATAATGTTTTACTAGTTTAGTTTAGCTTATTTGAAAGGGGACAATGGAATTTCATCTGTAGTCCCCTGGCCATGATAAAAAAAAAAGCAGTAAAATACATATACAAGAGAAAACATGCTTAGATCACAAATGTAACAAATGGACCAGCATATAGTACACAATACAAGATACATTTTCAATAACTTGCTATACATTTTAAGAAACGAAAGAAAAGCGAAGGGGAAAAAAATAAAAAAATAAAGTAGAAAAGCACTAGAAAAGGGGGGGGTGCTATAAAAGCACCCTCCCTCACCCCCAGATCACCACCAAAATCTAATCATCTCTATATCTCCCCATTACCAGCCTACCCTGTACATTTTATCAAAATCCATCCATACGTTTTTGAGTTACCTTGCTAACTAACAGACAAACAAACTCTGGCAAAAACATAACCTCCTTGGCGGAGATGATAATAAATAAAAGAAAGAAGACATGACAACAGGCTTGTCTTTTAGTGTTGGCATCTATAAGTGTTGAGCTACATTTTCAGGTTTTTTGTGAAAGCCTTGTATACTCATCGCAGCTGCATAAAAAAAAGTTAGTTTTATTTTGTCTTGTGGGTTTGTGTATGTAAATCTACTATATTGCCTTTTGTCATTGCTCAACATATCCAAAATTTTTCAAACCAAACTTCATGTTGCCACCATTATATACTCACACAATTGCATTAACCCCCCGACAGTACCGCTCCCACATGCTCCTGAACCTGGGCTGCCCTCCTATATCCCAGATCTACGGAAACAAGAACACATCGTACCATGAAATGTATCAAAGCAATTTCTGAAAGAGCTGCACTTTTGTAACATAAATGTGTTTGAATTATTTCAGTAACTGCTTGAAATACTTAACCATGTACATTTTCATAATACATAGCAAATGTATACCTTGATGGTGACGTTTCCTTTAGTGACTTTTCTCATATTGAACCCAACGGTAGGGATCATGTCTTCACTGAAATGCCCAGACTGAAAGAGAACACAGAAGTATAGTGAAAGTAATTTCATATGGAATGTATGACTCTTTATGGACATATCTTCTTCTGCTAGGAGCTGCTACACACACACACACACATAATAAATCAGGTATGTTCCATTACTGGAAGAGGACAGCGCACCAACAGTATCCAATCAACTATGGCATACACATATATTAACCATGTACATGGAGAATTTAGCAGAACAGTGACACTCATTAATGCAATTATATGTCTTGACTTTAAAGTAAAAAAGGATAACATATTGTTCACTTACAGCTTTAAATATGTTTGTAAATTTTGAATGGCAATAATGACCATTGTAGTTTTAAACAAATAATAATGGACTTTTTTGGCCACACAAAGTGCTTTACATTAGTGAGCCATCATTCATTCACTCTCACATTCTCCCTGTTGTGGTGGTATACTATATCTATAGTCATACTTGCCCTGGGGCAGACTAACAGAAGTGTAGCTGCCGTTTTGTGCCTCCAACCACCACCGAATATTCATACACTAGTGTGAGTGGCACTGGAGGCAAGGAGGGAAAAGTGTCTTGCCCAAGGACACAATGGCCCAACTGGGACAGAGTGGGATTCAAATCACCAACCCTTCGGTTACTGGACAACCCGCTCTACCAACTGAGCCATGGCCACCCCAAACTAACAACAAAACAGATCTAAAAACTCTAAAAGATTCGTTTTTAATAAAATAGTAACTGTTTAGTGGTTTGTTAAGACCTTTTGATAGACTTTGATGAAAACTTTATTGTAGATATTGCTGCAAAGGTTAGAAAATCAATAAGCAGCATGACATCCATTGACATTTTCTATAAAAAAAAAAAAAAAAACCTCGATAACACCATTTTGTGTGACAATGAAATGTGTTAATCTACCACAGGTAAGCTGATAAAGATGAATAATCATTAAAAAAAAAAGAAAAAAGAAAAAAAAAACCCTTTAGGATAGAAAATTTGTGCTGGTTCCCTACAACATTAAACTTTACAAGCTCTGTTTATTCATGTATTCTTTATCCTGCCCTCCTCTGGTGAAGCTGAGCATATGCACTGGTGTAGGCACATTTCACAGCACATGACTACCACAGAGTCACCTGATAAAGCTAAGTGGAAATGAGTACAGCAGTCTTATGACTGAGGAAGGAGAAACCACCCCCACTACAACTCATTCTATCACTCAAAACTGTGTCATTGGATGGAAAGGCTTTTTCCGACCTCTCTGAAGGAAGGGGCAAGGTTATGGTCCAACCACAAACTCTTGCCCTACAGACTGTACCAAAATCCAGTTTGTCAACAATGGAATTTCCTCTTAAGAGGATTCATTTGGTCATTTTACCAAGTTTGATTAAGTGGAAAGGTTGCTTCTAAAACGGTTTAGTTAAAATCACTTTGTGGGAACACTTGCACAGACACTTTAACATAAAGTTAACACATAGCTCTTGATATTTTGAGTTTAGTCAATCTGTACATATTAAAAACCAGTCTGAAAACTCACTAGTCTTTCATGACAATACATTACTATACATTATATTTTATGAGCCTAAATAAAATTCTTTACATTTTAAATGAGTAGATATTATTTGTGCACAGATATTAAATGTTCTGCACACAACTATTAGTGCAATCACCATCAAATCCAGTAAAGACTAACCTAAGATTTGTACCCTTTGCTTGCCTTTCACAATCTGCTGTTACCGACTGTTCTGGTAACTGGAAAATGACAATATTGCTCCATCAGAAACACCAGTTTAGTGAAATGTTCAACGGACACACCAGATACAAAAGACATATGGTTACTCAAAACTACTGTAGCATTAGTCACGCGACTTCACAGCCTGAGATAACAGAGCTATGTGCTTTTATCACAGTTTACATCTCATGCAGCTGCAGTTTTCATGGTGCTATATGCCAGCACCAGCAACAAAAAGGAAACTGATTCTGATTGGTATGTTTCATCATCCGTTTATGGAGTGAGTGACACTTGTTTGCAGGCTGTATGTGTCTGGCCCCTTCTGTCTGACTACACCTTGTTGTAATGGTCAACATGTCATCGTTTCACTTCCTGGAAGACAAAAACGTCAACATCGTTGAAGTGACTGATGGATAATGCAACACTGTGGAAAAATGAGAGCTGATGGGAGCTTTCTGTTGCTATATTTTCCAACTAGCAGGATAAATAATCACAACACAGTCATAAACCAGCCCACAAGGACCACCCACAACAAACTAGTTAGCTCAGCTGACTGTCAACAAGTCAGCTGAGCACCTGACTGGGTATTGGCTTGTCTTTTCTCTTTACTACAGTCTTAATCGTGCAGCTTTACATTGTTTTGATTCTATTAAAAGCGTCACATCCGAAAACCAGACAGTATAGCCCAGACATAACTCTGTTATCCCATTAGTAACCACGCTAATGCTATTAGCTCTAGGTGGCTAGCAGCTACACACTTACTGCGATCACGTTTACAAATGTTGTTTTTCCCGAGTATTGGAGCCCGACCAGAGTCAGCTCCATCTCCTCCTTCCAGAACAGAGACTTGAACCAGTCCAAAAGCCGGTTAATGAGGGCCAGCATCTTGAGGTCGGTGTTCACTCTCCCTTGTGGCTGGGTCTGTGTTTCTACCTCCCTGTCAGATGTGGCGTTTTCCAGTGGGGAAGGGAAGTGGGACGGAGGCAGCTGTCATATGATCAGTCTGACAGAGCGGAGCCGCGAGCGCCCCCTACGGTCAAAGCAGGAAGTACAGGCCAGTGTCAATCATTTTAGTTCAGTGGGGCTAAGGGTTTTTACCCGCCCTACCGAAGGGGAGATTGTGTTTAAGTCTGTCTGTTTGTGTGTAAGCAGGTTTACGCAAAAACTACTGGACCAATTTCCTTGAAAATGTCAGGAAAGATGCAAGGTGGTCCATAATAGATCCCATGGGGAGGTTAAGTCACACCCTTCTACTTCCGGTCCATGGGTGCTTAACTCGGGGGAAAAAATTAATGAGAGTGAATGGAGCGAGTCAAGCTAAATTCTGATTCCATTTGACAAGTGCCTAATAAGAAATATTTGATGGCAGACCACCCGTTTTTGATGGGAAGTAAACGTGACGTTCGGTTTTATATGGGCTTAGTAAGAGACTACAATGCGTTGTATGTGACGTCACACTCCACTCAGCTGTGATGTGGAGTCTGTAGTGATGTCACATGCGCGCCAGGCGTGTAGTCCAAATTATTAACAGGTTTTACTCACAAATGAATCAGCCGTTGGTTAACAGAAGCAGTTGAAACACACATAAATAATGATAATTTATTATGAGGTACAATATGTGTGTGATTCAGGGCACAACCAGATACGATTTTAGTATTTTATTTCATATATTTTGCAATAATTTTCCGATCTCAGGCCCCATGAACCTCCCAGAAGGGGTGAAAACTTAAGCTCCCCATTACATTTTGGAGGATGTAGGTCAAAGGTCAAGGTTACAGTCACCAAAAAAAGTGTTGTCGCAATGATCAGAGATGGGCAGTAGCGGAGGGAATGGGGGGGTCGCCCCGGGCCCACATGGATCAGGGGCTCACATGGATGGCCACCCTTAAGCCTCAAATATCAGATTTTTTTTTATTAAATTATATTTATAAATGCTTATTTCCTGATTGCATGGGGGGAAAGTAAAATAACTATAAATGTGCCCCGGTTTGTTGAGTGTGTTGAGTTCGTAAAGTTAATCTCGCATGCTTCACTTTTGCTACAAAGTGACCGTCACCCCCTTTACCCTGGATGCCTAAATTCCCACGGTTCGTGAACACACTTTGCCTCACACACCCCGTAACTGACATACAGCATGTTTGTAGACAAACAGAACGGTGCTAGGACTGTCCGTAGACCAAGTAGTTGGTTTAGTGGTAAACCAAGGTAAATTAACATAGAGGTGGTGTTAATAACAGAAGAGGCTGGTGTCATTATTCTATTAACTAGAGAAAGCTCGCTGGCTACTCAGTTAGGAGGTTTATCACTTCCTCTGGTTTAACTTATCCAGGTTAATCACTTTACCACCTACTCGGATATCTTTTCTATCTTTCTTTTTATTTTCAATATGTACTTCATTGTAGGTTTGGATCATGCAATTTTATTCAAGGTCCAGATTATGGTTAGAATAGGAAGGACAGACAAAGGAACATTCCTGATCGTGCTACATGCTGGATCACTTGTGACCATAGACGTTGTAGATCTTTTATTTATTTTTTGAATGGATGAGATCCAGGCTTCTAAAGGCTTCAAAAGGTTTCTGAAGGCTTTTAAAGGCTTCAGGGGAACCTGGGCAAGGTCTACATATAGGCCACACAGGCATGGGTCTAGAGACAGGCTTCTAAAGGCTTCAGGGATACTTAGATGAGCTCTACATATAGGCCACACAGGCTTCTGAAGGGTTTTCTCTGCCTTCAGCAGTTGTTAAACTGAACCATCGCTGGGAGAAGCGGCTGGCTTGACCATTGTAAATAAACATGCCCACACTTGAATATGCTTATTTTTCTGACCAAAATAAAGTAGGATTATGTCTGGTTTTCAACGGAGAACACTTCTAATTGATTTCTTTTTCAGGAAAAGGCAAGGCAAGGCAAATTTATTTGTATAGCACATTTCATGTACAGGACAACTCAAGGTGCTTTACACAAAAACAGAAACAGAAGAAAATTAAAATGATAAAGATGCATTAAAAGACAATTAAAATCAAGACATAAATACATTTTAAAGCAAATAATAATCTAAGTAAAAGCTCCAGTGAACAATAATGTTTTCAGGCCTGATTTAAATGAACTGACTGTTTAAGCAAAAGGCTACAACTGAGCTGAAATGTCCAGAAAATATCCAGACAAGTGACTAAGAACCCATTCTTATTTACAATGATGGCGTGTCTACAGGAGTCATGTTAGGGGAAAGGGTAGAGGGCTGCAAACTAAAAAAATATAACAAATATTTAAATGAAAGGCTTCAGAAGGCTTCTAAAGGCTTCAGGGGGACCTGGGCTCTACATATAGGCCACACAGGCGTGGGCCTAGAGAGAGGCTAAAAAGGCTTCAAAAGGCTTCAGAAGGCTTGTAAAGGTTTGTAAAGGCTACTAAAGGCTTCAGAATGCTTCAGGTGGACCTAGGTGGGCTCTACATATAGGCCACACAGGCGTGTGCCTAGAGCAGGGGTGAGCAAACTACGGCCCGTGGGCCACATCCGGCCCGTTGGTCTTTTTAATCCGGTCCACAGAAGAGTTGTACAGAAGTATGGTTTGATGTGAATGATTGCATTTATTTCATTTGACTAGTAATGACAGGCATTTCAACACCAGGTGGCACAGTAGGCGCAGTGTCTTGATTTTATGGAGCCCGAGCCATTTCCAGTTATCGCTCTTCTTCTACTGGTCAGATCAGAACCCATATACAGCAACGTCAAAGAAAAAAAAAGTCGACAGTGAGTGGCGGGTGTTTAAGAAAGAATGGACGCCTAAGTACTTTTCCGCTGAAGTCCGGTCCAATGCTGTAAGTCTTATTTGCTAAGAAACCGTTGCAGTCTTAACAGTGGTTGAGCGAGTGACGGCTCACTGGACCATCAGTGTATTCTCACATTTGCAGGAATAATTAAAGTTTATGGTATTTTAATCTTTTATTTTGTCTTTCTTGAGGGAAAGTAAGTTATGTATTTTAAATATGAGCAGAGTTTTGCAAACCTGTTAAATTAGTAACACTAGATTATCAGTTTTGCATTTCACTAATATCAGTTATCGACAGGTAAGGCCTATATTGTTAAGACTTCACTTCATGTTGTGTGAATTTATGTTCTGTAGTTCCTGCTCTATTGTCGCTGTGACACTAAATAAACAAAAGGATATGGTTTTGAAATAATTTGTGTTTCTTTTTCTTCTCAGTAACATAAAATAAAATGTGCCCTTGTCGTTAAATTGTCAATTTGTATTGAAGCAAACTGAACTGAATCAGTTCGTATCGAATCATACTGAATCGTTTGCTATTTTTTATGAATCGCCCTGAATCGGATAGTAGTCTGTGAATCGAAATTCAAATCGGATTGTTGTTTGAGTGAAAGATTTACACCCCTAGTCAACACCTATGGCTCGATTATGTCATATGACACCATATCAAGCCTTGGCAGAGATCTACTGTCTCCAACTGCCTTGTTTATTTTATGGATATATTTGTAAATATTATTTTGAATACACATATGAGCATTTTAATTGTAGTTGGTTAATCTGGAGTTGATGTTAAATATGTTACAGGATAGATTAGTTGTACAGTGCATCATCATGTCATTTAAAAATCTTTCATTATTATTGTTAATGTTTGGATGCAAAAACTGCAGACAAAATATAACATTTTAATAAGTTACAGAAATCAATTTACATGCAAAACAGCTGAAATGCAAAATCCATACTTGCAAGAGTCAGACATTCATCTTGTTTACTATATAAACATCGTGCTGTACATCACAATAATAATAATAATGTTTTAATAATAATAATAATTTCTTGCTCAATGCATGGAAATTTTACAGAGAACAACTATTTACAAACACTGAAATAATTAAACCTTATGACGTACCACAGCGTTTCCTTCACTGTAAAAAATAAATAAATAAAGCCTGCTGTTTTTACAGAAAAGTAAGTGTAAGCTGTGGTTACCAGAACAATACTGTAAAAAACACAACAAACCATAAACATATTCACAGAGTAGCATGTAGGTTTAACATTGTAAACATGTATATTTAACATTGTATTTGAATAGACTGCAATTTATACACCTTCATAATGCCCAAAGTACTTTACAAAGCCACTAGGGCCTACTGGGAGAAATGTATGGGTCAGTGTCTTGCAGAGATACTTCAACATTTAGAGAGCCATGATTTGAACCACTAACCCTTCAGTC
This sequence comes from Siphamia tubifer, assembly GCA_020466265.1. NCBI lineage: Eukaryota > Metazoa > Chordata > Actinopteri > Kurtiformes > Apogonidae > Siphamia > Siphamia tubifer. The sequence continues at coordinate 29,699,739 of CM035787.1, read as the reverse complement.
ATTGAAAGATCTGTTCTACCAACACCACGCCATTGTTTTTTTTTAAATTTACAGTTTGATTTGCTCAAAACAATAGAAATAACATAATTTATAAACTAACATAATACATAAATACATAATTTATACATAATTTTCTAAAACTCCTGTATATTTTAGATATTTCCCTCTTCCAGCACACCTGCTTTAATTAAAGTTTAGCTCATCATTCATCTCTGCAGAAGCCTGATAATGATGGAATGGTTTCCAGGGGTAATGGAAACAGGGAAATAATCTAAAAAAAATCCAGGATACCAGCTCTTAAGGCCAGTAAAAACAGAAAGAACCAGCAAAAATGAAAGGAATAAAAAGAAACAGTGCAAAGAGACAAAGGCAGTTGCTTTTTTTTTTTTATCCAGGAGGCATGTCTGAATTTGTAGAGATGACCTTTGATCAACCTCCTAATTAATTTGCATTAAATCTTGGTAATTATATATTAACTATGGATAAATTATTTACATTAGCCATCAGAACTGTATACATTTCATACTCAGGAAATTCATTATTCTATCTTTCAAACAAGATCAAACATGCCAGATATTGGATAAACAGAGCACCCAAATAAGTTCCTGAAAGAAAAATCAAATATATATAGAACACATACAGTATGGGAAAATGTCTTAATTTTCAGATTCTCTTTGTCCTCTGGCAATAAGGTCTATGATAATGATCGTTTGAACTGTACCATGGAGGAGATACAAGAAGAGGAGGGGCTATTTGAAGACACGACACATCTGTTCAGGAAGGACATTTGTCACTGTATTACATGTTTACATAAGGGCAAAAGTAGAGCTGTGTCATAGTAAAACTGTCAAAGTTCATGTGGAACAGTCTTTTCATGATGCCAAAATTGTTTAGACATATGTTTGTGGAATTTCCTCAGTAGAGCGTCACCAGCTCTGACCTTGTTTGGACAATTCCATGTTTAGTGCAGCTACGATGAACAAAAAACATACATACAACTGAGGTGACTACTGTGGCTATTCTCTGTCTAAAACCAGAGCTAAGCTAACAGCAGAGCTATAATGTAAACTATTAGCTGATGTGAAGATGAGTAGACAGAGCTAAAGTATAGCTTTATGTTTTATTCAGTGAGTGATACAGTTTGTGAATACATAGCATTGATTCATTGGTGAATTTGGTCATTGTAAATGTGTTCTGGTACAGGACTTCCACCTACTATTGAGAGCACCTTCATAAAATTCATATTACAGGTATTTCTGCTACATCACCATCATTGTTAAATTCATTTTTGCTTCACATATTCCACATTCACTGAAACAGGAGTTTTAATAATATCTTTAAGGCCCCTCAACAGTGTTACTGAAGAACAGCCAGGGATTTATCTTACTTATCTTTCTTCAGAATCTGGAAATTCCTCAAACATTCAGTTATATTTCTATCCTTAAAGAGCTTTCTCTTTTTTTTTTTTTTCTCCATATTTGCAGGTCAGTCATTTTGGACACATCCATACCTTCCACAAAGCCTTGATTTGACTGGTTTCAGATGGACTCAACATCAATATGAATAGCCTCGTCTTTATCTTGGATGATGAAGTCACTCTCCTCCTTTGATAGGGGAAGGTCAGTGTGGTTGGTAGAGTATGTTGTCTTACCATCTGGATTTCTATCTGAAGGAGAATCAGACACATTTGTGGCTTGAATTTAGTCATATGGTTCTGTTGTTGAATTATATTCTTACACTGACACACTGATAAAAATTAGTTAAGGCCTTTCAATATCTACTGTTCACTGTGATTCTCACCGTTATCTGTGATCTCTTGTTACTTTAATGTGCGTAATGTTAAGAATGTGTTTGTTGTCATTTGACATTGTTTTTACTAAAGACCAGGACAGTGAAGCTTTCTTGTACTGTATATGTTCTCTTTGCTTGAAATTAAACAATTTGTTATATAAAGTACATTTTCTCAATAAATACATGTAATGCAGCTTGATGAAAAAGTTCAATCAAACCTTAATAAGTTTAATTTGAGAAACTCTTGCCTTTTTATGAATTCTCTAAAAAGATTTAGAAAAAGTCCCCCAGCAATATAACAGATATAGCAAGATTTTCAGCAGTGAAATGAGGTCTGCAACTAGAGTTGAGTTAAATTTAGATCACTATTTGTGTTTTTTTTTATCTTTATACATCCACATGACAAAAGCCAAACATATAAAAAAGAATAAGACATGAAAACCTTAGGATATTGAGGCTTCAGAAAGTTAAGAATCCTATTTGTATTATTACATATTCTTCTCTAAAATCTTAGTATATGTCTGAACATTTCTTTTGGTTTTGGTTTTTTTGTCACTGAACAATGGTAATCACTGCAAGTAATGAATTTGCCATGTTAGTTACAACCTCAATTCCAACAAAGTGAAGACACCATATCAAACATACAAAAAAATAATTCTAGGATGTACAAACCTTATAAACTCATATTTTCTTCATAATAGAGCATAGAAAACATATTGAATGTTTGAAGTGAGGAAAAGTATCACTTTAAGGAAAAAAAAATTAAAAGTGACAATACTAATATAACACAAAAAAGGTGGGTCAAACATTTTTTTTTTTAAATAATTAGATTCAGGAATATTTGGTAAATAAGCAGCAGGTCAGTGATATGATATTTTTTTTAAAAAGTGAGACAGAAGTAAATCACTAAGAAGTAAAAACAGAAATAATGTGGCTACAAAAAACAGAATAATTTCAGGTCAAGGACCTTCAAAGTAAAATTTCAAAACCGTTGAATAATTCATCATCTACAATGCACAATAAATCCAAGAAACTGTACGAGTCTGGGAACATCTCAGTGTCTAGGTCACAAAATAGAAAAGATAAAATATTCAGGTGTGATAAGCTCCCCCACGACCCCCATGACCCCAGTGAAGATAAAACACGTCCAGAAAATGAAGGGATAGATCTTATAACTGTGTTGTACTTGCTGCCGAAGACCCTCTAGTAAAAGAGGTTCTTAAAGTTGTGTATATTATTTGTGACCAATTTTTTTTTTTTATCAAATCTATAAAATCAGAGTGACAGCCTAAGTATCACACATCTGTTTTTCCATGATTATTACACACTTAAATTATTCCCAACTTTGAAGTTAACTCTTAACACAAACACAAACAATCCATATCAAACTGAAATCAAAACCAAACCATCACTCAGACTTTTTCTTAATTCCACATATTTGGTCACAGCAGTAACGAACACAGGAACGTCTTCATTGTTGCTGCAGATGTGTGGAACTGTGAAAACAACTGGAGTGATGGTTTGGTATAAGTTTCAGTTTGTTACGTAAACAAATGGTTTTATTTTTGATGGCGTTAACATCAAAGTTGTTCACCATGAGGGAAGTGATTAGTGTGTAATCACAGAAAGGCAAACAGATTTGTGATACTCAATCAGATTTTACAGATTTGATGAAGAATTGGTGACAAACATCATACACAGCTTTAATCTCAATGGGACCCCCCCCAAAACAAAAACAAAAAAAAAAGTGTGTAAAGGTCCAGAGCCTTCAGCAATGACCATATTTTTGTTTTTAAATTGTACATTTTCTCAGTCTAATCATTTGATC